>CM035158.1:81377534-81876409 GCA_020205615.1 Panax quinquefolius
ATTAGTTTATTGTCATATTAATCAATATGTTACTCATAAATTATGCATATATGATCACTTTGAAAAATGACTAATTTTTCCACTTCATCTGTAACAATAGTAGCAAATACTTCAGCTTCTACTTTGGAAGCAACTGAACTAATTGCCTATCAGGATGTTAAGGAAGCTCTTGACAAATGGACTCTTCCTAAAATCAAACCAGAAACTATTTATAAAATTGGAACCTTTGATTTTCTCAGCAAAAGGATTATTAAAACCTTTGAACATGCTGTTCCTTTACAGAATAATGATGAAATATTATATTTATTGCATATTGAAGATTTATATCCCTTTTTGCAAAAATATAAATATGTTCATATAGGACTTGTCCAAGTAGCTTTTAAACCCTTAACTTTACTTGGCCAAAATACCGATTATTCAATGCACACTTAGAGATGGTAGGTATACGAATGGAAAGCCTCCCCTAATGGGTGCAATAGAAACTAGTCTTGCTTTCGTGGACGATTTATTTTAATATTTATCCAGAACTTAAGCGTTGCTTTAGCGATAATAATTTGTCAAAAGTTTTAGAAATGAGAATTATATCTCATGGCTATGAGTATCTACCGGGATCTCCTCCTTTTGCCATATTATTCCGTATTCATCTTAAAGTATTAACTACTTTTTAAATCCTATATCGGGAAACAAAGTCGTGAGGACATCTTGTCCTAATTGACACTAATCTTTTTAGTAGTCAGTGGCTATTCGAGAATGATCCTTGGGAAGAAATAACTTTCCCAAAGCAATGGCAAATTAATAACGCCGTTCCAACCAGACCTATAATTAGACAATCTATTGAAGATGTTGTCCAAACCAGCAATGGAAATGTTTACTTAAAATTCCAAAGACCTTTTACACGGTGGAATGCATTAATAATATGATATTCCTTACAATATTGATCTCCACGAATCTTACAGGCGATGCGTATGGTTCCGACCCCTTAGAATCTATTTTTCAAGAATCTAAGAACCTCAGCAATGAGTCTGTAAAAAATGAAGACTTAATCAGAGGAATTCATATTTCTGAAAATCAAATACCTCATGGTATATATGAAACAAATACTCCAAGCGAGAAGACCTTACGGTCCATTTGCTAGTGATATGAATTTTGAATGTTAATGGATTTTTCCCCAAAAGTAAAATTAGTCGATATTTAAACCGAGAATTCATGCGGGATAAATACGAATTTTAGAAATTGGTATTTCAAGAATCATAATGATGATAGATTAACGAAATAAAATCGATTTTTATAATTATCTTGAAAAGAATCGATGTATTTTATCATTTGTTAAATGGTATTATGATTTTTCTTCTAAATCGAGACCTTTATGATAAAAGTCGACTAAATATGTTATGAGGAATCCAAAAGGATTGGATTACCACTAATGGTAATGTTATCAATCTATTCATCCACCTCTAAGTCCTTGAACTTAGCGAGGGTAATGAAAACACGAAACCTTTGGTTATTAATCCTTATGTTGATATTCTTGAATTACCTCGTCAACATGATGATGTTAAAATAAAAGACATTTTACCCTTATACAAGCAGAATAATTATACAAATTTATTTCTTCATTTGTAGGAAAAGCAGTTAACGAGGATAGAAGAACAAATTCATCATATCAATGATAATTGTCAAATTACTCCTCGAAACTTGATCTCTAACTGTATGTAGATTAAACCACCCTAGAAGTTAATAATTTTAAAATGAAATCTTCTAAAACCGAAAATGAGTTCATTGAAAATCTTTTAAATAAAATGAAAGATTTAAACCTTTCATGCTTCCACTTCCCGGATCGATATGATATCGGATGACCCTCTTCACAAACCCGAATAATACTATCACGATAATGAAGAAGATTACGATTCTTTTTCTCCTATTAATATTTTAGAAATCGAGAATAATTTTAGGAAATTCAAAATATTAATAAAACTACTACGATAAAAAACCCATAAATCGTATGGCTTTATACGGACCCGGTGAGATACTATTACCCAAGACTACTCCTCGGGATATTACGTATGAAGAAGACTTTCTTCATTCTCAAAAATCTATCATGGAAAAACCATCTATGAATGGAATATTGATGGGAAAGCGGAATATCAAATATTGAAACCATCCATCATATCATGATGTATACATTTGTCTATAAGCAGAATGATAATCTAGATCATCGGATCTGCTTGGTTTTTTAGTTAATGGCTTTCTTGGCATTCTTAAAGGATGGTGGGATAATATGTTAAATGATAAGCAGAGAGAAGCGAAGTTCTTCAAGCCTACAAAGAAGAAATTGATCCTATTACTAGACTTCTAAACGAGAAAGGAAGGCGCTTGTTACACCTTAGTTCAAGCGGTCCTCCACCATTTTGTTGGACCAGGACTTATGAATACTGATAGAAGTAGAGAACTTTTACAGAACCTTCGTTGCCCCTCATTAACCCATTTTAGGTGGTATAAGGATGTCTTTCTCATGAAAGTCATGCAAAGGTCAGATGCTAACAGTGAGCATTGGAAGGCCAAATTTATAGATGGTCTCCCTACTTTCTTTGCTGAAAAGGTTCGTAAAAAATTAAGAGATAAACATGATCGCATGAGTATCCCTTACGACCAGTATTCTTATGGCCATCTTATTTCAGTAATTATTGAAGAAGGATTATCGTTGTGTAATGATATGAAACTCCAACAATTAATGAAACAACAGAATCTCACTAAAAGACATGAAATAGGAGAATTCTGTGACCAATTCTCTTACGATACAAAATTACAGTATCCCAATAAGGCTAAAAAACAACAGAGTTCTAAGCACTCTAAACCTTCTTAGAAAGCGTTCTTCTAAAAGATCTAAAAACAAAACTCCTGAAAAAACCCCTAAGAAAAGGAGAAACAATAGTAAAAAGGACAAATCCAAAGTCCAGTGTTATAAATGTGGTAAAACAGGACATTTTGCTAATAAATGTAAATCAAAATTAAAACAGAAACTGAATGAAATGTCTCTTGATGAAGACATTCAACAAAAAATTCTTAATTGTTTATCCAGCAGTGATTCAGAATCAAGTGCAGAAGAAGACTTGGCAGAAATCTATTCTGAATCTGATAATGAGTCTATTAAGGATCAATGTCAAGCTTGTACTATTAAAAATAATACAACCATTGAAGCTGACTATTGGAAAGCCATTGTTGAAATGAATGGTTTAGATATTGGAGGACCCAGTATCAATGTCTTAACAGAAAACCAAAAGTCCCTTCTCGACTTAGCAGAACAGATCAAAGATCCAGAAATTAAATTAAAGTTTTTAGAAACACATTACAAAAAGTCAAAAAGCGAAGAGATTCTTCCCTCGAGAACATTATAGCATGAGAGAAGTCATGAAAGCGTGTTCAAAATGTTTCTACTCTTGAAAAGCCTACTACTATTCGGGATCTTAAGAATGATATTAATATTACGAAATCGAAATAAAGCAATTCTGAATCTAATGTTATTATTTTCCAAGACTTGAAAAATATTAAAGACCAATTAATTCATAAGCGGAATAATATCTGAGAATCCTCTAAAACCTGAATCTTTTGATAAATTAGAATCTTCTGAACAATACTTAATGCTTATGAATCAAGTAGTCTTTCAAAAATGGTATATCAGAATTACTTTTGTTATTAAACCGGATTTTATTATTAAAGATGCCATTGCCCTTGTAGATAGTGGTCTTTGACATAGGCTGTATCAAGAAGGGTTAATCCTACTAAATACTTCGGAAAACCACTCGATCTTTAACTAGTGCAAGTGGAAACACAATGAATATTAAATACAAGATACCTGAAGCCTTAATCTGTAATCAAGGTCTTTGTTTACCTACTTCTTTTGTCCTTATCCGTAATATGAATCAAAGTATCATATTAGGCACCCCCTTTCTATGCCTTTTAATGCCTATTTCCAAAATCGATACTTTAGGAATTCATACCACTCTTAACAACAGACATATTGTTTTTGAATTCATAACAGAACCTTATACAAAAGAGTTAAATCAAGTCAAACACTTGATTTATTCTAAAGAAAAGCAGATTAATTTTATTCAAAAAGAAATAAAATTTCTTACTACAGAACAGAGAATTTTACAACCTTCTTTACAGGACAAAATAAAATTAATTTATAAAACCCTTCAAACTGAAATCTGTAGTGATGTTCCAAATGCTTTCTGGAACAGGAAGAAGCATATTATTTCTCTTCCTTATGTCCCTGGTTACAATGAGAAAAATATTCCTACTAAGTCTCGACCTAGCCAAATGAAAAAGGAATATTTACTTCTTTGTAAAACTGAAATTGAGTCTCTTAAACAGAAAAAATTGATAAAACCTAGTACTTCTCCCACAGGTTATGCTGACTTTTTATGTCGATAAAAATTCGAGAAATTGAGCGAGGAACTCCTAGACTCGTTATCAATTATAGCAAGCTTAATGAAGCTCTTGATGGATTAGATATCGATCCAGAATAAAAAGGACCTTCTTGACGGACTTCATGATGCCACTATTTTCTCTAAATTTGACATGAAATCGAGGATTTTGGCGGATACAAATTAGAAACGGGATACTTATAAAGCGCTTTTACGGTACCCTTTGGTCATTATGAATGGAATGTTCTTCCATTTGGTGTCAAAATGGACCTTACGAATTCCAACATATCATGAATGATATTTTTAATCCCTTTCTTGAATTTATTATACATTATATTGATGATGTTTTAATTTTCTCTTCATCTATAGACCAGCATATTAAACATTTAAATATTTTTAAAAATGTTATCATAAAAAATGGTTTGGTAGTTTCGGCCCCTAAAATGAAACTTTTCCAGACTAAAATCAGATTTCTTGGACATAATATTTTCAACGGAACTATAATTCCAATTGATAGATGTATAGAATTTGCATCAAAATTTCCAAACGAAATTAAAGGCATTAACCAACTACAAAGATTTTTGGGAAGCCTTAATTATATTAGAGATTTTTACCCGAATCTTTCCCAAGAATCTTTATTACAGTATACTCGATTACGGAAAAACCCTTTACCTTGGACAAATGAACACCTTTGAGCGATAATAAAAATCAAAACGAGAATTAAGCAGATACCTTGTCTTTCTCTACCAAATCTCATTTGGAAAAAGATTGTTCAAACTGATGCTTCTGACACAGGATATGGTGGGATTCTAAAACAATTTAATCCTAACAGTAAAAGAGAAGATCTAGTTCGCTTTACTTCGGGAACTTGGAAAGGACCCTCTTTAAATTATCCTACTATAAAGAAGAATGCCTTTGATTGTTAAATGTGTTTTAAAATTTCGGGATGATCTATTGAATCGGCACTTTTTAATCCAGAGTTGATTGTTAAATTTGCAAAAGCAGATATTTAAAAAAGATGTTCAGAATTTAGCATCTAAACAGATATTTGCAACCTGGCAGAGCACTTTATCCGTATTTGACTTTGATATTGAGTATATCAAAGGAAAAGCGAAATTCTTACTGATTTTCTAACGAGAATATTTGCGAGGAATGACCGGTAGAAGCGTGGCGCATGATCGTGGTAGAAGGCGAGCTATCTGTCTTATCTGAAATTCCGACCCTAAATACTCAATCCAGTACTTCTTCGGCTTCTTCTAGCCAACCAACAGTAAAGGATGTTCTCCTATTACCTGAACAGTATATTCCCAATACTAATACGGAAGAAACAGTATTGATCATTGAACAGAATGATGAGAAATGGATGAAAGATCCATGGGAGATAAAGAGACGTTATTTAACGACTCAACAGTCTCCTCCCCGTTTTAACCAGTATCGTTATGTTTATGAGCAAATTATTCTTGAAACAGCATCCATGGACATCAAGCACACGCTTCATGATCCATCAAAATCAGCTAGTCCGATTCAATACAGTAAAACAACCATCAAGAGCATCATGCCTCTTGCTAATTGGGGTATTAATCCCATACTACGTAATTGTTGAATCCGGTCACCTCGGTGAAACCGAGATCTGACTATTGGGATTATATTGAATCCTTTACACAAGTATTTTATTACCAGAATCCAATCCATAATCATAGTTGGTTTATCCGTATCTGTCCGGATGTTATGAAAAACGAAATTCCCAACTGGTTTTTCGTTTGGTGGGATAAATTTGGTATCACTCTTGAAACCTTACCAAATTCCGTTCAAACAGCATTCAAAGAATGGCAAGTTGCCTATGCCCGTATACCCGATAAACAAAGAATTGTCGATGCTTAAATTCTTGGCCCATTTCATAATTCGTTTGATATTCACGGATATGGAAATGGGATTTCAATGTGATTATCGAATAAAATTCCCGTCTTAAAAGGGTATTTTTTACCAAATGGTGGGATAAAGGACTTAATCCCACTTTACCAGAACTTCTTAAATCCATCAAAGATCATACTCAGGCTTGTCTAGACGTTATACCTCAAAGCCTACCAAAGATCAACACCGGTCGATCCTTTTGTCAAAATCAAGCGGACTTAAAGCGAAGTTTCCAAATCTAGCTGGCCCGAACTCATAGTCAAGACTATGGATTATATGAAAACACAATTCCTACAGTCCCTAGTTCAAGATGATGTTTCTATGAAAACAGTTAGCGATGATGAATCTGAACAGGATGACAATCAATTCAACGTCCTGGCCGGAGAAAGTCAAGAACCAGAACCAACCATGGGAGACTTTTGGGATTCTCTCACTTCCATGATTTCAGAAAAAATGGCACAGGATAAAAAGGGAAAAGGAAAGTCATAAAGTTATTCCACTACAGCATCAATAATCAGAAGAAAACAAACACAGTACCTCCACCAGCAAAAGGGATATGGCCAGCTGCACCTCAATTATCAGAAAATGACAACAGCTGTCAACAATAATACTCCACTAAGCCGACAACCTGTCTCACGCCTTCCACTTTCTACGGCTGAGATTTAAAGAAGAAAAGATAAGGATCCACTACCAAGGACACGCCAGATTCTTTCTTATCTTCTTTTTTGTATAAATAAGGGAGTCCTCACCCTTGTTGAGGCAGAACTCTTTTTAGATTTTCTTTTATCTCTGTATTCCCTCTCTCTCTAAAAATATTAAATATATAAGTTTAAAGCTTGAAGATATCCAAGGCTCTCTTGTAAGTTTTAATTATTGCATCTGTTAACTATTATGTTTCCTTACTTGAGCTTTTAGATTATCATACTGAAAACAGTAATCGGTATAAAACAGCATATCAATCTGCAACAGATAATTATAATCGTTCTTACTTCTTAGAACAGTTTACTAAATCTGAACATTATATCGTCTTAACAAAAACTGCCATACAGGAAGAAACCTGTCGGCTTATAGTTTTGGGAAGACCCCCAAATCAACAGTAACTTCATGAGATCATATATGTAGTAATTTATCTGTAAAGATATAGTTAATATGCCTTTAAACATTCATGCCATCTTACTAGATGAGACAGATTATGATTAATTTACGATTAAGTGGGAGCGTCACCCAAGTCGTGTTTTAGGACCTTGCCTTTAGCCGTGTTATGGCGTTGTGGCTTTTATCCTTTGTAAATCATTGACAGACGTGCTTAATTTGAGTTTAATATGATCCTCCCCTCCTTTGGTATCAGAGCCAAAGTTTTCTGAATTTATAGTTAATTCTTGAAACAGTTTTCTGAAAAACAATAAAGAATTTAATACCAATGAACAAGTCATCATCAAAACATTAGGCTAGAACGTGACATAATCAACAGAGGTTTAATAGTTAAGTTAACTATTGAAGAAATGAATTGAATTTGGTAATTATTTTAAATATTTATTGAATTAAATAATTATTTTAAATAATTTATTTATTGAGAAAAATAAATAATTTATGAAATTGTGGTATAATAATTTAGTTACGTGTATATGATAATTAAATTAAAGCAAAGGTAAATTTTATTCTTTGAAGATTTAATTTAATGAATTAATTAAATTAAATGAGTTGTTTAATATGAAAGAAAATAAGTATATTAAATAAAGTAATGTTTAAATCTAATTTATTAATTAAATTAGATATATGTAATTATTTATTAATTATAAGTATAATTATAATAAGATTATAATTATTATTATTATAAGTTATTTAAATTAACTATAGGTATGAAACATGAAACTATATAATATAATATTATTAAAATAATCCAGTTTGGGGGAATTGGTGTGTGGCCAAACAAAGCCTTGTGGCCTTTGGTTTATGTAACTGACTTCTTTTTATTTTTTTTTAACTGATGGAGTAAATGGGAATTAAGCCATATCAAAGTTTTTTTTTTTCGCGTCTTATTCTCTCCCAAGGCCCAAGAAGCGAGAGAGTTGGGAAAGAAGAAGAAACACAGAGGGTTTAGAAAGGGGGAGAGCTTAGTGAGAAGAGAGAATTGCAGAGATTGCTAAGAGAACAAGAAGGGTTTCTAACACTATGCTAAATCAAGGTAAATTGCTTCTAAGTTGTATATTTTGATTTCTTAGTGGTTATCCATTGTAAATTGATAGTTGTGTTGGATTGATATATATACTTGAAAGTAGGGTTTATACTCTATTAATCTTCACATGTAAGTGTTGTTTGAGTGTCAAATTCATGAAATTTGGTTTTGTAGGGAGAAAAGTTAATAACAGTGTATGTTTATGAAAAATGGCTTAAGAAAGTACAAAATTTAATGTCTAATATATGTTATAATCTGTAAATTGATGTTGGAGTATGTTAGTATGTGAAGAAACGAAATCAACAAAAGTTGAACGGACCAATTTGGTTGAGAAACGAATTCGTAGTGAATGAATTCGCTAAATATGTTGAAAACATGAAAATATAGCATGAATGTGACGCCCCCAAAATAGGTATACATCACCTATTCTGAGTCGCCAAATACATGGTACATAATACAAATACAATCTTAATTATACAACTGTCGTGTAAAATACGACAAAACAAATTCTGTGAATTTTAATACAAATATTGTCATCTAGACAATATCCACACTCAATGGACTCCTCATACATTTATTTTCACACTATTTAACAGAATAGTGAGGACTACTAATGCTATCATCTGGACCGTCACTCCGTTCCCCAACTCGTCCCAGCTATATTCTCATTTCCTGAAGAGAACAGGGAAAGAAAGGGTGAGCTCAACTAGCCTAGTAAGAAATATTATGACTAAGATACTGCAGAATAAATTATCAATAGTCTTTAACAATGTTAAACTGATAAAATACAATAGACATCAAGTTTAACTGCAGCGGAACAAGCAATCCATTAAAAGAGTCAAGTAGAGAATAAAATCTATTATCTTTTATGATTTAAAAGGTTTTTCATCATTTTTATTGCTGGGACTCAGCTTTAATAAACAATCCACATCGTCCCTGCACCACGGCCAAGGATATTAGTATCACAACCACAAATTATCCATGCACTACGAGCCAAGGATATTCGTGTATTTATCAATGGTCATGATCATGCCAACAACTGTCCATCAATGCACTACGGGCCAATGAGGACTTTTACCACATCATTTGTAACATTACGGTTCGTGATTACAAGAATAATTCACGGTCATAATCATACCAAGTCCATCCATGCACTACAGGCCACAGATGACTTTTAAAAAAATATAAATATGAGGATGATGACAATGATATAAGAATTCAATAAAACAAGTTCAAGAATTAATTTATTAAGGAACTAATAAGTCCAAATTGTCAACATGATACTTCTTTGTAGAGTAAAATTCAAGAATGCTCGGAAGAATATTTCTATGAAAAGATCTTGGACGAAGCTTAAATATCGAGGATATTCCACTAATTTGATGGAGTATAGAAGTCAAAACTTTAACCAACCGAGTATAATAAAGAATGGAATAACAAAAGAAATCACCATGCATGCGGTGCTTAGATAGGCGAGTTATTCCAATAGAATAATAAATAACGGAACGTGTCAAAGAAAAATTAAACGCAAGCGGGATGTTCCAATGAGAATAATAAAGAGCGGGAACCAGTCCCACAGAAAGCGCATGATGAGGATATTCCAATAGAATAATAAAGAGCGGAACCAGTCCCCGTAAAATGCATGAGATAGGATATTCAATGAGAATAATAAAGAATGGAATAATGAAGAATTTCACCATGTATGCGGTACTTAGATGTATAGCAGTTATTCCAACATAATAATAAAGAATGGAATAATGTAAGTTCTCTTCATGAAGACGAAACAAAGAAATAATACCCTTACAAGTAAAAAGAAGAGTATTAAGACCGGGTAGGGCGAGGATATTCTTGAAGAAAACTTGCACTACCCTCAAAGCTTCTTAAAACTTTAAAGAAATACACTCGAGATTATAGAAGAGAATTCTCTGGATTTCTGGTGTGGTTTTCAATTCTAACTAAGCATCCTATTTATAGAAAAATAGAAAGGATACTATGCCCATTATATATATATATATATATATATATATAAGTTCACGGGTTATCAACCTCGTGACTTCATTTTAATCAAACCCTGCCCATTTTCAAACTTATATATATAGTAATACATATAGTACTCTTCTTTTGCCAATGTTTTCAAACTATTATATATATATATATATATATATATACATATATATAATACAACAAATACTCCTTCCCGTGCTAGCTAAAGAAAACCCTCCCCAAAATCAATTTTTCAACACTTATGGGCCCCACATGTGGCCCCCGCCTTTATTAAATTAAATAAATTTTTTTTTACCGATTATTTTTAAAAATGGATAAATGGTGGTCCATAAATACTTCCTAAAAAATCCTTTCAATATTTTTAACAACATTTATTCATTATTATAATTCGCAATATTTAACGACCAGGTCGTTCCCAGGAAAGAGGGGGCTTTCCAATAAGGATTTCTCCCTATTGGCGTGTAATTAGGTGACCAAACCTCTCATTGACAGAACTTCTAGACATCGTTAATATTGCAAATAATAATATTAATAACCTCGTTGTCTCAATTATTAATTTACTAATATATAAGATATCGACAATAATTGAATCAAATAACGTGAGATACTATGCAGCAATTACTATAACAATAATTGAACAAAACTTAGTGACTTCTTACGTAAGCATCAATAATCAATACCGTGTGCTACTACGCAACCACACGTATTACTGTACTTTTACTACCGAGTAGTTCAACAGTTTAAAATGTAAAACCTCCATCGTTATTTTCATAAAAATACTTTTGTCGTTTTCTTAATCCGACAATAATTCCGTTATGGGGTCCACCAATGATTGTGCTGTCGTACGAATATTCCCTGTTAAAACGAATATTCCCCGACCAATCGAATATTATATAACAACTTGCATACTTTGCGAAATTTATAAATATTACCCACAACTATAACATTATATCAAATGCATTCCATAATATTTAAAAATGGTATTTATAGAAAAATCATCTTTATTAAAAAGTTGGAGTCTTACAACCTCCCCTTCTTATGAAATTTCGCCCTCGAAATTAGGGTACATACCTGGTATGTCGAAGAGGTAAGGATATCTTGATTTCATTTCAGATTCTAACTCCCAGGTCATTTCCTCAACATCGTGGTTTCTCCATAAAACTTTGACTTAAGGTATAACCTTGGAGCATAGAATATGTTCCTTCTTATCCAAGATTTGAACAGGAACCTCTTCATACGTTAAATCTTCCGCTATTTCATCCGGTTCTAACTCAATAAACATATTTACGTAACATGGATATGTGAAAAACGTTATGAACACGAGACATACTTGGCGGTAAAGCGAGTCTATAGGCCACAGTTCCTACTCGATCGAGGATTAAAAATGGGCCAATGAATCGAGGATTAAGCTTTCCTCTCTTTCTAAATCTCGTAACTCCTTTCCATGGAGCAACACGTAACAACACATGATCTCCATTATCGAATTCCACGACCTTTCGATGAAGATCATCATAACTCTTTTGTCGGTCTTGTGAGGTTTTTATACGTTATCAGATCATTTGAATCTTTTCCGTAGTCATACATACCAATTCTGGTCCCAACAATGTTGCTTCAATCACCTCATCCCAGCATACTGAAGAACGATATTTTCTTCTATACAACGCCTCGAATGGAGCTATGCCAATACTTGTTTGATAACTATTATTATAGGAAAACTCCACCAACGGTAAGAACTTATCCCAACTTCCCTTGAAGTCAAGGACACAGAGTCTTAATAAATCTTCCAAAGTTTGAATAGTCCTCTCTAATTGTCCGTCCGTCTGAGGATGATATGCCGAACTAAATCGTAAATCCGTGCCCATAGCTTTTTGCAAACTAACCCAAAATTGTGAAGTGAATCTTGGGTCTCGATCAGAAACTATGGATACTGGCATACCATGCAATCTTACAACCTCGTTTATGTACATACGAGCAAGATGTTCAAGTGTATAAGTTTCTCATTATAGGTAAGAAATGAGCAGACTTGGTCAATCTATCAACAATGACCCAAATTGCATCTATGCCTTGAGAAACCTTGGGAAGACCAGTAACGAAATCCATGGTAATGTGCTCCCACTTCCATTCTAGAATTTCAAGTGGTTTCAATGGACCTTTTGGTACTTGATTCTCTGCCTTGACTCGTTGAAAAGTTAAACACCTTGAGATAAACAGCGCTATCTCTTTCTTCATATTGCCCCACCAAAATGTATGTCGAAGATCATGATACATTTTGGTACTCCCAAGATGGATTGCAAATGGTGTGTTGTGCGCCTCCATCATGATTTTATACTTTAACTCAGGGTTGTTAAGAACAAAAAGTCTGGAGTTGACTCGAAGTATTCCTTCTTCATCGATTCTTTCTTCCGGCATAGCACCTTCTTGCACTTTCTTCCTCATACACATCAGCTTTAGGTCTGTAGCTTGAGTAGCTTTAACTTTATCGATTAAAGTCGGTTCTACTTGTATACTCGCCATCATCACGTTGGTCCCTGGAGTCTTTATCTCTATCTCCATCCTTTGCAAGTCATACAAAATGGGCCTTTGCGTTAACAATATAACACTCGTACCCGCATATGATCTTCTACTCAATGCGTCAGCTACCACGTTTGCTTTTCCAGGATGGTATTGGATGGTATGATCATAATCTTTCAATAGTTGAAGCCAACGTCGTTGTTGCATGTTGAGTTCCTTTTGAGTGAAGAAATATTTAAGGCTTTTATGATCCGTAATGATCTCCACTTTCTACCCATACAAGTAATGCCTCCAAATTTTAAGTGCGAAGACAACAACTGCCAATTCTAGATCATGAGTAGGATAATTCCTCTCATATTCTTTGATTTGTCGAGAGGCATAGGCTATGACTTTCCCATGTTGCATGAGAACACATCCTAACCCTTTACCTGAAGCATCACTGTAGATGACAAATCCCTCCAAGCCAGATGGTATTGTCAGAACAGGTGCTGAAATGAGTCTTCTCTTGAGTTCTTGAAAACTCTTCTCACATTCCTCGTTCCAACTGAATTTTGTATCTTTCCGAGTCAGCTGAGTTAAGGGAGTAGCGATTCGTGAAAACCCTTCTACGAATCTCCGATAATAACCAGCTAAGCCGAGAAAGCTACGTACTTCGGTCACTGATTTAGGTTGCTCCCATCTTTGAATGGCTTCAATCTTTGCTAGGTCCATAGATATTCCATGACTTGATACCACGTGCCCAAGGAATGCTACTTCCTCAAGCCAGAACTCGCATTTCTTTAACTCAGCATAAAGCTTATATTCACGAAGCTTTTGGAGTATCAGCCTCAAGTGTTGTTCATGATCTTCACGGCTTTTTGAATAAATAAGGATGTCATCAATAAAGACGACCACAAAGTGATCCAAATATTCCTTGAATACTCGGTTCATTATATCTATGAAGTCAGCAGGAGCATTAGTCAATCCAAAAGACATGACTAGGAATTCATAATGCCCATACCGAGTTCTGAAAGCTGTCTTTGGAATGTCACCGGTTCTAATCTTCAATTGGTGATATCCGAAACGAAGATCAATCTTTGAAAAGAATTTGGCGCCTTGTAACTGGTCAAACAGGTCATCAATATGTGGCAATGGGTACCTATTTTTGATGGTGACATGATTCAACTCCCGATAATCAATACAAAGTCGCATACTCCCATCTTTCTTCTTCACAAATAGAACAGGAGCACCCCAAGGAGATGTACTAGGACGAATGAAACCGATGTCTAACAATTTCTACAGTTGGGTCTTTAACTCCTGAAGTTCAATAGGAGTCATTCGATATGGGGCTTTGGAAATGGGTTTTTTACCGGGTTCAAGGTCGATACAAAATTCAATTTCACGTTCTGGGGGTAGGCCAGAAAGTTCTTCAGGGAATATGTCAGGAAATTAATTAACAATAGAAATATCATTCAAAACTGACGTATTTTTATTTAGATCCGTGACATGAGCTAAGAAAGCTTGACATCCATTTTTTAATAAATGAATAGCTTTATGGCTTGAGATGACGGTGATTGATTTTAATGGTTTGGTTGCTTGAATTCGCATAATAGGTTGATTAGGAATATGAAAGCTAACAACCTTACGAAAACAATCAATTTTTGCATGATGAGTGGCTAACCAATCAATCCCTAGAATTACGTCAAATGCAAGTATTTTTAATGAAATAAGATCGACAGGTAATGTGAGGCTACCGATTTGAACAAAACAAGACTTATAAATAGTGGATGTAATGAAGCTTTCTCCCAACGGAGTTTCAACAGATAAGTCAAAGTCTAATTTCTCCGGAGTCAAATTTAAACGTTGAGCGCAAGTAGGAGAAATAAAAGAATGGGTAGAACCGGTATCAAATAAGGTATAGACTTCGCTAGAGTTAATGATAAGCTTACCCGTGATGACCTCGTTCGGGTTCCTTACTTTCTGGGAGGTCATAACAAACGTTCTCCCTTGCACTACCGGCTTTGACTTTTCTGGGACGTCCTTTGGTGCCTCTATCCTAGGTGAACTTGTCTTCGGTGAATGGCAAAATCGGGCTAGGTGACCTTCTCTTCCACAATTATAACATGCTTTGGATGGCATCGCACAGTTTGGACTGATGTGTCCTTCCCCTCCGCATTTGAAGCATATGATAGGTTGTCGTTCTCCTTCCTTAACCACGGGTGCTGGTGCTGACGTATTTCCATCATTGTTGAATCTCTTCTTCTTGAAATGTCCATTCTTATTATTTTGGCCATGATTACCACCGAAGTGGTTACCATTTCTGGCATGTTGATTCCCTCCACGCTTATTGTCACGGCTTCAATGATTGTTATCACTGGTATTATCATTTTGACGGCTGCTCCCTTTTGGTTGGGTTGACTCATTATCGCGCTCCAATAACTGAGCCATATTAACAACATCTGAATACAAACACAGTTTATGAGAGATAAGATATTTACGTATCTTGGGTTTCAAACCTCTTAGAAACATTCGCATCATTCTCTCCTCATTATCAACCAAATGGGACGCAAACCGGGACAACTGGACAAACTTGGCTTCATACTGCGACACGGTCATGTTGTTTTGTTCCAGTTTAATAAACTCTACCTCTTTCATGTGACGAATACTTTCGGGAATGTACTTGTCATTGAACAGTTCTTGAAACTTCTCCCAAGACACCTTCAATGCGGCAGGTTGAGTACGCTTTACAGATTTCCACCAGTAATCTGCCTTTTCCCACAACATGAAGGTGGCAAAGGGAACCTTTTGCTCCTCAGAGCATCCCAAGACATCAAATATCTTGTTGATCTACTTTATCCACGTGTCCGCCTTAAGAGGTTTTGGCTCTCCAAAAAACTCCGGTGGTCCCAGCTCCTTGAACTGTTTGGCGGTGACCGTCCGAGAGTTGCCAGTGTTTCCACTTACATTTTGGATAGGAGTCGCTTTCGCCTGATGTTGCATGATATGCATGAAGCCTCGAAACATTCCATCATTCATAATTTGGTCAGTGTTGTTGTTTGCATTAGGATTGTCGCCTTCCTAATGCACATTATCCTGATTATTGATCTGTGGAGACTCAACGGTCTCCTGTGCTCCATTGATGTTCTCAACATTCTTGGATGCCATTTTCAAATACTGCCACAAAACAAGGGTTAATTAACATATCACATATAATCCCTATACTCTGACCAACCAATTAAATATCAAATAAACTTAGGTA
Source organism: Panax quinquefolius (assembly GCA_020205615.1). Classification (NCBI taxonomy): domain Eukaryota; kingdom Viridiplantae; phylum Streptophyta; class Magnoliopsida; order Apiales; family Araliaceae; genus Panax; species Panax quinquefolius. The sequence goes on from CM035158.1 coordinate 81,393,796, forward strand.
GATCATACTAGCGAAGGAATTCCCCGTCTCTTCCCTCCTAGTTCTTGTCTCACATCTCAGCCACGGATCATATCCCTAAGCTTTGATACCAACTGTGACGCCCCCAAAATAGGTTTACATCACCTATTCTGAGTCACCAAATACATGGTACAGAATACAAATACAATCTTAATTATACAACTGTCATGTAAAATACGACAAAACAAATGCTATGAATTTTAATACAAATATTATCATCTAGACAATATCCACACTCAATGGAGTCCTCATACATTTATTTTCACACTATTTAACATAATAGTGAGGACTACTAATGCTATCATCTGGACCGTCACTGCGTTCCCCGACTCGTCCCAACTATATTCTAATTTCCTGAAGAGAACAGGGAAAGAAAGGGTGAGCTCAACTAGCCCAGTAAGAAAAATTATGACTAAGATAATGCAGAATAAATTATCAATAGTCTTTAACAACGTTAAACTGATAAAATACAATAAACATCAAGTTTAACTGCAACGGAACAAGCAATCCATTAAAAGAGTCAAGTAGAGAATAAAATCTATTATCTTTTATGATTTAAAAGGTTTTTCATCATTTTTATCGCTGAGACTCAGCTTTAATAAATAATCCACATCTTCCCTGCACTACGACCAAGGATATTAGTATCACAACCACAAATTATCCATGCACTACGGGCCAAGGATATTCGTGTATTCATCAATGGTCATGATCATGCCAACAACTGTCCATCAATGCACTACGGGCCAATGAGGACTTTTACCACATCATTTGTAACATTACGGTCATGATTACACCGAATAATTCCTGGTCATAATCATACCAAGTCCATCCATGCACTACAGGCCACAGATGACTTTCAAAAAAATATAAATATGAGGATGATGACAATGATATAAGAATTCAAAAAAACAAGTTCAAGAATTAATTTATTAAGGAACTAATAAGTCCAAATTGTCAACATGATACTTCTTTGTAGAGTAAAATTCAAGAATGCTCAGAAGAATATTTCTATGAAAAGATACTGGACGAAGCGCAAATATCAAGGATATTCCACTAATTTGATGGAGTATAGAAGTCAAAACTTTAACCAACTGAGTATAATAAAGAATGGAATAACAAAAGAAATCACCATGCATGCGGTACTTTGCATAGACAGGTTATTCCAATAGAATAATAAATAACGGAACGAACAAAAAGAAATAAATTGCACCGATGGATGTTCCAATGAGAATAATAAAAGGCGGAACCGAAGTCCGAAAGCGCATGATGCATGAGGATATTCCAATAGAATAATAAAAAAGAACGAACCAGTCCCACAGAAATGCATGAATAGGATATTCCAACATAATAATAAAGAATGGAATAACAGAAGAATTTCACCATGTATGCGGTACTTCGCATAGACAGGTTATTCCAACATAATAATAAAGAATGGAATAACAGAAGTTCTCTTCATGTAGACGAAAGAAAGAAATAATACCCCTTACCGTAAAAGAAGAGTATTCCGACAGGTAGGGCGAGGATATTCTTGAAGAAAACTTGCACTACGCTCAAAGCTTCTTAAAACTCTAAAGAAATACACTCAAGATTATAGAAGAGAATTCTCTGGATTTCTGGTGTGGTTTTCAATTCTAACTAAGCATCCTATTTATAGAAAAATAGAAAGGATACTATGCCCATTATATATATATATATATATATATATATATATATAAGTTCACGGGTTATTAACCCCCTGACTTCATTTTAATCAAACCCTACCCATTTTCAAACTTATATATATAGTAATACATATAGTACTCTTCTTCTGCCAATGTTTTCAAACTATTATATATATATATACATATATATAATACAACAAATACTCCTTTCCGTGCTAGCTAAAGAAAACCCTCCCCAAAATTAATTTTTTAACGCTTATGGGCCCCACATGTGGCCCCCACCTTTATTATATTAAATAATTAATTTTTACCGATTATTTTTAAAAATTGATAAATGGAGGTCCATAAATACTTCATAAAAAATCTTTTCAATATTTTTAACAACATTTATTCATTATTATAATTCGTAATATTTAACGACCAGGTCGTTCCCAGGAAAGAGGGGGTTTTCCAATAAGAATTTCTCCCTATTGGCGCGCAATTAGGTGACCAAACCTCTCCTTGACAGAACTTCTAGACATCGTTAATATTACAAATAATAATATTAATAACCTCGTTGTCTCAATTATTAATTTACTAATATATAAGATATCGACAATAATTGAATCAAATAACGTGAGATACTATGCAGCAATTACTGTAACAATAATTGAACAAAACTGAATGACTTTTTACGTAAGCATCAATAATCAATATCGTGTGCTACTATGAAACCAAGCATATTACTGTACTTTTACTACCGAGTTGTTCAACAGTTTTAACTGTAAAACCTCCGCCGTTATTTTCATAAAAATACTTTTGTCGTTTTCTCAATCTGACAATAATTCCGTTGTGGGGTCCACCAATGATTGTGCCATCGTACGAATATTCCCTATTAAAACGAATATTCTCTGACCAATCGAATATTATATAACAACTTGCGTACTTTGCAAAATTTATAAATATTACCCACAACTATAACATTATATCAAATGCATTCCATAATATTTAAAAATGGTATTTATAAAAAAATTATCTTTATTAAAAAGTTGAGGTCTTACAATGAACACTGAATTGAAACCCTTAAGATGATTTGTTAATATCTTTGAAGTGTTATAATTATTCTCTAGATGAGTAGCTAAGAGTTTAACGAGTCTAACGAATCGAAAACCAACTAATTCGAACTTAAAATGAGAAAGTTATGACCAAAACTGTGTTCTATGAGAAGCCTCGCGCGGGCGCGCATCTGGGGCTGGGAAATGGCGTGAGCACGTGGTATTTGTGAGGAAAAGGGGCGCGGCCGCGCCCTATGTGTGCTGAATGTGACTGCTTTGACCTATTTTGGTTAAATGGTCATAAATTTTTCACACAAACTCCGATTGAGGTGATTAAAGATGATTCGGAACAAGGATAAATAGACCTACAACTTTTATTCTTTAAGTTTTTCAATTTGAGTTTGGGAACAGGGGTCAAAATAGTCATTTGTAGGACTGTTATGTTTTCGGGGACAATCGGAGGGCGTCAGGCATGCACGTATGCAAGTGTAGTGCTCTTGACGATAAAAGATGTTGTTCTAAGTTATAGAACATGAATTTTATGAAGTATAATGATGCTTAACATTAATAAATGATGTATTAGATAAGTTGTATACGTATACTAAGCACATACAAGAGAGACAAATTGGGCGTGTGACGAATAAACGTCGAAACGTCGTGATAAGTGATAATGAACATAAAAAGTGTTTTAAATCAAATGAAATGAATATTATAAGATATTGAATAGTGTTAATATAAAACCAATAAGTGGTCCTAGCAAGACCTAAACATTTGAATGAACTTCAAATATGAAATACAGTGAGATATAAGTTGAAAGTTAACACAATCAAATTGAACATTGTGTATTTATGATAGGAAGGGTTATGAGACGTAGAGTAAAGTTTACATTACAACTAATATGCGTGCTATGTAACTAATAGTTAATGTGGATGATTATATAATTGTGTAGGGCACGTGAAGTGCAGATATCTGTAAGTTGTTAAACTGTTATTGGTAAACAACGATCAAGGCAAGTCTTTCAGTTCCTATTTGTTATGTGAACTTGATGATTAACTGTTTTAAATCTTTATCGCAAAGAGCATGATGTGTTATATATATGTTAAAAGTATGAAATGTTAAAGTCAATTTATTACTATGTTGATTGATTAAAGCATGCTGATTGAGTAAGGACTCAATCTTTATATTGTTATATGAACTGTAGCATGTATGTTATATGTTGAGCATGATATTATGAGCTATGTGATCCATGAAAATTGTTTGATTTTGCTGGGCTGTCGAGCTCAACCTTGCAAATAACCACTTTTGCAGGTTCAAGATTCAAGGTAAAGTTATGTGTTACTTGAAAGACATGAATCAGATGTGATACTTGAAGATTTAAAAACTTTGGTTCAGTTATTATTATTTAAACCATGTTTAAGGTTCCGAATAATGTATTAATGTCGAATTGTATTATCGTTTTGCGATGTAAACTATTGTAGTATTAAAATGATTCTGAGATATTTAGATGTAAAGGTTGAAGGTTTTGGGAACGAGGATAGTTTGTAATAGAAAATTTTAATTATTCTGCAAATTTCAATGGTTGTATTATGGTTTAATGATATAAAATTAGAGGTTGAATGTATTATTAACGACCGAAGTTGAGAATTAAATTGTATGAATTTTGAGGTCATTACAATAATACTAATGAATATCCTTGGCCGTAGAGCAGGGATGATTCGACGGTGTGAATTATTTATTAAGCTGAGTCTCAGCGATAAAATATTGATTATACACTTTTAATTCGTAGAAGATAGTAGATGTCATGCTCTACTTGACTCTTCTAAAATACAGTTGTACGTCTTTGGCCTGTAGTGCAAAGATGAATTGTTAATGAATATCTTTGGCCATAGTGCAAAGATGAATTTATTAGTATAATTATGAAAAAGAATTGTGATTTGGTATAACCATGATTTTTGATGTTTCAGGTAAAGACAGATGATGAAAATTATTTTTTTCCTGGGTGCGAAGAGGAATTTATAATCACAATTGTGATTATGAGTTATTCACATGATTGTGGACAGGAATTGTTGATTGATGTTAAAGGGATAAAACATTGTTGGTGGACTTTTAATATGGAGAAGATAATATACCATATGGTCTATTTGACTCTTCTAATGGATTAATCGTTCTGCTGCAACTATGGTTGAAAAGTTTAATCATCTACCATAGGTTCTAAATCTCTGATTTATTACTGATGAAGTCTATTGATAATTTAATTGTCTTTAGTCATGATATTCTTTACTGGGCTAGTTGTGCTCACCCTTTTTGCTTCACAATTCTTTTCAGGTAATAAGAGTGTAGCTGGGTCGAGCGGGGGTAACAGGGGATTAGAACTATGGTCTATAGATGTTAAGGTTTCCCCTAAAACAGTATGAAAATAATTTTATTGAGAATTTCAGATAAGTGTGTTGTATTTTGTACGTCATTTTAACCGTTAATTTTGGTGAACCGAATAGGGAGAGGTGAACCCAACTTTGGAAGGGTGTTTTGCCACTATCATACAAGATGTCTAATGACAGACGACTTCATGTTATCATAAGACATGGTTGTGCACATGCACTTGCTGATTATATCTATGAGCACTACCTGTATAATCTTGGAGTTTGTTTGAATTATAATTCTCAATTGGAGACAATGGAGATAATTATATGTCAAGACAAGACTCACCATTGGAAAGAACATGACAGTAATCTTCTCATTTTTCTTTGGGGTCTATTGGGTCAACCAAGGATAATTCTCGAGTCATATGATATATATCATAACTTAGATGCATGGCCTCCCATGTACGAAGGTTTCCTTGAGCATTTTCCAGGAATTTTAATTTCTAAAACAGTTATTGATTGTACTTTTATGTAAAGTACCATTGTAAGGTTGTGGTCGAGGCACCATGAGAGTTACATATATTTGTATTAAAACTCATAACTTATCTGTTGTCATACTATGAACGACAGTTCAACAATTGTATAAATGAAGTTTATATTTGATTTCTGTAGTGTGATATATGGCGACTCAGAATAGGTGATGTATACCTATTTTGGGGGCATCACAAATGGTATCAGAGCTTAGGGATATGGTCACTGGCGGAGATATGAGTCTAGAACTAGGAGGGGAGAGACGAGTAATATACTTCGCTAGTGTGTGACTTACCTAAGCTGAAATTGTTTACTTGATAAGTTAACAAATTGTGATATGTCAATTAACCTTTGTTTTGAAGATATATTCTAGAATGATATCTGAAATACAGGAGATGAGCAATGAGAAAATCATAATACAATGGAAATAACTAGGAAGGTACAACCCAAAAAGAAAGCAAGGTCTTCTCATCTTTTCGAACTACCAGGTACGTAAATTTTGAGGGTAAAATTTCATAAGAATGAGAGATTGTGAGATCCTGAATTTTATGAAATGAAATTATTCGATTTTCTTATAATTATTATGTTATTTAGTAAATGGTTAAATTGATAAAGGTTAAAGTTAAGGGTGATATTTGAAAATTTTGCAAAGTAAGCAAGTTGATATAAAATATTCGTTGTGTCGGGGAATATTCAATTGGTCGGGGAATATTCGTTTTAACAGGGAATATTCATACGATGGCACAATCATTAGTGAACCCCACAACAGAAGTATTGTCGTATTTAGAAAACGACAGTATTATCTTTTTATAAAAATAACGGCGAAAGTTTTACCGTTAAATTGTTGAACTACCTGGTAGTAAAAGTACAGTAATATGCATGGTTGGATAGTAGCACACGGTATTGATTATTGATACTTACGTGAGAAGTCACTCAGTTATACTCAATTATTACTATAGTAATTGCTGCATCATACCTCTCATATTATTGATTCAATTATTATCACAGTATCATCTGTATAATATGTTATATTATTAAATCAATACTTGAGACGATAAAGTTATTCATATTATTATTTGCAATATTGACAATGTCTAGAAGTTCATCGAGGAGAGGTTTGGTCACCTAATTGCGGCTACCAATAAGGAGAAATCCTTATCGGAAAGCCCCCTCTTTCTTGGGAACGACCTGGTTGTTAAATATTGTGAGTTATAATATTAATGATGAATAAGTTCGTGTTGATTAAAGATGAAATTGATAGTTCCATTGTATTGGGATTATTAGTGTTAGTGGAAATCGACATTTATTTCGATAATAATTGATGTCTGGAAGTTATACTAATCAATCGGATAATTAATCGGATAAATGAGCAATTAATTGCTATTAATTCACATGCTTATAACTATTTATTCACATATGCGTACTATCAATTCACATTCATGCACTATCAGGGAGGGGGTGCAAGATTGATAATACTTGCATGTCTAAGTTAAAAATGGAGGTATAGATGGAGGTACTATACTATAATTCGTATTTTCACATGTATAGAACTATTGATTCACATGATTGAACTATTGATTCACATGATGTACTATTAGGGGAGGTGGTGCAAGTTTAATAATACTTACAGGACTAAATTAACAATGAAGGAAAAGATGAAGGTATTATACTGTAATATTTCGAGCCCCAAAACGTGCAATTATCGAAACTATATTTTCTTATAAATAGAAGCTCATTCTTCCTTCATTCTAACCAATTCACTAAGACTCACAAGAGCAATTATAGAGAGAGAAGTTATAGAAAGAGAAACTATAGAGAGAAAGAAGAAGAGTAGTCTGCTACTTCACTACTCTAGTATCCAATCTTCTTCTGAGGTAAGGGATATTATATTTTTTAGTATTCGTAGAAATAATATTTTCTTCCATACTCTGTAGTATGTGAGTAATATTATTTCGTCTCATATTCCTGATTATACCCTCATTATGTTAAAGTATTGCTTCTATACTTCGTGAAATTAGTAAAACATCCTTGATATTTGTGCTTCATCCAGTATCTTTTCATGAAAATATTATTATGAGCTTTCTTGATAATTATTGATCTTTTCATACCGGAATACTATCCATGAGTTACTATTTATGGGTTACTATTCACTCAAGCACTATTCACTCGGGTATTCGGGGCACTTTTCATGCCGGAGTACTATTCACGAGTTACTATTCATGGGTTACTATTCACCCAATTACTATTCACCCGAATATTATTCACTCGGGTATTTGGGGTACTTTTTATGTCGGGGTACTATTCATTTTAGGTACTATTCCTGAAGTACTATTCATGTGGTACTATTCACGGGTACTATTTACCTGAAAAATACATTTCTTTTCTGTCCAAATTATTTTTGGTACATGAATATTATTCTTGAATTTTACTCCACAAAGCAGTATTATGTTGACAATTTAGATATTTTTAAACTCTGGATAAATTTAAAGTCTTTAATATTTATCCTTGATTTCATTTGATTATTGCTTATATCATTGTAATCATCCGCATGCTTATATTGTGATGAGAGTCATCTTTGGCTTACGTCCAAGATGGACTGTTGATTATTGGTTTTACACTTTTATATCTTTGGCTTACGTGCAAAGATGGATTGTTGATTATTGATTTTACAGTTGTATATCTTTGGCTTACGTGCAAAGATGAACTATTAATTGATGAGTATCTTTGGCTTATGTGCATATATGAACTGTTGATTGGTATGATTATGACCATGGATCATTCGGTATAATCATGACCCGTAATGTTACAAATGATGTGGTAAAAGTCCTCATTGGCCCGTAGTGCATTGATGGACAGTTGTTGGTATGATTATAACCAGGGATTATTCGGTATAATCATGACCATTATTGAAAACACGAATATCCTTAGCCCATAGTGCATGGATAATTCGTGGTCATAATACTAATGAATATCCTTGGCCATAGAGCAGGGATGATTCGATGATGTGAATTATTTATTAAGCTGAGTCTCGGCGATAAAATATTGATTATACACTTTTAATTCGTAGAAGATAGTAGATGTCATGCTCTACATGACTCTTCTAAAATCTGATTGTATGTCTTTTGGCCGTAGTGCAAAGATGAATTGTTAATAAATATCTTTGGTAGTAGCAAAGAAGATGAATTTATTAGTATGATTATGAACAAGAATTGTGATTTGGTATAACCATGATTTTGATGTTTCAGGTAAAGACAGGTGATAAAAATTATCTTCGTCCTGGGTGCGAAGAGGAATTTAGAATCATAATTGTGATTATGAGTTATTCACATGATTGTGGATAGGAATTGTTGATTGATGTTACAGGGATAAAACATTGTTGGTGGACTTTTAACATGGAGAAGATAATAGACCTTATGGTCTATTTAACTCTTCTAATGGATTGCTCGTTCCGCTGTAACTATGGTTGAAATGTTTTATCATCTACCATATGTTCTAAATCTCTGATTTATTACTGATGAAGGCTATTGATAATTTAATTATCTTTAGTCATGATATTCTTTACTGGGCTAGTTGTGCTCACCCTTTTTGTTTCATAATTCCTTTCAGGTAATAAGAGTGTAGCTGGGTCGAGTGGGGGTAACTGGGGATTAGAACGATGGTCTATAGCTGTTGAGGTTTCCCCTAAAATAGTATGAAAATAATTTTATTGAGAATTTCAGATAAGTGTGTCGTATTTTATACGTCATTTTAACTGTTGATTTTAGTGAACCGAATAGGGAGAGGTGAACCCAACTTTGGAAGGGTGTTTTGCCACTATCATATAAGATGTCTAATGTCAGAAGACTTCGTGTTATCATAAGACAGAGTTGTGCACATGCACTTGCTGATTATATCTATGAGCACTACCTATATAATCTTGGAGTTTGTTTGAATTATAATTCTCAATTGGAGACAATGGAGATAATTATATGCCAAGAGAAGACTCACCATTGGAAAGAACATGACAGTAATCTTCTCGTTTTTCTTTGGGGTCTATTGGGTCAACCAAGGATAACTCTCGAGTCATATGATATATATCATAACTTAGATGCATGGCCTCCCATGTACAAAGGTTTCCTTGAGCATTTTCCAAGGATTTTAATTTCTAAAACAGTTATGGACTGTACTTTTATGTAAAGTACCATTGTAAGGTTGTGGTCGAGGCACCATGAGAGTTACATATATTTGTATTAAAACTCACAGCTTATCTGTTGTCGTACTCTGCACGACAGTTCAACAGTTGTATAAATGAAGTTTATATTTGATTTCTGTAGTGTGATATTTGGCGACTCAGAATGGGTGATGTATACCTATTTTGGGGGCGTCACACTAAACCTTCGTAAGCAATTTGACACAATCTCCATTTCTCAATTCCGTGGTGTGGGCACTAGGATAATAAATTTTTAAATCTATCAAAATATTTCCAAAATGACTCTTTTTCAAGTTAGCAAAATTGATGAATTATAGTCCTAATTTTAGCAATTTTTTGATTTGGAAAATATTTTTTTAGAAATGTAACGACAAATCCCTCCCAGGTTGACATGGAATTATTTGGTAAGCTATATAACCACTTTTTAGCATTATCTTTTAAAGCAAATGTTATAAATCTTAGCCTAATTGAGTCATCAGACAATTGTTGAATTTTCATTAAGGCACAAACTTCCTCAAATTCTTGAATAAATAAATATGCATCTTCTATCCCCGTGAACCTAGGTAACATATTTATAAAATGTGGCTTAAGTTCAAAATTGTTACCAGTTACCAGTGGTAGACTAAAACATGAAGGTTGGGCAGAGCGGGAAGGATAACATCGATCTCTTAGTTTGTGTGCCCTCCATTTTTATTAAAGTGGAATCTTTTAAAGTGAAATTCGAAAAATCAAGTTTTTTCACTAATCGGGATGTTTCGTCCATAATCCACACTTTTGGCATACACTACTTAGCAAATAAGCACAAAAAAAAACTACTTCTAAGGTTAACCTAAATAAAATCTAGACAGCTCCTAACTGTTCCAAGTTACACCGCAAGGTCCACCAAATTCGAAATTAATCATACCACTAGCCAGGTAAGTATAAGAAAGGTGGGAGTCTCTCCGTAGATACGGTGACTAATTGAATAACCACACAATCTTTAGGCGTATACCTTTTGAACCACTTGCCTAGACACCAGTAGTTTTATTAATTTAAAAGTCAAACTCCTCTTGGAGTTTCTTGTCCTAATTGAGCTCGAGAGTCCTACGGGCCAACGTCTACTTGATTTTATTAGGTCATAGTCATGCAAAATGCAAATTGGGTTGTTTGTGGGCCAAGGAAGGGTGATGAAATCCCCACCTTATCTTGTTACAGGTTGTGCCCTTAATGTTAGATTAAAGATGAAAATGCACAAATAAAAAAAATATAAACAAATAAAATATCCTAAAACTATGTGAATTACAAAAGAAAGAGAAATTTTGACATACCTCAGTCCTCCAGCAATCACCACAGTGTATATTTGACAAAAAATAAAATAAAATAATAACCTAACAGGATGTTCTCTACGTGAGTGAATGGATGAATGCGGCAATTAAAAAAAAATTAATAATAATAAAAAAACTAAACTACTATATTTTTTTAATAAAAAAATGGAGATATGAAGTATCGAAGAAAGCGTAGCAACAAAATCTTTATTTGTTTGCTCTTTCGATCCGCTTCAATAATCTTGAAAAAAAAAATTAAAAAACAAAATTAGAGTTAAAACTAATTCGAATAAATAAAAATTAAGGAAAAAAAATTTAATTCTAATCCCCGACAACGGCGCCAAAAACTTTGATGTGTTAAAATTATGTACTGCAAGTGCACAACGTCTATTTTAGATTTGGCAAGTACAGGTCAAACCACAGAGACTAGATCAATTCTTTAATATATCCTTAATTAATATTTTATGCAAATTAGAAACAAAAATGGTGGAGAAGATTTATTAACTAAATTATGCAAACTATTAATTAATAACAGAAATTAAGATACCTAGGAATTAGTAGGGGTGTTCACCGAAATCGGTATTTTTGATTTTGAAGGTGAACCGGAGCGGTCCGAACCAGACGGTTTGGTACCAAAAAACCGATGATTCGATAAACCGATTTTTCGGTGCAGTTTGATTACATTTATTTCATAGGTCCCAGATATACCGCATCAAAGCAGGTTGTATTTGAATTCAAATTCTTTTTTAAATAATTTTTGACTTACCTTGTAGAATTGGCTTAAATAACACAGAAAGAGAGTATTTAGGACTTGATGAAGTTTGAATTGGTGGTCTCCCCTATTTATACAATAGAGGTAAGGCAATAGAACACAAATTAGACAATGTGGGATGCCATATTGGTAAGACAAGAGAACCAAGTGAAGGTCAAGTCCCACATTGGTTCACTTCTAAAAGTCTAAGGATGCTTTCCTTATAAAAAGACTTCCAAGTGAATCCTTAATATCTAAGTCCCACATTGGTTCACTTATAAAAGTTTAAGTAAGTTTTTCTTATAAAAGGACTTCAAAGTGAAACATTAATAGTCAAGTCCCATATTGGTTCACTTATAAAAGTCTAATGAAGTTTTCCTTATAAATATTGGCTCATAAGTTTTCCTTAATAGCAATTTCAACATTGGTTCACTTATAAAAGTCCAAGTCCCACATACTTTGGAAAATCTTAATAGTCAAGTCCCACATACTTGTAAAAGTCCAAGGAAGACTTATAAAAGTCCCACATTGGTTCACTTATAATAGTCTAAGGAAAGTGAAATCTTAATAGTCAAGTCCCACATTGTCTAGTCCAAGGAAGAATTATAAAAGTCCCACATTGGTTCACTTATAATAGTATAAGGAAAGTGAAATTTTAATAGTTAAGTCACACATTGATTATTTTATAAGTCTAAGGAAGTTTAAGGAAGTTTTCCTTCTTAAAAGACTATCAAGTGAAGTTTTTCTTGAGACCTTAATAGCCAAGTCCCACATTGGTTGTTTTGTAAAAGTCTAAGAAAGTTTTTCTTATAAAAAAACTTCCAAGTCTTTTATTTTTTTATATTGGGCTTGTCAGTCGTGGGCTACTTGACCTTTAATGAATTTTGCCTCAAAAACAAGTTTGAAATTTGCTCTTTCTTGGTAGATTTTTGTTAAAAATTGGGCTGAGTTTTGTTTAAAATGGATCGGTTCTAGTAGGTAAAACCGCATTTAATCGGCTTAATTTTTAAATTATCTGATACTCTACCGTCTTGGTATCGGTTCTTTATTTTGGGGACTTTCAGTATTCGGTCCGGTTTGGTTTGGACCGGTTCGGTCTTGTTTTTTACCGATGAACACCCCTAGGAATTAGAATTCACCAAATATTAACATAATAAATAATTTCTTATTTCCTAAATCAATTCCCAAATTATTTTCCCTTTCCTTTAAAAATAATGATTCATATAATTAATATGGACAAGCATAAGTTATGAAAAATTCATAGATTAACTATAACTTATCAAAACCTCGCAATCAATATAAAAATCATATACAATTTATGCAGAGGAAAATATGAAGGTGAAAATAATTAGGCATTAATTTTGGAACAAAAAGAAAATATTATTATGAAATACTTAGTTTCATCATAATCCTAGGTATTAGAAATTTAGCTAGCCATGGAATTAAAAATAAAAATAAATAATATTAGTACTACTATTTGCATGAAATAAGAATAATAATTAAAAAGAGAATTTCTATTAAATCAATAAAAGAAAGTTACAAATACTCCCGGACAGTAGTACCACACGTGATTGGAATAAGAGAAAAGACAAACTCTAAATATCTTATTCCCTTCTACACAAGTGAAAAACTAAGAAAAAGAAAATAACAAGTGGTCCCTCTCTCTAAAATAAAAGGCATATTTATAGGGAGAATACATTTGTGCGATAATTTAGGTTCATTGAACTTGGACAGTTTTATTCCCTTCATTCTCTTCTTTCCTTCTTGACTTCCATCTCTATATGGTAATCCTCTAAGAGTCATTTTTCATCTTTAAAGGTTAGATATAAATCCTTTATTTGCTCCAAATGTTATCTCCTACAAAACAAAATAAAATATATTAGTTAAATAAAATAAGCATATAAAATAATAAATATGGGAATATTAAAATGTATTAATTACGTGTCTATCACCGGTCATCGAGATTAGAGTCTGCCATGGTTCCCGAACTGGAGTCTGCCATGGTTGTCGAACTGGAGTCTGCTATGGTTGTTGAAGGTTAAGGATTTTGATAAGTGGGAGCAAAAATCCTAGGAGCCTGGCTTTGATACCATGCTAAAAGTTTCAGTATTTCTACTTGTTGAATGTTTACAATATAACTCTAATATTTATAGGTACAACAAAGCCAATTTATAGCACTAAATCAGCCTATCAAATCACTTAATTACAGCCACAAAATCAGCTTAGTAAATCATATAATTACATCCAAACTTATAGCCTAAATTAGCTTTATGTATAAACACCAATATGACAGCTCACGCCAATACTGTCTTTAAAAGCATGGATTCGAGTACAAAAAATTGTATTCACCAAATGATGTCTAAAAATACGTAAATTACATACAAAATATGTATAAAGACTAGTTAAACCTAAAACATATACATGAATGAAGTCTATTAAGGGCTTGTTTGTTTATCATTTAATTGGTCTGAATAATCTAAAATCTGATTCAGTAAGTAGTTGAAAATTTTTTTTGGGTTAAACTAAGATATGAATGAGTCAAATAATTCTGACCGAATAAGTCAAATTTTCTTATTTGGTTAGTTGGCCAATTGAATTAACATTTACATAAATGTCCTTCCACATTAAATGAAACACGTAGGTCTGGCAAACGGGTGAGTTCGGACAGGTTTAGACAGATATAGGTGGGTTTGACTTTATATGGATTGTGTTTATGTGGGCTAAAAATTAAGCGGGTGATAAATAGGTGGTCATAAATGGATACAGGGAGTGAAGCGAAAGATGCGGTTTTAGTGCGATTTAAAGTTTAAACCTATGGCGAAATCGCCAAAGTCTTGAGTTGAAAAAATACAAAACCGTACAAGAAACCATTTGTGATTGGTACGGTACAATTTTGAACCGTGTAATTTGGTTTCATTTGGTACGGTTTCGGTTCCAAAATTAATTGAAATAACAAACCCATAAAATAGTTAGCAAAATCATTCACATAAACGTATTACGTAGTGAACACAATCATGGAGCTAATTTAGCAAAATAGTTTTAGGCATCAACAATTATATGGTTAAATAATACTAGGTTATCACATTTTATTTAGGAAATACCATGTCACTCTTGATTTGAAAACATAATTGATACTATTTATTCTTTATTCAACCCTATAATATCTGTCTTCTAAGATAAAATGGAGAAAATATTTTATAGTAAAGAAATTATATATAGTTGTAGCAAATTTGAGAAAAAAATGATGATTATTTAGTGCGGTTTCGGTTTTATGCGTGCGGTTTTGACTAGTAACCAAACCGAAACCGTAAATTTGGTTTTTTAACACATCTAAAACCGTCACATACGCTGGAACTGTTGGTGCGATTTGTGCAGTTTTTGGTGCGATTTCGATTTCAATTTAATTTCTTACTCAGCCCTAATGGATACTGGCAGATGATGTGCTAAATCCATATATCAAATTTAAACATGACGATAGATGTCTTTATATTTAAATTCCTCACATTTTCTCTAAAAACTTTCTCACGTCTTTAAGTTTCTCTCTCTAAAATCTTATAATTATGATTTATCTCTTCAAAATTATGATTTTCTCTTTCTAAAATTTTAGGCTTATGTTTTATTGTTCCAATATTTATGTTATTATTTGTGTGTATGAACCGCGTGTAATATATCTCCTGTTCGTAGGAAGATAATCAGAACTTTTATTGAATCAAACTCCAATTGTATAACTTTAGTTATTTACGTCTTTTACATGAAGATAAAATTTGATGTTGGCAACTTGGCATAAGGCAATAAACAACACTTGAAAATAGTAAAAGTTGATACCCCTCCCTTTTACAAAGAAAGTAGTGTTTAAGGAAATATATCTATCTTCCGGTCTGATGTAAATTAGAATTCAAATTTGGTACGTATATTCCACTATTGATAGATAAAATTAAATGCCGAAGAAGAATTGCAATTGGTCAACTTGGTATTATATTTTTAAGTTAATTACGTTCTCCTTTAGTACTTAGAGTTAGTAGCATTTGTCTATCAAAATATAATAACCACGTGTATTATAGCAGCATTACAAATAGCACACTAAGCAAACCAATCACTAAAGCGCGTCCAATCCAGCACAGAAACGGGTAAACACCAAAAGTTTGACAACTTGGACCGCCGGGGGATAGTTCCGGTGTGAGAATAAGTACAAGCCGATATAAGGTTAATAATGGAGGCTTAATGCTCTAGTGCTGGAAATAATGAATTGTATGTACCTTAGAATCAACGTAGTGCCTTGTATTTATAATAATCTCACTACCTTGTATGCAATCCGTCTCCGAATCAGATTAAGGTTCCCAGCCAATGACCAATCCATGACAGGATTGTATCAAATCTCCTATAATTAAGGAAGTGGATCCATAGTCCAACACTTCCTTCCAAAGTTAGAATCCAAACATAATTAGGAACCTCAACCCCATAAATCCCCCGTCCACTAAATCCACTTCTAGTCCAAGCCCAAATAAGACCAAACAAAGCCCAACCATCAGAAAAACCCAACACTGGATGCTAACCCTTCAAATCCATCATCATCATCTCCATTAAATGTGCCGCCCTCGAGATCCAAAAATAACTGAAAGGACAATACTATAAAAAACCCATTTTCCCCAATTCATACGATTTCACCTGCTTATTTGAATTTCAAAAATATCTTGCCCTCTCCTACCTCTCAGCTTCCAACTTACATACAGCAACAATGGCTTCCCTAAACCCAGAAAACGCCATACCCATCTTTGTAACCCCGATCTCAGTCATCCCTCCATCTCCCAATATCGCGACTAACCCTCCTATCACCAACCCTATACTAGAACCAAGCCCCAACACCGCCCCATCCTCTCGCAAGAACCCACCAACAACCGACACCCAAATCACTCCACTTGAATACCAAAAAGAAGACCAATTCCCCCACGTCAACACCCCTTATCAACTCACAGACGCCGACCTCCTCGTGATACGTAACCACTACCAGATTCCTGCAACCCACCACCTGAGAACCCCAACACCTTCTGACCGAATATACCACCGCCCTGATGGCTGGACCGTCATGCCATTCACCCTTCTAGAGAAAGGGGTTTACCTCCCCCTCCACACCTTTATCATCACCCTTTTGGGGTTTATGTGCATCGGACTAGCCCAACTGGTGCCCAATTCCTACATCCACATCCTTGCATTCATCGCTTTCTGCCACGAGATGGGGGTTCCACCTTCAATCGACTTTTTCTTCTCCTTATTCACAATTGAAAACTCCCGCGAACGGGGTTTCAAACTGTTAAGAAAACAATCCCCAAAACCCAACTCCAAATTCGACAAACGTCCCCTGATGGACGCTCCCTCAAGTAATAAAGGATGGCACAAGGATTGGTTCTTCGTCTCACGACCAGAAATTCCCAAAATTTAAAGTAGGATGTCACACAAACTCCCCTCTTTAGAGTTTGGCAACACCTCAGAGGAACACGTGATAGAGATGGCGAAGCTACACAAAGAACTTCCTCTGAAGGAATAGAGCTTCAGCCTCTTGAGTAAACAGGCATGAACTTTATCTTGCATAATTTTTCAAATTTCTTTTAATAATTATTCTAAGAGACCCTTCCCCATCTCCTACAGTATATCTCATCAAACCCACCTCGAGCGATCGAAGAGACCTCGAAGAATTTCTCTTTGTCAACCCAACCCAAACTTCTACCGAACCTCAAAACATTGAAACCCAAAACACATAATTCGAACCAACCCATGCCGAAGATTCAACACAACCTCTCCTAAAGAAAAGAGCCACCAAAAAACTCAAACACATCCCTGTCCCTATGCTTAATGAAAGCCTTCTTGACATGCCCATCGCCGAACATACCTAAATCCTTCGAACCAAAAAGAAACGAGCCAAAATAACTCTTTTCACTGATGAGTGGGTTTCACACCCGCGTTTTAGCCCTTTTTGCTACTTAAGTTTTGGCCTTTTTGCAACCTTTTGGATAGCTATAGAGTTATTTTATCATCCATCTTTGCAAATTCTCTTTGGTTTGGCTTTGCTGATGTTTTCTTAGCTTTCTTGTGTTTTTGTCTCTAGAAAGTGGCTCCCCAGCGCCATACATGGAGCCCCAGCTTGTATTGGACCAATCTGCTAAATGGCGCCCCAGCGCCATCCTCTCGCACCCCAGCGCCATACCTTACGCCCCGGTGCCATTGACAGTGGAAAGTATGGTGCCACGGCGCCATATGTGAAAGTGTATTTCTGGAAACTCGCGTCATGCGGCCTTAAGGTTTAGCTACCCATACCACGACTCGCTTAGCTACCGATTTCAATGCTTTAGCTTCATGGCAGAAGCGCGAGCTCGGCTTTCAACAATATCTCATCTTTAATGACCTAGATTAAAGCAGCGAGGATATAAATAGAAAGCGAAGCTAC
Source organism: Panax quinquefolius (assembly GCA_020205615.1). Taxonomy (NCBI): domain Eukaryota; kingdom Viridiplantae; phylum Streptophyta; class Magnoliopsida; order Apiales; family Araliaceae; genus Panax; species Panax quinquefolius. Next base: position 81,412,083 of record CM035158.1, read on the forward strand.
TGTTTAAGGGGGTGGGATCAGACTTTGAAGATCATCACAGAGAGTTATTTACAGCTTAGTTTGATTATTTTCTTTTCTGTCTTTTATCTTTCTAGAAGAGAAAGAAGCTTGTAAAAGGGAACGAGAGTTATTGCACCCAGCATTCAGATTTTGCTCGTGAAGAGAAGATTTGACTGAAGAACACTTCTTCACTCAGGGGTTTTCTTATTCCAAATCTCCCATTCCTTGTATTTGTCTGATAATGTGTAGTGTATTAAAAATGTGTGTTAGTATCATAGTTATGAACTAACTCCATTTTTAGGATTGCAATGTAACCTTTTGATTAGCTTAATCAACTTTCTCTCTCATTTTATATAATGAATCATTTTGGAATGGGTTGTTGTATTTGGTATTTAATGTCTAATTGCTTGATAAAGAAATTGGTATTGATAGTGATAGAAATTGATAAATGGATATTACTGTCTATCTTTAAATATATCAACACCTATTATGACCATGACATTGGAATGTGGGCTTAATGTGCTACTAGGATAGACATATTCTTATTTGCCTTGTGTGACCTTGGGGCTGAGCTTAATGACCTTGACCTAGTTAGTATCACCAATAGACATATTGTGTTCTAGCTGGTTAGGGATGTGCATTTGGTCTTCAACAGAAGCTTATGCCTATTATTGTTCTCGGTTGGCCATTCCTTGATTCGTTTGTATTATGGAGAGTCAAGAGATTAGGTGAAGCATTAGGGGAGTTGTAATCCTATCTTAACTTCCTAGCACAACTACTTCTTTTAATTTGATAGTCTTATTGAAATAGCTTAACCAACCGCTTGTTTTACTCGTTTAGATAAGATTAGTAGCGACTTTACCTTAGTATTTGTTTTTCTGTTAAGACCTTGTCCTCGTGGGTTCGACACTCAACTTACATATATTACTTGTGGACCGCGTATACTTGCACGTGTATATCAATTGCGAAATCAACCAACAAGATTTTAGCACCATTGCCGAGGACTTAGAATTAATTGTTTTACAATATTAAAACTAAGTCATTACGATCTTACTTTAAACCAAATTTTCTGTTTAATTTCTCTTTTCAGGTAGTCCTCATTGTTTATGCCACCTCAGAAAGAACAAAAAATAATTCCTCTCGATCCCGAGGTTAAAAGAACATTCAGATGACTGCGGAGAAAAAAACCCGAGGACATACCTGCCCCTATCATTATGGCTGAGGAACTTCAGAAATCTCTGAGGGAGTATGCTATGCCTCGTATTGACGATCTCCAGGCGAGCATTCAAAGGCCCGCCATCCAAGCCAATAATTTTGAGATCAAGCCGGGCACCATTCAAATGTGCACCAACATTCAGTTTGGGGGACTACCGAATGATGACCCCAATAATCACCTGATAAATTTTGTGGAGATTTGTGACACCTTTAAATGCAACGGAGTGTCTGACGATGCCATCAGACTCCGGTTGTTTCCATTTATGTTAAGGGACAAAGCCAAGAGCTGGCTTCATTCACTTCTGTTAGGATCCATTACTACATGGGCCGACTTGGCACAGAAATTTGGGGCGAAATTCTTTCCGCCCGCCAAAATAGCTAGGCTCAGGCATGACATCACGTCCTTTATTCAGTTTAAATCTGAATCTTTATACGACTCGTGGGAGTGGTTTAAGGATCTGCTGAGGAAATGCCCGCACCATGGTCTGCCAGAGTGGCTTCCCATCCAGACCTTTTACAATAGGTTGTCCGGATCTACTCGTTCGAGTATTGATGTCGCATCTGGAGGGGCATTCATGGCCAAACATCACACAGCAGGATATGAGCTGGTGGAGACAATGGCGGCCAATAATTACCAATGGCCTAATGATAGGCAAGCCCCGAGAAGAGCAGCGGGGGTTTATGAAGTAGACTCTTTCACATCGCTAGTGGCTCAGGTAGCAGCGCTAACAAAAAGGCTAGACACCATAGGACCTTCAGCGGTTCAAAACGTGCAGAGTGTCATGGTTCAATGTGAATTATGTCAAGGGAGCCACCCAACTGATTAGTGTACGATAAGCCCTGAGTCAGTTCAATTTGTTTCCAACTACGGGCGGAAAAAAAATACCAGTCTTCCCACTCATTACCACCCGGGTTTAAGAAATCATCTAAACTTCTCATGGGGCAACAACAACAACAACAGTACCAACCCCAACCTACCTCAACCATCATCTACCAGGCAGAATTATGCTAACCCTCCTGGATTCCAACCTCAGACCCAGTTCAACTGTGACGCCCCCAAAATAGGTATACATCACCCATCTTGAGTCGCCAAATACATGGTACATAAATCAAATACAACATAATTATACAACTGTCATATAAAATATGACAAAACATAAACTGAGAGTTTAAACAAGAATAATGCCTTCTAGACAATATCCATTTTCAATGGAGTCCTCATAGATAGTATACAAACTCAAATTCAGTCCTCATTACATTTATTGTCACACTATTTAACAGAATAGTAAGGACTACTAATGCTATCTTCTGGACCATCACTCATTTCCCCGACTCGACCCAGCTATATTCTCATTTCCTGAAGAGAACATATGAAAGAAAGGGTGAGCTCAACTAGCCCAGTAAGAAATATTATGACTAAGATAATGCGGAATAAATTATTAATAGTCTTCAACAATGTTAAACTGATAAAATACAATAGACATCAAGTTTAACTGTAGTAGAAAAAGCAATCCATTAGAAGAGTCAAGTAGAGAATAAAACCTACTATCTTCTATGATTTAAAAATGTTTTCATCAACTTTTATCGCTGAGACTCAGCTTAATAAATAAACCACATCTTCTAATCATCCCTGTACTACAAGCCAAGGATATTCATTAAATCATCCATGGTCATGACTATACCGAATAATCCCTGGTCATAATCATACCAAAAACTGTCCATCAATGCATTACAGGCCACTGAGGACTTTTACCACATCACTTATAACATCACAGTTCATGATTATACCGAATGATCCCTGGCCATAATCATACTAAGTCCATCTATGCACGTAAGCCAAAGATGACTTTCAAAATAATATAAACATGAGGATGATGACAATGTTATAGGAATTCAATTAAACAAGTTCAAGAATTAATTTATCCAGGAACTAATAATATCTAAATTGTCAACATAATACTTCTTTATAAAGTAAAAGTTATGAATTCTCAGAAGAATATTTCCATGAAAAGATACTGGATGAAGCGCAAATATCAAGGATATTCCACTAATTTCATGGAGTATCGAAGTCAAAACTTTAACCAACCTGAGTATAATAAAAATATATGAAAGCGAAATGGATTTTCACCGCCATGCGGTAATCCACGTATACAGATCATTTTCACAATTTAATAAGGAATGAATACAAAGGATCATTCACCATGCATGTGACAATCCACATGGCGAGTTATTCCAATGAATATTAAAGAATGGAATAACTGAAGGATTCACCATGCATACGATAGAGACCGCACAGATAGGTTATTCCCAACAGAATAATAAATGCGAATAATAAATATGGAACCAGGTCAGGTGAAATTCACACCGACAGGATATTTCGACAGAATAATAAATGCGGAATAATAAATATGGAACCAGGTCAGGTGAAATTCACACCGATAGGATATTTCGACAGAATAATAAAGAACGGAATAATAAAAGGATTTCACCAAGTATGCGGTACTAAGATAAACAAAGTTATTCAACATAATAATATAGAATGGAATAATGAAGAAGATCACCAAGTATTGGGTAAACCACATATATCTGGTCATTCCACAGTATAGGGTAAATCACATGATATCTGAGTTATTCCAATGAATAATAAAGAATGGAATAACATAAGGATTTCACCAAGTATAGGGTATGTAGCGTATCAAAAGTTATTCAATGAGAATAAATTAAAATGGAATAATATAAGGATTTCACCAAGTATAGGGTATCTGCGTGATCAAAGTTATGTATAGGGTATGCCACTTTTACGGAGTTATTCAATAGAATAATAAAGAATGGAATAACATAAGGATTTCACCAAGTATAGGGTATGCCGCGTATACAGGTTATGTATAGGGTATGCCGCGTATACAGGTTATTCCAACAGAATAATAAAGAATGGAATAACATAAGGATTTCACCAAGTATAGGGTATGCCGCGTATACAGGTTATGTATAGGGTATACGCTTATCTGAGTTATTCCAATGAGAATAATAAAGAATGTAATAATGAAGTTCTCTTCATGAATAATAAAGAATAACACCCCTCAAGTAAAAAGCTGGATATAGAAGTAGTGAAGTAGCAGAATACTCTTCTTCTTTCTCTCTATAATTTCTCTCTCTAGAGTTTCAGTAAATTCATAAGAAATAATGAAGGAATGAGCTTCTATTTATAGAAGAATGGAATGAATAGTAACTAATTCATGAACGGTCTAGATCGATTTACTTTTAAACGAACGATCCAGATCGATTTACTATTAAAACTTAAAGCAACGGTCCATATTGATTCACTATTCTAACCTTTAAACCAACGATCCATATTGATTCACTATTCTAACCTTTAAACTAGCGATTCATATTGATTCATTATTATAACTTTCCACCAGCGGTCCATATTAATTCACTAATATAACTTCAACCAACGGTCTGAAAAATTAGCACATCTCCTCATGGAATAATATTGTACCCAAATACCCGAATGCACAATAATAGAATGAATAGTAACTGGGTAAATAATAACTCGTGAATAGTACCTCATGAATAGTAACTTGTGAATAGTAACTCATGAATAGTAACTCATGAATAGTAACTCTGACACAAAAAGTGTTCTAAATACTCGAGTGAACAATACTAGAGTGAATAGTAATTTCGGTGAATAGTAACCCGTGAATAGTAACTCGTGAATAGTAACTCTGACACAAAAAGTGTCCCAAACACTCTAATGAACAATACTAAAGTGAATAGTAATTTCTGTGAATAGTAACCCGTGAATAGTAACTCGTGAATAGTAACTCTAACACAAAAAGTGTCCCGAATACCCGATTGAACAACATAACCTCTAGACACCAATTATCATCGGAATAGATGTCAATTTCTACTAACACAAATAATTCCAACACAATGAAATTATCAAATTCATCTTTAATCAACACAAACTTATCCATCATTAATATCATAACTCACAATATTAATCAACCAGGTTGTTCCCAGGAAAGAGGGGGCTTTCCGATAAGGATTTCTCCTTATTGGCGCGCAATTAGATGACCAAACCTCTCCTTGACAGAAATTCTAGACATTGAAAATATTATAATTTAATAATATGAATAACTTTGTCGTCTCAATTATTGATTTAATAAAATAACATATTATGCACATGATACTGTGACAATAATCGAATCAATAGTATGAGAGATATGATCTGACAATTATCATAGTAATAATGCAAGTATAAGCGAGTGACTTATCACATAAGCATCAATAATCAATATTGTGTGCTACTATGCAACCACGCGTATTACTGTACTTTTACTACCGGGTAGTTCAACAGTATCAACGGTAAAACCTTCGCCGTTATTTCCATAAAATATTTTTGTCATTTTCTAACTACGACAGTCCTTCTGTTGTGGGTCCACCAATGATTGTGTCATCGTACGAATATTTCTCGACAAAAAGAATATTCCCCGACCAATCGAATATTATATAACAACTTGCATACTTTGCAAAATTTTCAAATATTACCCACAACTATAACAATATCTCAAATCCATACCATAATATTAAAAAAAATCTTTCGAGAAATTTAAATCTTTATTTATAAAATCTGGGGTCTCACATCAACCCACAGCAACAGAGCACTCAGAATCAGTTTCACCATCCTCCGCCTCAACAGGAAAGGAAGCCCAGTTTAGAAGATCTTCTATCAAGGTACATCGCCCAGAATAAAACCAGAAGTAACAATCAAGAAGCCTCCATTAGGAATCTTGAAGTGCAGATGGGCCAGTTGGCTACTGCATTAAACAGTCGACCACCAAGCGCATTGCCTAGTGACACTGATGTCAACCCGAAATGGGAAGGCAATGAGCAATGTAAAGTAGTAACCCTCAGAAGTGGGAAAACCACTAACGTGTAAGGTGGAGAGGGTATTCCTGTGGAAGATGAGATAGTGACTGGAGAGGAACCGTCTGTGAAGGAGAATGCTGAGACAAGTGGGGGTGAAGACAAGTGGAGAATCTCCGATACCATCTCCTCCAACTACTGTGGTCAATCAGCCTCTCCCTCAGTTACCTTTCCCCTAGAGGGTACAGAAACAGAAGCTGGATAAACAGTTTTCCAAATTCTTGGAGGTGTTCAAAAGACTACATATAAATATTCCATTTGCAGAGGCGTTGGAAGGAATGCCTAGTTATGTCAAGTTTATGAAGGACATTCTGTCCAAGAAGCAAATATTGGGAGACTATGAGACGGTGGCGCTGACAAAAGAGTGTAGTAGCATCCTTCAAAATAAGCTTCCGCTGAAGCTCAAAGATCTGGGAAGTTTTACAATCTCGTGCACCATTGGGGACCAGTTTATTGGGAAGGCTCTGTGTGATCTAGGGGCCAGCATCAACTTGATGCCCTTCTCTATTTATAAGAAGCTAGGCCTCAATGAAGCTAAGCCAACAAGCGTCACCCTGTAATTAGCTGACAGATCTCTGACATACCCAAAGGGAATTGTGGAGGATGTGCTAGTGAAGGTTGACAAATTCATATTTCTGGCAGATTTCATAGTCCTTGACTTTGAGGAGGATAGGGAGGTCCCGATAATATTGGGAAGACCGTTCTTAGCAACTAGAAGGACCCTGATCGACGTCCAAAAGGGGGAGTTAACTATGAGAGTTAATGATCAAGAAGTGACGTTCAATATTTTCCGATCTATAAAGTATCCTAATTCACCTGAGGACTGCTTCCAGATTACTACAATTGATAGTTTAGTGAAGGGGATATTCTCAGAAACTTGCATTTGGGATCCTCTGGAAGCTACTCTATCTGGGGTTAATACTATGGAAGAGCCTTCACATGTGGAATGTGCTATGTGGCTCGATGAACCTCATGGATAGAAGAGATTCCACCTACAGTTTGAGTCTCTGAATGATGATGAGGCATCTACTTCTAAGGCTAAGCTATCAATCATCGAACCTCCTTTCCTTGAGCTTAAACCTTTGCCTGTTCACCTAAGGTATGCTTATTTAGAAAATTCATCTTCGTTACCTGTGATAATTTCTGCTTCTCTAACTAAGTGTCAGGAAGAAAAGCTGCTGCTTGTGCTCAAGAAGTATAAAACAGCCTTGGGGTGGTCCATTGCTGATATAAAAGGGATCAGCGCAACTCTAAGCATGCACAAAATTCTTCTAGAGGAAGGCTCAAAGCCATCTATAGAGCATCAAAGGCGGCTAAATCCCATTATGAAAGAGGTCGTCTGAAAGGAGATCATTAAGTTGGTTGATGCGGGCATTATCTACCCCATCTCCAATAGCCCTTGGGTTAGTCCAATCCAAAGCGTGCCAAAGAAGGGAGGGATGACAGTTGTGTCCAATGAGAACAACGAACTGATTCCCACCAGGATGGTGACCGGGTGGAGAGTGTGCATGGACTACAGAAAACTGAACAAATTGACCTGTAAGGATCACTTTCCCCTTCCTTTCATTGATCAAATGCTTGATTGGTTCGTTGGGCACGAATACTATTGTTTGCTTGATGGGTACTTGGGGTATAATCAAATTTCTATTGCTCCTAAAGATCAGGAAAAGACAACATTCACATGTCTTTATGGGACCTTTACCTTCCGAAAAATGTCTTTCGGGCTATGCAATGCCCCCGCGACATTTTAGTGGTGTATGATGTCAATCTTCTCTGACATGGTTGAAAAGACCTTGGAGGTCTTCATGGACGATTTCACAGTTTTTGGGAGCTCGTTTGACAATTACTTGACAAATCTGACTACCATTCTCCATCGATGTGTCGAAACCAACCTGGTGCTAAATTGGGAGAAGTGTCACTTCATGGTCAAAGAGGGCATTATTTTGGGTCATCGGGTTTCTGTAGGCGGAATTGAGGTGGATAAGGCTAAGATAGATGTGATCTACAACCTTCCATAGCCCACCTCAGTGAAAGGGGTAAGGAGTTTCCTCGGGCATGCCAGTTTTTACAAAAGGTTTATTTAGGACTTCTCTCTGATCACCAAACCTTTGTGCACGCTTCTAGAAAAGGACATGCCTTTCCAGTTCAATGCCGCCTGCCTGAGCGCTTTTGAGTTATTAAAGAAAAGGCTTGTCTCGGTGCCTATTGTGGTAGCTCGGCATGGGCCTACCCTTTTTTGGTGATTTGCGGCCTTGATGACTATGCTATAAAGGCGGTGTTGGGCGGAGGAGAAGGAGAAGGTCTTCCATACCATTTATTATGCCAGTAAGACATTGACTGATGGTCAGTTAAATTACACCACTACTGAGAAGGAGCTGCTGGCGGTGGTATATGCTTTTGACAAGTTCCGTTACTACCTCATTGGAATGAAGGTGATTGTATACACTGATCACTCGGCCATCAAGTATTTGATAGAAAAGAAGGATGCTAAGCCGAGATTGATAAGGTGGGTTCTGTTGCTTCAGGAGTTTGATTTGGAAATCCGAGATAAGAAGGGAACAGAAAACCAGGGTGCCGATCACTTGTCCTGATTGGAAAACATCGCGCCCTCGAAAGAGGCTGAAAAAGCCATAAATGACTTTTTCCCGGACGAGCAACTTTTTGAGGTCAATGACAAGGTTTCGTGGTACGCGGACTTCGCCAATTATGTTGCTTGCAAAGTTCTCCCCATTAATCTGAGCTTCCAACAAAGGAAGAAATTCCTCAAGGATGCCAAACAATATCTTTGGGATGAGCCCTTCCTGTTCAAGCATTGCTCGGATCAGATTCTGCAAAGATGTTTGCCGGAAGAAGAGATTGAAGGTGTGCTACATCATTGCCACTCGTCAAACTATGGAGGTCATTTCGGAGGCCAACGAACTGCTGCCAAGGTACTCCAGTCAGGATTCTATTGGCCCACCTTATTCAAGGATGCACACGCATATGTGATGCACTGCAACAGATGCCAACGGGTAGGCACTATATCAAGACGGCATGAGTTACCATTGCAGAATATTCTGGAAGTGGAGTTATTTGATGTATGGGGCATTTACTTTATGGGACCATTCCCATCCTCTTTCAACAATCTCTACATCCTAGTGCCAGTGGATTATGTCTCAAAGTGGGTGGAAGCAGTTGCCTTGCCGACTAATGATGCTAAGGTGGTGCTTCAGTTCCTCAAGAAGAATATTTTTACCCGTTTTGGCAAAACCTCGGTCCATCATAAGCAATGAAGGGTCCCACTTTTGTAACAATTACTTTGAAGCCCTTTTAGCCAAGTATGGGGTAACTCATAAGATTGCCACTGCCTACCACCCACAAACCAGTGGTCAAGCAGAAATTTTAAATCGGGAGGTGAAACGCATCTTGGAAAAGATTGTAAACCCAAACTGCAAGGACTGGTCTAAAAAGCTAGATGACGCTTTGTGGGCCTACAGAACAGCTTATAAAACGCCTATCGAAATGTCTCCGTATAGGCTTGTCTATGGTAAGGCATGCCATCTCCTAGTTGAATTAGAGCATAATGCTTACTGGGCTATTCAGAAGCTAAATTTCGATCTTGAGGCTGCTGGTGAAAAGCGAATGTTGCAACTTAATGAATCAGACGAGTTTCGTCTGCAAGCGTATGAAAACGCCAAGTTGTACAAGGAAAGAACCAAGAGGTGGCATGACAAGAAGATCCTTGAGAGGCATTTTGAACCGGGCCAGAAGGTTCTTCTGTTTAATTCTCGGCTAAAGTTATTTCCTGGGAAGCTAAAGTCCCGATGGTCGGGCCCCTTCACTGTTGCCAAGGTTTATCCGCATTGGGTAATAGAGCTTAAGGACCCAAATTTCGACTCAACATTCAAGGTAAATGGGCAAAGGTTAAAGCATTACTGGGGCGGTGAGGTCGACCGGTAGAATACCTCCATTACACTTGGAGGCCTGGTCTAAGTCGGGATGAAAGTCAAGCCGACGACTCAAAATCAAGCGCTTGATGGGCGGCATCCCCATCTCAGTATCAACAAATTGCCCTGTCTATCTTTTCTTAATATTTCACTTTGAATTTCTAGTTATTGTCTTTGGTTTGTATAGTTTGTCTGTATAGTTCATATTGTTAGTTCATGTTCCTCTCAGTCGAGCTTGCCCATGATGTGCTTCTGGTCTGGATTAATGATTACTATTATGTTGTGCTGATATGCAAGTTTAATTATGCAGAATTTCTGAACTCGCGCCCCGACGCCAAGTATTGCGCCCCAACGCCATGGGTTAGCGTCGCAGCGCCAGCACTGGCATCCTGATGCCATTCAATGCAGCGAACCACTACTAATTCGCGCCTTGGCACCATATATCGCACCCCGACGCCAAGTCTAGTTCTTTTTCCACTGCAAACTCGCGCCCCAGCGCCATTAATTACTCTTGTTTTCACGCCCCAGCGCCAACCGAATCTGAGGTCGCACCCTAGCGCCATCCTTCGCAGCGCAATCTTATCCTTCGCATACCGGTATATAGTTGGCGCCATTGCTAAGCGCATTTTAAATTATTTCATCTCAATCGTTCAGTATTCGCTGTCTCTCCTCTTTTCTCAGTTGCTGCTCTCCTGAGATCTCTCTTTCCAACCGATGCCAACTGCTCCTCTTCCGACCGTTCAGCCAACCGCCAGCCGTTTCCTACCATTTGGGTCTCCAACCGTCGTAACGGTTCCTTTCTCTCATGTCATTCTCCTTCTGCGCCTATAAAAGCCAAGCCAGATCCGTTTATTTACCAAACTCTTTGGCTTGCGCAGATATTGCTACACCAGTTATTATTATTCTCTTGCTTTGATTCAATAGCTCCTAAGCGTCCACGCACTAGTGTTGGGCCTCCTCCTTCTTCATCCCGAGCGCCTGTCACGGCATGTGATGCTGTTAAATTTCCAACCGAGGAGGCCTATAAGCAGTATACTCAGAATTTTCTACTGCGCCCAGATGATAAAGATGGCCAAATGAATGCCATGATTAGTGCCATGAAATGGGTGCACTTCACCAAGCCTCCAGAATCTGCCGTAGTTTCGGTAGTTAAAGAATTCTATGCTAACGCCTTTCCTGAAGGTCCTCCGGTGTCACTAGTAAGGGGTAAGTTGATCCCGTTCGATGCCAAGGCGATAAATGAAGTGTATGGGACTCCTAATTTTGATGGGCACGATTATAGAGAGGGTGGTATTCGTCGATTTCAGTCTGATGAGATTATAGCCAAATTGTGTAAACTAGGGACAGTATGGAAGACTAATGATTACATGGGTGAGAGGACGTCCTTTCCTCAACAGGCTCTAGGCCGTTACGGCAATGCGTGGAATGTTTTCATTTGTTCAAATATCCAGCCTACGCGCTATGTTAGTGATGTAACCAGAGAGAGGGCAACGTTGCTCTATGCAATAGTTACTGGTTTAAAGATTGATGTTGGGTCCCTGATTAATGAATCAATCAAGAAGGCGATCAACAGCAAAGTTATGTCAGGCCTCCCGCACCCGTCTCTTATCACCCGTCTTTGTAGGAGGGCAGGTGTTCAATGGGAGGTTGAAGACGTGACATTGCCTCCTATGTCTGTAATTAACCATCATCTAATCAGCCGTTATGCAGTTTGGGAGGGAGCGCCTTCACATCCTCGTGGGGAAGGATTCTTGCCAGCACCGCCGCCGCCACCATCCGATGATCCACAGCCATCCTCTACGGCAGGAGCCTCCTCACATGAGGTTCCTCCTTCCGCCGAGGCTGTGGATTCTGGGACCCGCGTTCAGATTCTGAACAGTTTAGATTTCCTGCACTGCAAAGTTGATACTGTCACCCAATGGCAGAGCCAGTTCCACCATTATCATGCAGAGTTTGCCAACATGCTCGCCAACATTCATGCCGCTCAAGGAGGCGACGATGCAGATTTCATGCCTTTTCCATTTTCGGCTCCTCCAATGTATGCTGCCTATCCTCCTCAATTTCCGCCGCCTACTGAGGCGGCCCGAGCAAGTGAGCCAGTTAATGTGGATTATGATGGCGAAGATGATGATGATCTTGAGTTTTTCGGCTTGGATGAGGATCTTGAAGGCGGTGATGGTGACCATGGTGGTGATGCTGCGGATGCTTGAGACTGTTTCTATGAAGGCCAGTGAGGGCACGGGCCTAAGTTCAAGTTTGGGGGAGATTTCTTCTATGTGATTAATATATATGAATTGTGTTGGTATTGTCTTATTTCTATCTAAGCTGCTTTGTATTTGGGCTTGATAGCCCCTCACCCTTGTTTAAATTATTATCTATCTATTGTGTTTATTATCGTGAATATCTTTTGGTTTTGGATGCATGCTTTAATTTACCATGGGTGCATGTCTTTGATTAGTAGTATTTTATGTTTCTTTTATTATTTGCTTTTGGTTGTATATCTTTTGTTTGGGAGTATCTTGACTAAGTCAGATATTGCCTTGCCTTAAGCCTTTTTTTTGGGTCTTTCACTAATTTAATTGATATACTTGATGCCATGTGTTATGGCTTTGCCCGTGTTAAGATGGGTATTCTCTAGTATTTATTTTGTTTTTATTTTATTTTGTGTTGAACTCTAGCCTCGAGTCTGTTACTGTTCATATGCGGGGTTAGGGTATTTTTAGCGTTAAGTTTTGTCTTTGGCCTTTGGCGGACTGTCTTGCAATTTTATCTATTTCCTAAGCGAGTGGCTTAAGTTATGTGACTATGGGGGCTCGTGTTTGATTTAAACTCAAGACTGTCTTGGATCCATCCGTCTAGCGAGCACTGACCTTATATCTCTCTAGTAGTTTTCCTTTTGTGATTATCTTTTACCGTGATTGAAAATAGTGTGCTCTATATTACTATGTAAAATTTCAAGTTGTTTATGACCTAGTTGCTGTAAGCATGTTCGGCTCTTTATATTTTGAAAAGAAAAAAAAATAAAAATAAATAAATAAATAAATATTTGCTTGTGTGTCCTACGGTAGGTTGAGATGGAGCGTGGAAACGCACTCACCCATAAACGTAGGCTCGTAAAATCTAATTTGGACTTATGTTGTTTACGTGGCCTTTGTGCTTGAGTTATTAGATTCTCAGGGGTGTTCTACACCTAGTGCCCTAAAGTCTTCTGGCTTGGGAGTCGTTGATCAAAAGCTTGCTAATGAGTACTCTGTTTTGCCTAAAAGTAATCAAGTTATGTCTAAGATATATCTTACTTTGCTATTCTAGAACTTTTGAGCCTTTCATGCTTTTGCGTCTTGTCGTTGCCCTTGTTATGCATGTGAGTTGCTTGGGTACCTATTAGTTATCACGGTCGACAGTATGATCTTCATTAGGGTTACGGTTAGTTTAGATATGTGGTCTTCACACGCTTTGAGTGGTTCAATTACAGTTTCTTGTTTGTGTTATTGACTCTATGCCCTTAGTCGCATAGGTCTTGCCCTGTTCTTATGAATTTATTTATGGTTGTCTGATAGTTTGCTCGAGGACAAGCAAACGCTTAAGTTTGGGGGTATTTTAATGAATGGGTTTCATACCCGCGTTTTAGCCCTTTTTGCCACTTAAGTTTTGGCCTTTTTGCAACCTTTTGGATAGCTGTAGAGTTATTTTATCATATATCTTTGCAAATTCTCTTCGATCTGGCTTTGCTGATGTTTTCTTAGCTTTCTTGTGTTTTTGTCTCGGAAAAGGCGGAAAGCCCAACAGATTGGACAATCTCATCGAATGGCGCCCAGTGCCATCATCTCATACCGGCGCCATACCTCGCCCCCCGGCGCCATTGACAGTGGAAAGTATGGTGCCACGACGCCATATGTGAAAGTGTATTTCTGAAAACTCATGCAAGATGACGACTGTGGTTTGGCGCCTAACGCGCCATCGATCGCGCCGCCATTGGAATGTGAACATACTTCAATGCGCCGTGGCTCATGCCCGGCCGATTTCAATCTTAGGCTCGCCATGCATGTGTAGCTCGTTTTCAACAGGTGTCTCATCTTTAATGACCTAGATTAAAACAACGATGATATAAATAGAAAGCGAAGCTGCTGTTTAAGAGGGTGGGATTAGACTTTGAAGATCATCACAGAGAGTTATTTACAGCTTAGTTTGATTATTTTCTTTTCTGTCTTTTATCTTTCTAGAAGAGAAAGAAGCTTGTAAAAGGGAACGAGAGTTATGGCACCCATCATTCAGATTTTGCTCGTGAAGAGAAGATTTGGCTAAAGAACACTTCTTCACTCAGGTGTTTTCTTATTCCAAATCTCCCATTCCTTGTATTTGTCTGATAATGTGTAGTGTATTAAAAATGTGTGTTAGTATCATAGTTATGAACTAACTCCATTTTTAGGATTGCAATGTAACCTTTTGATTAGCTTAATTAGCTTTCTCTCTCATTTTATATAATGAATCATTTTGGAATGGGTTGTTGTATTTGGTATTTAATGTCTAATTGCTTGGTAAAGAAATTGGTATTGATAGTGATAGAAATTGATAAATGGATATTACTGTCTATCTTTAAATACATCAACACCTATTATGACCATGACATTGGAATGTGGGCTTAATGTGCTAATAGGATAGACATATTCTTATTTGCCTTGTGTGACCCTTGGGCTGAGCTTAATGACCTTGACCTAGTTAGTATCACCAATAGATATATTGTGTTCTAGCTGGTTAGGGATGTGCATTTGGTCTTCGACAGAAGCTTATGCCTATTATTGTCCTCGGTTGGCCATTCCTTGATTCGTTTGTATTATGGAGAGTCAGGAGATTAGGTGAAGCATTAGGGGAGTTGTAATCCTATCTTAACTTCCTAGCACAGCTATTTCTTTTAATTTGATAGTCTTATTGAAATAGCTTAACCAACCACTTGTTTTATTCATTTAGATAAGATTAGTAGCGACTTTACCTTAGTATTTGTTTTTCTGTTAAGACTTTGTCCTCGTGAGTTTGACACTCAACTTACATATATTACTTGTGAACCGTGTATACTTGCGCGTGTATATCAATTGCAAAATCACTCACTATCGAAGAACTTAGATTACCTCCCTCTGAAGCCAACCAAACTTCCAATATTCCAATTGAGATCAACGAAGCCGAGGAAACAGGTGAACCCGAATCTCCCCTCATCAAAAAAAGAAAACATGCTTTAGACAACCAACCAACCTCATCAACCTAAATACCAACAACAACTCATGCCCCAACCCCAACTGAACAACCAAGACCTTCTCCCCAACGACCATCTCTTTCCGAAGCCATCCCCGAAGTCATCCATTCGTCCACACTCTGGCCAGACAAAAATGAAGAATTCCTTCTACACCTATACGACCACTTCATTCTCGAAACCGATGACCACCGCTTCAGGAACAACTCCACATCAGACCTCTTTCGAGCCGGCATAATCCATCAATCCCGGGTAAGTCGATTATTATTAACCACTTTTAGTTATGAATAGCTTTCTGATACTCCATACTAAAATCCAAATATCTGCAGGCTAATGGAATCTTCGGGCGGCTCAACCAAAGATACAAGGAAATTGAAGCCAAAGAAAATACTTCCCGAAGAGAAAATGCCATCCTAAAATCTGCCCTGGCGAAAGAAAGGAGTATATGCACGGTGATGCCCTGTTTTACACCGAAGGCCTCAAAAAAGACATTGCCAAACTAAAAGAACAACTAACCACTACCGAAACACTTCAATAAACCACTTCTGAACAGAACCAGGAGCTAACAATGATAAATGAAGTGATGATGCAAAAGAACCAAAGCCTTACTCACGAAATCAACGAAACAAAAATTACAGAACAAAGACATCTTACACTTTAGAGAAAAGTTGAAAAAGAACTTCATGAACTCAAAGCTCTTGGCCCCCAACTCACCGAAGAACTCCGCAACGAAATTTGAAATGAATAGTGCAAATCGCCCGAACTAAATAATGAAATCATACAAATGTATGTTGAAGGTTCTGAAGCGTACCAAGTAAACGAAAAAAAGCAATTTGGCAATGATGCAGACTGAACCCATTACTCCTTGATTCCTCGGAGGATGAAGACAAGGATAATGCCGAAGACGACCCTCCAGAAACGTAACTATAAACTTGTACAAACACAATAATGTAACTGCTTTCATATTTTCATGAAATACAATTCGCTCTTTTTACTCCTCTTACATTTATCTTATACATTTACTTTATCAAACAATAATCAAATAATCTAAACTCAACACTTCAAATAAAATTAAATAATAATGCAAACTAACTCTATTCACAATCAAAAGGTTTAAACAAATCCAACTGAACCGCCAAATAAACATGTTCGCCATCTTTAGGACGAACAGGCCCTATTCACCATCTTTAGGATGAAAAGGTTATGTTCACCATATTTAGGATGAATAGACCACCGAACCTCTGAACAATCCTATTTTCCATCTTTAGGACGAATTAGGACCCTGTTCACCATCTTTAGGATGAACATGTTCTGTTCACCATCTTTGGGATGAATAAACCACTGAACCTCCGAACAATCCTGTTCGCCATCTTTAGGATGAATCAGGACCCTGTTCACTATCTTTAGGATGAACAGGTTCTGTTCACCATCTTTAGGATGAACAGACCACCGAACCTCCGAACAATCCTGTCCACCATCTTTAGGACGAATCAGGACCTTGTTCACCATCTTTAGGATGAACAAACCACTGAACCTCTAGACAATCATGTTCGCCATATTTAGGATGAATCAGAACTCTGTTCATCGTCTTTAGGATGAAAAGATCCATTCGAACCCCCAAACAACCATTAAGCAAAACAGCATTGGAGAAAAAGTACTTCTTTTATTGATAACTGCTGAAAGAATTACAGACTCTGAAATCCTGATATTGAATCTACTAAAAATATTTCTGAAGCCTTCCCGTATGCCAGTGTTCTTTATCTCAATCCTATTCATTGCCCGTAGTCGATAAGTCCCTGGTTTCGGTACTTCAATAATTTATAAGGACCTTCCCAGTTCGACATCAGCTTTCCCAAATTCTGAGGCACAGAAGCTTCTACTTCCCGAAGAACAAGATCCCCTACTTCAAACCTTCGAAGCTTTACCCACTTGTTATAATATCTAGCCACTAAACACTGATATGCTGCCAACTTCACCAAAGATGCTTCTCTAACCTCCTCAAGCAAATCCAGATTGAACCGAAGTCTTTCCTCATTATACACCTCTCGAAACTGACTAACCCAAAGAGATGGGGAGCCAATTTCCACAAGAACCAAAACATCAGAACCATAGGCCAACCTAAAAGGAGAATCTCCCGTAGTAGTTCTTGGCGTGGTACGATAAGCCCACAACACGCTAAGCAACTCATTTGGCCATCTCCCTTTGGCCTCATCAAGTCTTCTTTTAAGACCATTCAGGAGTGTTCTGTTAGTCACCTCAACTTACCCATTCGACTACGGGTGAGCAACCGAAGTCTTCCGATGCTAAATACCCAACTCCATTAAGAATGCTTCGAACTTCGAACCCACAAACTGCCGTCCATTATCAGAGACCACCACCATGGGAATGCCAAATCAGAACACCACATACTCCTTTAGGAATTTTAAGCATTCCTTCTTCGTGATCACCCAAAGAAGTTTTGCCTCCACCCACTTAGTTATATAATCAATCGCCACTATAACAAAACTAACTTGCCCCTTAGCCTTCAGCATTGGACCCAGTATGTCCACCCTCAAAATAGCAAAAGGTATGGGAGACAAAACTGAATATAACTCCTCCGGTGGCTAATATGGGATTAAAGTATTCAACTGGCACTTCAGACACTTCTTTACATAATCAGTAGCTTCTTTGAAAATCGTTGGCTAGTAATACCCCTGCCGAAGCATCTTATATGCTAATAACTTTGCTTCCATGTGATCACTACAAATCCCCTCATGAACCTCTCGAAGGACATACTCAGCTTCAGACAGTATCAAACATTTTAGCAAAAGAGATGAATAAGCCTTTCGATAAAGATCACCATCAATAAGCACAAAATTCAAGCTACTGTACTTCACTTTCTTAGACAACATCTGATCCGAAGGTAGTACACCATATGCCAACCAATCAAGGTATGGAGTTATCAAACAATTAGAGCACTCCACACACATCATTTCCTTATGCTGAACACTCGGCTGGTTCAGGACCTCCAAATAAACTAACTCATTGAATGTATTTGCTTCAGTTGTAGCTAGCCTCGCCAATGCATCATCTATCGAATTATATAATCTATCTATCCCTTGAAACTCATAAGAATCAAAACACTGAAGCCGATCCTTCAACTCTGCTAGATATTTCACCATTCTCGAACCTCGAGCTTCATACTCCCTTAAAACATGCTTGACAACGAACTAAGAGTCACTGTAAATAATCAATCTTTGAACCTCAAGACTCTTCGCCAATCGTAATCCCGTTAGCACTACTTCATATTCAAACTCATTATTCGTTGCCCGGAACCCGAACCTGATAGCATGCTATACTTTGAACCCTTCTAGAGTTGTCAAGATAATCCCAGCTCTACTGATAACCAAAGTAGAAGACCCATCAGCATATAACGTCCATGAACTCTGTACCTGCTGAAGTATTGCAATCGTCTTCTCGGAACCTTTAACTTCGCCTAAACTATCATCGGCTTCAGAGAACAAACATTCCACCACAAAATCAGCCAACGCTTGACCCTTAATAGCTGTCAGAGGATGATACTCTATGAAGAACTGAGAAAACTCCATTGTCCATGCAGTGAGCCTCCCCAAAACCTCTGGTCTGCCCAACACTTTCTTCAGTGGCTGATCTGTGTACACCACTATTAATCAGCCCTGAAACTATTACCGAAGCTTTTGACTAGCTATTATCAAGGCAAAGGCAAACTTCTTAAGGTTCGGATACCATTTTTGTGCATCCCTTAGGGCATGGTTCACGTAGTAAATCGGGTGCTGCTTAACCCCAATCTCCCGCACCAGAACTGCTTCTACTACTAATGAACTTTCCGCCAAATATAATTACAGAGGTTCAGCAGGAACTGGCTTCAACAATAAAGGTGCCAAAGATAAATACCTCTTTATCCACTAAAAAGCGTCTTCACATTCCGAAGTCCACTGAAAACTTTTTGCATTCTTCGGCCCTTTCAAAGTATAGAAAAACGGCAAGCACCTTTCTGCCGACTTAGACATAAACCTCCTCAAAGCTGCAATTTGACCCGTCAGACACTGAATATCCTTGTAAGACTGTGGAGATTTTATATCTAAAATAGCCCAGATCTTCTCTGGATTAGCCTCGATTCCCCTTTTGCTGACTAGATAACCCAGGAATTTCCTTGTTCCAAGCCCGAAGGTGAATTTGGTCTGATTTAACCTCAAATTATAGTGACGAACTGTCTGGAAGCACTCCTCTAAATCATCCAAATTTCTCTGAACCAACATACTCTTAACAATTATATCATTTACATAGACTTCCATACTTCCGCCCAACTGCCTTGTGAACACGTAATTCATCATCCTCTGATAAGTAGCTCCCGCGTTCAACAATCCGAAAGTCATCTTCTTATACGCATATATCAATCGATGAGTTATAAAAGCTGTCTTCGGGATATCATCCTTACATATAGAAATCTGATGATACCCAGAGAAAGCATCCATAAAGCTAAGCAGGGCATATCCCAAAGTAGCATCAATAAGTTGGTCGATGTGAGGCAGAGGATAAAAGTCCTTTGGGCACGCCTTGTTCAGAACAGTGTAGTCCATTTCCCATTCTGCTTCTGTACCAGAACTATGTTCATCATCCATTCTGAATAGTCGATCTCGAATATAAAATCCGTTGCCAATAGTTTTGAAATTTCCTCATCAATTATCTCCTGTCTCTCTGGCGCGAAAATCTTCCTCTTCTTCTGAACTGGTTTCTTCGTTGGGTCCACATGCAGCCTATGTTCGGCAACTTTTTGACTTACCCCAGGTAAAGATGTCAGCATAACACCGAAGTAACTCCACCAGGTTTGTCCAGAAAGGTTCTGACAGACCTGAACCTATCTTTACGGTCTTCTCATTTTTCCCAAGAATCAGCTCAATCTCTTCTAATTCCTCTACCGGCATAACTAATGGCTCTATACCACTTTCTATAAACGGTTCAATCTCGATAGCCATGGTTTGCTTCTGTCTACCGACCCCTACACCCGAAGTGATTAATGCATTCCGGTAGCACCTCCTTGCTAAGTCCAGATCTCCAGCAACTTCCTGAAAAGCTGTCAGAGTTGGCCTTCCCAAAATAGCATTGTATATCGAGTCCACATGCACCACATAAAACTTGCAGATAATTTCCACCTGCTGAGGAGCCGCCTCGAAGATAACTGGTAGCTCAATAGTCCCAACGACTTTAATTGGTTAATTGTTGAACCCATATAAAGGATCCTTTTGCCCGATCTCCATCTTCCTTCCATCCAGATTCATCCTCTGATATGTATATTCGTATAGGATATCTATCGAAGACCCATTGTCAATCAAAATCTACTTCATATCCACCGAACCCACTTGTGCAGTAATTACCAAAGCCCCTTCATGAGGTTCGATTCGTTCCGAAGGGAAGTCATCATCGGTGAAAGAAATCACCGAACCCGGATATTCCCTTTCACTCCCCGTAGGTTTGTCCGCTACTGTCATCACCGAATCCAGATACCCACGATGCTTCTTCCTGATAATTCTGCCCATATTCCTCTTGTGATCACGTCCATAACATATCTTGCCCCTTGGGTCTGACCTTGCTATACGAGTTGACTATTCTGAACGGGAAAATTATTTTCCAGTTGCATCCTCGGGGGTTCTTGTCCTGCCACATACTGAACTAACGCACCACTTTGCACTTTCCTTTCAATAAATTCTCTCAAATCCTAGTAGGAATTCGTATCATGTCCTGCCGCCTGATGGTAATCACAGTATTTGTAAGGATTCCCAGACCCTGGTTTAAGTTTGTCCCAAGGCTGCTCGAAGTAGGGTTGGTCCTTTATTTGTTCCAGAATGGTGGCCCGATCAGTATTAAGTTTTGTGTACACCTTGTTCACCTTCTGGCTCAGAAAAGGCTAACGTCTTCCTCCCAAACCCCAATTATTATTATACTTCTTCGGATTCCCATCGGTCCGATCATTATTGCCACCATTCTTTTTTTGATTACCATCAGACTTATCTTTGTCTTTCTCCTTTGGTTTTTTCGAAGAGCCATGTTTTAAACTTCTCATGGCTTCTTCCACCACTATGAAGCCTTCAGCTTTCGCAAACGCTTCTGCCAAGCTCTTCGGGTGATTAAACATCATCTTCTTCACAAATTTTTCAGACTTCACCAGATCTAAGCCATTTTGGAACAGTCCTACAGCCTGAAGATCGTTGAGATCTGTCACCTAGCCCACTGCTTCTTTGAACCTTTTTACGTACTGGCCCAGAGTCTCATTAGAATACTGTCTGATCTACACCAGAGACCCTGTGCGCTTTTCTCTTCTCTTGTTGCTCCCGAAACGAGCATGAAACTTGTCACACAAATCTTCCCAGGACAAAATTGAGTTTGGATCCAAGGTCCCCATCCACTACCTGGCGTCTTTCCTCAATGTTGTCACAAAGTTTTGACACTTAGCTGCATCTGAGTAATCATAATAGTCCATCAGCCTATCATACACCTAGCTGTGGTCGTAAGGATTTTCTGAGCCATCGTAACTTTCGGTATAGGGGAGATTTTTACTAGGATCCGCCTTCTCCCAAAGAATTTCCGGGGAGAAAGGGGATGCCTTTTTGCCCGAACTTTCCTTCCCTTGTTGAACTTCAACCAGTTGTTTTCGAAGCTCCTTCAGCTTTCTGGCTAATAGCTCTACCCCTTTTGGCTGGGAGGAAACTTCTTTATTGGGGGATTCCTTTTTCCCATGGCTAGATCGGCCCTTTCCATCTGAACTTCCAGCCCTGGATGGGCTCCATCTATCATTCCTGTTGTGGCAAGATTCCATAGGGCGATGTGCCCTCTTTGGATTCTCGGGAGTACGACCTCTCGATCTGCTTTGGCGTCTATCCTTCTCACTGCGCCGAGAATTCTCAAGGCAAGGTGCCCTCTTTGAACCCTCGGGTGTGCGTCCCCTTGATCTACTTCGTCGCATGTCCTTATCGTCATCTCGAGAATCCTCAGGGCGAGGTGCCCTCTTTGGATCTTCTGGAGTACGACCCCTTAATCATCTTCGGTCTCGAGAACGACTCCGAAGCCTGCTTTCATACCGTCTGGGATCCTCATCCCTCCTTGTTAGTTTATCCGGAGACCTACCACGTTCTTTGGGTTGAATATAACTAGAGGCCTCATCCTTTAGTTCGGCCATAAGAACCATCTGTTTGGCAATCTCCTCCTTCTGTTGTAACATCACCTTCAAAGCTTTATCAGTTTCATGTGCTAGCTTGTTGGCAAGAGTAAATGCCTTGTCTGCTTACTCTTCTCAGTGTTGGGTTCTAAGCGGTGTGCCTTCTATCCTTCTCCGATCTTTACTAGGTCCCTTACTGCCAGTGGAAAACAACTTCTTCCTGACATCATTGTGGCCTCTAGCTTAAGACCCTTCCGTGCCGCCTTGTGGCCCAAGTCTATCATGGATAATCTTTGATGGCCCTAACCTATCCTTAACAAAAAAAAATTGGCGAGAAGAACTGGCCGTCGTTAGCTGCCCTTCACCAGTAACCGTCCTACTGTTCTCCATAATCTCAAATGCAGAAAAATTTAAAAGCGTGATTGAAAACCAGAAACACTAAAAAGCCCTTCTTCTAGCGTCAATGTTAACGCTAAGATCCGTCCACACGCTCCAATCACCGAAGCGCGTCCAATCTTGCACAAAACGGGTAAACACCAAAAGCTTGATGGCTTGGGCCACCGGGGGATAGCTCCGGTGTGAGAATAAGTACAGGCTGATATAACGTTAACAATGGAGGCTTAATGCTCTAGTGCTGGAAATAATGAATTGTATGTACCTTAGAATCAACGTAGTGCCTTGTATTTATAATGATCTTACCACCTTGTATGCAATCCGTCTCTGAATCATATTATGGTTCCCAGCCAATGACCAATCCATGACAAGATTGTATCAAATCTCCTATAATTATGGAAGTAGATCCATAGTCCAACACTTCCTTCCAAAGTCAGAATCCAAACATAATTAGGAACCTCAACCCCATAAATCCCCTGTACACTAAATCCACTTCTGGTCCAAGCCCAAATAACTCCACATAATTAATGGCCCATTACATTCCAAGGGCCCAAATAATCATGGTCCAACACTAGACAATGTTATGTATTCTCTCAAATAGACTCTGAATATGATTGAAAAATTTGATGTGTTCGAATGACTGAATTTATATGATATTTATTGGATGATTAATAACCCTCCATGATTAGAAATGACCCTTGGATCCGACTGAACACATGTTCAGTTTAAATTAAAAGAAATAGAAAAAATGGTATGACTGTTCAATTTGAACGAACAGTGGAGTGCGTAGCCAGCGGTGAAGATCTGGATGGTAGCGCAGTCGCATTAGACTCAACAGTAAGTAAGCACTGTGGCGCCAGACTCACAATAAGTTCCCAAAACCTGTTCCCAAAATGACAGTTTCACCCCATTAACGGAACTAAACAAAACAAAATTTTTTAAAAATTTTGCCCAAAAAAATATATAAAATGACAATCCATGATCTACCTGTTCGGTTTGGGGCAACGACACACATGCGGTGAATCCAAACCAAACATTGGCTAGGTCCTCTCACCATTGTAAAAGTGGGGTGCCCCTTGGGGCCCAAACTTAAGACCAAACTAATTGTATATATACCCATTTGATGTTTAGTTCTCAATAGACGTGGGACTGTTACTTCCCAAAATCATTTATTATCATATTCAAGGGTGATCTTTGTGAGTAAATTTCTCATTCATTATCTCATGTGTTTCAGCTTCTTAATACTTGATTTTAATGTACTCATGTAGTAGAACACATTTATATGTGGATTCATCTCAAATATTTAATGAAACCCACTTAAATTCTAACTTAAAAACTCATGTTTAAAACTTTATTTAAGCTCAAATTCTAACAACTTGTACCTTTTTTTTGGCACATCAAAATTATTAATTTTTAAAGTAAAATGATATTACCTTCGTTCTAAAATATAAGATTATAATTGATTTTTTAATTTAAACTCAAAATTGACATAGATTCAATTAGCTTTCGCTAATACAATGATGAATATTGTAATTAAACTATCTCAAAAGTATTCCTAATTATGCATTTATTATTTTAGACTTAAATATGAATTAGTACCCTAAACTATAGGTCATATTTCACTTCAATGATCTACCTTTTAATTTTGTCAATTAGATGATTGAACTATTAATTTTTTTCAATTGCAACAAATTGAACCGTCACGTCAACAATTGCTGACGTGGCTTAAACATGTGGCATGTAAAAACTGATGTGTTAAAGAGACTCAAATTTTAATGAATTTAAATTATTTTATATGAAATTAAAAGGAAAAATAATTTTATATAAATAACTATAATACTTCTTACAAATTCACCAAATTATTATCATCTTTAGTGCAGCACCGCCCTAGTCGTGCCACCAGATTCATAATCAGTCACAAAGGTGAGGTGTTGCAGATGTCAAAACCATAGCAAACCTTAACCACCACCATCACCTCCCTTAAGTACACAAAGATTATAGAAAAAATAATATGAAAAAAGGAAAAAATCGAGAAAATAAATCAAGCAAACAAAACTAAATTCCAACACCAGATTTCCTTTTTCGATCGGAGATAGATTATTAAACCATAAATGTACGGTTTTTGATCGGCAATTGTTAGCGGCTCGATGGAACGATGGTGACGATCGTAGGTTATGTCGGTGGAGCTAGGATTCCACCCTCATCAGGATGCACCAGAAACCCACCACACCCTAAATTTGTCTTAATGGCATCTTATCTGGGATAACAAAAAGAGAAATAGAAGAAGAAGATGAATCATTTCACCATCAAAGTATACCCACCATCTCTCTCTTTCTCTCTCTACAACAATTTTGGAAGATGAGGAATTCAAACACTTTCCCCTTGTTTTGATGATACCAGATTTAGAACTTTTAGATGATGAATGGATTGACTAGTTTGCAGATATGTTCTAAGTTTAAGGGTTTTTGTTTTGGGATTTTTTACTTCAAAAAGTGAATCAAGAGGAATATGAGGAAAAGCGTGGCTTTGATTTTGATTTGTTTATATGTTTAGTTATTTAATACTTTTTGTGTTGAAGAATGAAGGTTTAATTTGATTTAAGTTTAATTGATTTATTATCAACTAAATTTATAAGAACCTGCTTTGATTTTATAATTTTTGTTATGCTTTATTATGTTTTTTTCCTTTGAAAACATTAAAATTGTAAAAATAAATAATTTTTAAAACACATTAACACTGATATCCTATGTGTCCTATCCTCATCATCAATTTATGACATGTCAATTCTACATATCCTAAGCACATCAGCAAATGCTGACGTGGCGGTTCAATTTGTTGCAATTAGAAAAAATTAATAGTTCAATTATCTAATTGACAAAATTGAAAGGTGAATCACCGAAGTGGAATATGACTTATAGTTTAGGGTACTAATTCATATTTAAGCCATTATTTTATAATTTCTAATAAATTATTCGATTTTACACTTGAAAATATGTTAAATTATTTTTCAAAAGTTTATAATGATTATAATTTAGGACAGAGAGGATATTTTTATTTAAAATCCGATTTACATAAATAGTAAGATGATATTTTTCTAAAAACCATTTTTACTTATGAAATCATATTTAAATGCCATATACTGTTGCCGATTTGCAATTGTAAAATTGAAAGAATATATATATATATATATATATATATATATATATATATATATATATATATATATATATATATATGGGTTCCATCTACAGAATCGGTTCTTTGTGGGTTAAACCCTTTTTAATACTGTTAAAATTTTGGTGGAGCAAAAAAAAAAAAAAAAAAAAATTCAATAAGGCCAAAAAGGGTTAATTTCACAAAGAAGGAAATAATGAATGGGATATATATATATATATATATATATATATATATATATATATATATATATATATATATATATATATATATATATATATGAGTGGGATTCTATCAGGACTTCGCATTTTCTTAAAATGGGGACTTTTTTTTTACTTTAATTATGGAACTTGAATTTTTTATAAGATAAGTGTTTTGAAGGTGTGATTTGGATCATATAATAAAACATATGCATGCGGTCGTGCAAGCTGTACATACATTTTTTGGTATAGGTATCCAAATCACGCCCAAAACACTATATTATGTAAAAATTCAAGTTCCATAATTTTTTTTTAGTTGTTCTACAAAAAAAAATAAAATAAAAAAATTCAGTCTGCATTTTATCAAGTTCGGACTCCCGGACCTGATCCTACTCTTTCTCTCTCTCTCTCTCTCTATATATATATATATATATATATATATGTATTTATGTGATTTATGTGATGAATGAATAAATATATGTGTATTATATATTTATTATCTAATAAGTGATGAGATGTAATTTAATAATTGTTCAAGACTAATTAATTAATAGTTTGAACTGGCTAAGTAAATAAAACTTGTATAAAATACAAGAAATGAAGTTAAAATTCGAATTGCAGTTCGGAATGGAATTTGGACGAATGGATTGCAGAATTGATTTCAGAACGTAGAAATTAGCAAGAATAGACATAAACACTATTTTGTGTGGGATTGACTTTTTGGTTAAAAAATATTGGGAGAGAGAGGAAATAAAGTACAGACAAAAGAAGGGAGTAAACGGGTATTAAGGGAGTGGGTTTCTTTCATTTCCTAATAAATCCAATGCATTCCTTATTATTATACTCACACACCTCTTCTCTTATTGGTTGGTTATTTACTTTGTCATTTGAAGGGGCTATAGTGGGATTGAAAACTGACGAAGGATGAAGGAAACGAATGGCATGGAAAGGACTAAACATGAGTTGCACCAATTAAATTCCAAAGCTCTACATGTACTCCTTATTATGTGTACTCGCTAAAAAAAAATTGATAGTAATATTACACCAACTTCAGAAGAAACTGAGAGGAGAGAGAATCAGAGAACTATGGGAGAAAGTGCTTGAGAAGCTTGAAGGAGAAGAAGGCTACGGGATGATTAAACCAAGGAAGAAAGGGAAATTCCACTCTCTAAACTAAATTCAAGAAGAATTTCTTAGCAAAGGTATGTCCCTGAAGCTTAAAATTATTTTCTTACTAAGTTATGGAAGCATGGTTAGGATGATAAAGATGATGATTATGTTAATATGCATGAAAATGGGAAAGATGATAAAAGTATGAAATTTAATCTTTAAAAACCACTCTTAAACCTTATTATGAATATATATAAGCTTGGTTATGGAAGTTTCATGTTTAGATGAAGGAGCATGGCATGAGATAATTATATTGATGATTATATAATTTTTAGAAGTTAATATGCATAAAAATGCAAGTTAAAATGGAAGTAATGAGGATCGCATTAAAATGGGAGAGTTAGTTTATAAACTGATTTTTCAAGGAGTTATAATCCTTGGTATATAATCTGTTTTTGGATTCCGGGAAGTTAAGTACGTGCTCTTATGAGTTACGGAAATAACCCAATTGGAACGAAGCAAAAAGAAGTTAAAACGAATTTATAATGAACGTTTTCGTAAAGAAGATTAAAAACCGAAAATATAGTGAGATGCTGGCCCTAAGGGCAATTTCGGGACTAGTTAAATTTTTCAGAAAAATCTGGTTTTCTGGGGATGTATAGTACACTGAATAAGGAATCCATAGCCTCTAGAATGGGCTCATTCCTAGTTCGGACGAACGAGTTATGACGTTCCAAAGTAAACGCATCGAAACTGTCCAATCTTAAAAATCAGATTCGGACCTTCCTGTTGTATGAATTTTCTGGAATTGTGTGTTGAGAATTTTAAAATGGCTAAAGCATAAAAATTGTATCCCCGGAAGTTAGCTTCGTGTGGGCGTAAGAATCGCTTAAAAATGTTTTGAAACGAATTAGTTATGAATGTTTTAACAAGAGAGGGTAAAGCTGGAAAAAAATTGAATAACTAAATTGTCCAAATATTTGTGTGGCTGTTTTCGGCTAGTTAACATGTACCAAAAATTAGGGCCTTTTGTGTGCTGAAAGTACACAGTACCAGGAAGTTCCAATCCAGAAATGGGCTCAATTCGACTTCCGAGGGGAGAGATATAACCAAATGAAATTTTAAGAATTAAAACTTGAAACTGATAAATATGAAGGTGCAGAACCTAAAAAAATATGAAATTTTTACTGGAAGTATGTATTAATATGAAGAAGGATCCATATAAATTTCAGGATATTTGGATAAAAACTCAATTTATTAAAAATGCTGCAATTTTGAGCACTAATGGCCTTTTAAAAAAAATAGTAAATAAAGCTGAAAAATTAAGGGAAAAATATTTTGAGTGTAAAATATTTTTACCTAAGTATGGCCAGAAGGGATAAAAATAATAAGGTATCTAAGTGCCTTTGATAAATATGTTATGGTCAAGAAAGTAAGAAATAATTAATTAAAGGTCGATTAAAAAGTTATAAAATGTAATTTTTTGATTTATTTGCAATATAAATGGTTGAACAAGACTAAGGGAGGGTAATATGGTCATTCCTATATTAATATTATAATTTGATAGTATATATAGGATATGCAATGAAGAATGATGTCCGAGAAAAGTTAAGCGATGAAAGAGATTACACAATGGACGTTCAATGAACGTTTTGGGATAAGCAAAAACAGAGGCAAGTTCTTTCAGTAACTTGTTGACTTATTTGAACATGTCGATATACATGATTTGATTGCTCAATTATGTATCAATATTTCACTGTTATGTGAATTATATGTGAGCATGATTAAAGTGTGCACGTTGTGCAATTATATGATTATATTGTTCTATGTGGAACTTGTCATGATTATGTAGATATACAATATGAAATATATGAAGCATATAAAAATGCATATCATGAGGTTGATGAAACACGTGATTATAAAAGGCGTTTCGTGTTATTAAGTTTAGTTCGTATCAAGCCGGTGCCATTTGTTGATATGTGATTTAATTGAGTTGTACCAATTTCGATATACTCAATAATTAGTCATTGTATAAAGTATTCGTTTGAATACGAGATGTAACTTTACAATTACCTTGTAAAGTAAGTTAGTATAATGGTAATGGTGTATAGTGAATGTAAGAATAGATGATAAAGGTTGCGAATTCTGAAATTGAGTAAAGATTGAAATAACTTAGTTTTAATATCTATATTAATATTGACTGTTATGTACAATAAGAATAAAGTAGGATAGTGATCCAGATTCAATGTACGAAAAAAAGTTATAAAAGTTTAAATTTATCTGCATTTTATTGATTTTAACATCGATTAATGATGTAAAGTTTAATGAGAATGTATTGTTAACGACCAAAGTCGGGAGTGGATTTGTCCTGATTTTGGGGTAGTTACAAAGGTACTAGTTCTGAAGTTTTTGGTTGGTTGGGTTTTTATCTCATTTTCTGAAAACATTATAATTATAGTTGTGTTGGAATTGTATTCAATGATTTAGTAAATTGGACTAAAAGTATTTAGCAAAAAATAAAAATAAAAATTAGACTAAAAGTATTTTTTTTCAAACAAATTGACTCTACGATTTTGGTCGTTCTAACTTTCAATTTTGAAACATAGACTGAATTTTTAAATCGTAGAATGACTTAGCTCTACGATATTAATAACTCTTCTATATAACTAAGATTTTGGTCGTTTTGGCTTTACTATATTACCCCTATATATATATAAGGAATTCCAAAAATCAAGGGTGGGTGCATCCGCACTAGAATGTGATTATGAGTGTTAGAACTTTCAAAAACACTCTTACATCAATTTTTTAAAAAATAAGTAAGTGACGGGTTTATTTTTAATTCCTTATTTATTATATACATATAATGATTGTTGGTCGATTTCGCAATCAATGAATACGTGCAAGTATACACGGCCAACAAGTAATAAAGTGAAAGTAGAGTATCATTCCCACGAGAAATTATTTAATAAAAATCACCAATTACTAACTCTTAACCAAATCAATTTTATTTAAACAATTGCAAATTGTGATTTTTCTAATTAAGAAAACTAAATTAATCAATTAAAACTAAGACTTTAACGAATGAATTCAGATAAATAAAGATTAAGACTCCAATATCCCCAATTATGAACTATAAATCAATTATCCAATTATCCCAATTATTATGTTTACTGAATTGTTAACAGCAATTCTCAAATGCCAAAAGCCCTTTCTCAAGTGATCATTTGCCTTCTATTTAACCCAGATTAATTTTGCTATATCTCTATGCAAAATAATTGAATTAAACTCGATATAATCCCAATTCCTTATGTGTTACATGCGGTAAATAGATATTCTCATTCTATTCACAAACCTAATTATTCATTGTGCAAATAACTAAGTCACATGTCACCCTGCCCAGTTCTAACCCTAGAATTCCTTTCTCAATTCCTTGTAGAGTAACACGGTAATTATTAGTCAGATAATTAATCAATAAATACAAAGCATGATGAACAATTCACTTCAACATAAATAATTGGAATAAATTAAATAATCAATTCATAACCATAAAAAGTTCAATTGAAATCTTTATATATAAAAGAGTTAGTTCATAATTAATGAATTAAAACCAAGAATCCACAATTGAATAGACATTAAAAGATAAAAGTTTGATAAGAGAAGAGAATAGAATTTGTTGTCAGCAAATCTGATGCTCCCTTCTTGCTCTTGCTCTTGATCTTCAATGTTCTTCAATTTGCTTCAATCTTCAATGACTAATTAAGAACTAGGGTTTGGATTCTAATCTAATGGAGTGTTTAATCTAGTCTACTCTATGTAAACTCCCTTTATTTTATGCCTTACATCATGTATTTATAGGTTACAAGTCCAATTTTGAGCTTATGAACAAACCCAATCCAATTTGGAGTCAAAAAGGTGTCAAAATTCGCCCAAAAACGCGTCGAAGCCTTCCCAGTCTCTTCTCCAATGCGCCAGCGCTGGGCACGGCACTGAGAATCTGCTCCCTAGCGCCCCGGCGCTGCAAATAAGCCTGATTTGGGCGCCCCGACGCTATCACTTTTTCTGACATTTTCTACTCCGACGTCCTTTGGGAAAATGGCCATAATTTCTTCGTCCGAACTCCAATTTTGATGATTCAAGATGTTCCGGAAAGAAGAGAAGTAGATCTACAACTTTTATTCTTTGAGTGTTTCGAAATAAGGTCTGTAGAAATACTCAAATTGGCTCTGAAGTGACTGATGTGTAAATGGCAAGCCGAAAACACGAATCTAGCCACCCCGAGCGTCGATCCAAATAACTTTTGTCCCAATTTTTACAAAACAACATAAAACATGCTTGAATAGACACACACACTTAAAAAGTATTCTAAAATACTTGAGAACAATAATAAATTAAGCCCGAATGTATCCAATTCATGGGTATAAAACTCACTCATCAAATACCCTCAAACTTAAATAATTGCTTGTCCTCAAGCAAAAACACAAAAGAATTAAAAATAAATAAACTAACTCAACTACATGAATGCATATGCATGATCTACTTCCTAATATACCTACGAATCCAGTAATAAATCAGTATGATATATAGCAACAGGCTTCAAAGATACCATTGGTACTCAAAAAATATATCCAATCAAGTCAAAGTCCATAACTCTAACCAATTAGTCAATCCAAACCTGTCATCACCCATGTTGTGCGTGTGTGCTTGTTAACCATTCTAACTAACCACAATTCAAGATAATCACATAACAAACTTCTTAAAAAGAAAATTTTAGTTCCAATTCAATTACTTTTGTGAACATGACAACTCCGATTAAAACTAAGCAATTACCAAGTCTTAAGGTAAGTATAGGATTTATTTATACTCTTATTCAATCACGATGGCATTTTTTCTCTTTCTCGTGTTTTATTCATTTTTTTCTCACGGCTGTGCAATGTCTTATTCCCTTAGGCTTTTCAGTGCTACCTTAACGAGCTTTCGACCAACGACTCCCAAGCCATTAAGACCTTAGGGCGCTAGGTGTAAAAACAATCCCCTCGGGCTTACTTACTCAAGTAACAAAGGCCACAAAACTAGACAAGCATGCCACGGTGTTTATTTTTTTTTTCTTTTTCATCATCTCTTTTGTTTTTTTTTCTTTTTTTCTTTTTTCATTTTTTGTAATATATAAATCCCATAGATTCCCCCAAACTCAAGCTTTTACGTCATTCCAACCTTTATTGCCAGTTCACTAATTTCCTTAAATTTTAACCAAGATTTTCCCTTAGAAACAAATCATGAAACCCTTGAACCAAGTGGATTAAAACAGTTAAACTTTAAGTGCTAACTGGTTACATAAGTTTAAGACAGGCTCAGATTATCATCATGATTAAAATTAGAACTCAACATCAATTATCAACACTGTTCAAGTTAACATGCAAAACCAATCTTATCATAGGCCGAGCTAAGACCACACCAATCGATCACACAGATTCATGCCAAAAAAATGCAATTATACTACATGAACACATACTAATGCAACACATATATGAATATGCAAATAACTACCATGCATTATATATATGCAACCTAAAAAAAACACAATGCTAACACATAAAAAAATGAACTATCATGAAGATAACTAACTATATGCAATACGACGCTAAAATACCCCCAAACTTAAACTAGACATTGTCCTCAATGGCTAAAATAGAAAAAATTAAAGCAGAGGACTTCCCCGAAAATATAGCAATCTTCCTCCTTGCTTGCTAAGTTTGGAGAATAGGCTAAACAAATGGAATAAATTGGGCACCACTCTTGTATTTGACTTGGATAACCTGTAAACCATGATAGAAGCAATTTTATTAAATCCTAAAAAAAATGCATTCAAAACTGCTAATATAAAACCTAATAAAAACTAAAAATAAAAAAAATAAACTTGGGTTGCCTCCCAATAAGCGCTTGTTTTATAGTCTCAGCCTGACTTCTTCAATTCTCTATCCAATTCCCCTACGAAAATTGAGGAACTCTCCATCCATCAGTAGCAATGTCTCTTTTGGGAGGTTCCCAATTGTAATGGCCATTGAGTTTAAGTCACCTAGCATGATCTTTTTAGATAGGATCCCCATTAAGTATGACAAACCATTAGGTACTTTCTCCATTGTGTTTGTGATCAAATTATGGTATGGAAGCTTGTTAAACATAATGTGCTCTTCCTCTATCTTCTCCTTTTCAACCCACCATGACTCCACAGTTGTACTAGCTCTTATGTCACAAAGAGCTTTACCTACGACATGACTGCCAATTGGGCATGGTTTTGCAAAACTGCCCGGATTCTTGAACTTTGGTGGAGGAGGCACATGGGATACTAATGAAATTGGCTCATCTTCGTTGGTACTCAAAGTTAGATCTTTGTCGATTTCCTTTTGTTGGTCTCCAAGTCTTTCCTCTCTTTCAACATCTATATCATTTGGCACATCCGATTGCAAATTTGGTTCGGGCTCATCATCGGGCTCATCATCAGTCTTATCATCCATGTCATAGAGCCAAGTGCATTGAGGACGGTTGTTCAACGCATGTGCTATCTGCCCCAATTGATTTTCTAGATTCTTGATCGATGCATTCTGGCTTTGAATATTCAGCTCTATTTGATTAAATTTCTTATCATGTTCCTCGTTCTGTTTTTCAGAACCTTTAATAAATTTTTCCAAGGCTTCCTCCCAATTTGAATGTTCTTCCTGTTGTAGTGGAGGTGGACACGAGAAATCCGGTGGGTATGTTGGATTTGGAGCATAAAATTGATCTTGATTGTTACTCCATGAAAAATCTGGGTGATACCCCCAATCCTGATGATAGTTGTTGGGATAGACATAATTATTGGGGTAATCACCACCATACGGTACTGGCTCGAAACTGGTGGTGCATTAATGACTCGTATGATTTCTAGCACAATAATCACAAGTAACCGCTACACTTTGACGACGTTGAGCTGCAAAAGCGTCGACCATCTTCGAAAGTGTCTCAATTTGTGCTGATAATGCAGAAAATGCTGTCGTGAGTCCATTCTCCGCTCCCCTTAGCTGAGTCATTTTTGCCATCCTTCGTCTCTGTTGGGCTGCGATAACCTCCATCGTCTTCAAATTTGGCTCAATTTGTATTGGCTCTGGATTATATGCATTTTGATTTGAATACGGTATGAACTGAGCTGATTCCCAATTGATGGCACAATGATCTGTAGTATGACTCCCAACACATAACTCACAAACCATTGCTACTTGTTGTGTGGATGGTGGACTCCATGTTTCCATTGGTCGAGTCATGTTCGTGTATGGCCATTGATACGCAAAGTCATCCATGGTAACTGAAAAGAGAGAAAGAAAAAAAATTGAAAGAGAATTAAAGAAAAAAAATGTTTAAATTAAAACTAATTTGATAAAAATTAATATTGGCAAAATTATTAAACTAATTCCCTGGCAACGGCGCCAAAAACTTGTTGGTCGATTTCACAATCAATGAATACGTGCAAGTATACACGGTCAACAAGTAATAAAGTGAAAGTAGAGTATCATTCCCACGAGAAATTATTTAATAAAAATCACCAATTACTAACTCTTAACCAAATCAATTTTATTTAAACAATTGCAAATTGTGATTTTTCTAATTAAGAAAACTAAATTAATCAATTAAAACTAAGACTTTAGCGAATGAATTCAGATAAATAAAGATTAAGACTCCAATATTCCCAATTATGAACTATAAACCAATTATCCAATTATCCCAATTATTATGTTTACTGAATTGTTAACAGGAATTCTCAAATGCCAAAAGCCCTTTCTCAAGTGATCATTTGCCTTCTATTTAACCCAGATTAATTTTGCTATATCTCTATGCAAAACAATTGAATTAAACTAGATACAATCCCAATTCCTTATGTGTTACATGCGGTAAATAGATATTCTCATTCTATTCACAAACCTAATTATTCATCAGGTAAATAACTAAGTCGATGTCACCACCTTCAGCTTCTAAGCCTAGAATTCCTTTCTCAATTCCTTCTAGAGTAACACGGTAATTATTGACCAGATAATTAATCAATAAATACAAAGCATGATGAACAATTCACTTCAACATAAATAATTGGAATAAATTAAATAATCACTTCATAACCATAAAAAGTTCAATTGAAATCTTTATAAAAGAGTTAGTTCATAATTAATGAATTAAAATCAAGAATCCACAATTGAATAGACATTAAAAGATAAAAGTATGATAAGAGAAGAGAATAGAATC
Source organism: Panax quinquefolius (assembly GCA_020205615.1). Classification (NCBI taxonomy): domain Eukaryota; kingdom Viridiplantae; phylum Streptophyta; class Magnoliopsida; order Apiales; family Araliaceae; genus Panax; species Panax quinquefolius. The sequence continues at coordinate 81,447,708 of CM035158.1, forward strand.
TGCTGTCAGCAAATTTGATGCTCCCCTCTTGCTCTTGCTCTTGCTCTTGATCTTCAATGTTCTTCAATTTTCTTCAATCTTCAATGGCTAATTAAGAACTAGGGTTTGGATTCTAATCTAATGGAGTGTTTAATCTAGTCTACTCTATGTAATATCCCTTTATTTTATGCCTTACATCATGTATTTATAGGTTACAAGTCCAATTTTGAGCTTAGGAACAAACCCAATCCAATTTGGAGTAAAAAAGGTGTCAAAATTCGCACAAAAATGCGTCCAAGCCTTCCCAGTCTCTTCCCCAGCGCCCCAGCGCTAGGCATGGCGCTGAGAATCTGCTCCCTAGTGCCCCGACGCTGCAAATAAGCCTGATTTGGGCGCCCCGGCGCTACCACTTTTTTTGACATTTTATGCTCTAACGTCCTTTGGGAAAATGGTCATAACGTCTTCGTCCGAACTCCGATTTTGATGATTCAAGATGTTCCAGAAAAAGGAGAAGTAGATCTACAACTTTCATTCTTTGAGTGTTTCGAAATAAGGTCCGCAGAAGTACTCAAATTGGCTCAAGTGATTCTTTGTGTAAATGGCAAAAAAGAAAACGCTAATCTAGCCAAATTTAACGTCGATCCAAGTAACTTTTGTCCTAATTCCTACAAAACAACATAAAACATGCTTGAATAGACACACATACTTAAAAACTATTTTAAAAGACTTGAGAACAATAATAAATTAAGCCCGAATGTATCCAATTCATGGGTATAAAACTCACTCATCAATGATTATAAAATATTTTTTTGAATGTTAATTTAACTTATTGTAGAATGATTACAAACTTTGCTTAAACAAACAATTATCAAAAATTTGCAATTGAATGCTAATAATATGTTTATTTTTTTTGTTGTTTTTTATACAATATTCAAATTTTTATATAATTTTTAAATTTAATATTTAGTTTTTGTTTTCAATCTTTCGAATTTATACATAGTTGTTTAGAGTTAAAAATGAAATGAGTGAAACCTAAAAGCCTAAATTTAGTGTTTAAAGAATTCTATATGATCTAAAATTGTTATAAATTAATAAATTACCATCATGATTTTTTTTATTTTTAGTGGTAACTTAAATTTTAATAAATATATATAAGTGAGATTTGTTTGAACATTGATTAAATAAAGATTATTAAAGTTTAATCATCAATTTTACAATATATATTACACTTGTCAATATTAATTATTATTTTTCATAATATTTTTTTCTATATTTTTAATATATAATTATTTAGGAATAAAATTGTTGTAAAATAATAAGGCACCATTATGATTTTAAGATTTAAAAAAAATTAACTAAAGTTTAATCACAAAATACAAGTCATAATTATTTTTAACATTAATTAACTAAATGTCTCCTATATTAATTATTATGTAATCATAATATTTTTAATATTTAGTTATTTAAAGAATGAAATTCAGATAGACACACCTAGAGGGGGGTTGAATAAGTATGGGAATAAACGATATCAAACTTTTACAATTTAAGTAATCAGTCAAAAACTTTCTGTTTGACAATGCAGTATGCTATATTTATGAATTCAGCTTGCGGGATGATCAGATTATCAAAGTTATCAGAAAACAGTTTACTGACACATGTTTGTAAATTAATTTACTTGTGCTAATTAATGACCTAAGTTGAAATCTACAATTTTCTGATGAAATATATATGTTCAAGTATTAAGATTATGGATTACAATTCAAATTGAAGTATGATATGAAATATTAAAGTAAAGCAATTAAACACATGAACACAAATGATTTTTACGTGGTTCGACACCTGATCTCTATTCTAATGACCTAATCCACGTCCAATATCAACTAGTATTGGACAATCTTTTATTAATAAACTTGGTTTACAATTAAACTCCTTTGCAAAACAAGTTCCTACAACCTTTGAGTACTTATACTCCCCGAGCACATTTGCTCCTCGTGCACCTATGCACCTTTAAGCACCTATACTTTCTTGAACTTACTTGTAAAATCCCTAATCCAACCCGGATTAAAAACAATAGACTAACCACTTAGCCTATCAACTGTTTAGAAAATTTATTAAAAGATGATAACAAGATAAATTATGATCAAAATAATAATTATATCAACAATTCAAGGCTCAACTAATATGCAATAATCAATGTAAAATATAAAGATATCACCAGTTTAAGCGCCGTGTAAAAAAGATAAAATTAATAGTGAACTTGATGTACCACAACAACCTTTTGATAATTCTTCACAATTAAAAATTAAGCAACCTTTTTGAATTATTTGTGAAGAGATAAAATTAACAGAGAATGTATTTCTGTTGTTCTACTTTTTGTCTCCTTTTCAGGCCGCGACTGAATCAAATTTATAGTGAAGTGGACTTATTGAAACAACTTTGGTCAAATCCCTTGTAACACCAACAAACCCAGTCTATCTTCATTATTCTCAATCATTAATTACAATTAACAATTCGTTCAGAAAAGGTATTAAACTATTATTTCAACGTTTAGCATCTTTTGTGACGCCCCCAAAATAGGTATACATCACCCATTCTGAGTTGTCAATACATGGTACAGAAACAACTACAACTTTATTATTACAACAGTAAAACTGTGAGTTTAAATACAAATATTATCTTACAGACAATATCTATACTCAAATAAATCCTCATCACATTTATTGATACTTTATTTTACAAAATGGTGAGGACTACTAAACAACTCTCTCTAGAACCTTCATTCCATACCCAGGACTTCGTACTCACTATATTCTCGCCCCCGAGAAAAATGGAACAAAAAGGAAAAGGGTGAGCTCAACTAGCTCGATAAAGAATATTATGACTAAGATAATATACAACAAATTATCGTTAGTCTTCAACAGAGAAAAATCTAATAGAATACTGATAGACAACAAATTTTAAATCAATATTCGCGTTGAAATAATAATTCATTAGAAGAGTTAAGTAGAGAATGCAAACTACTATCTTCTATGTATGAATTTAAAAGTTCATCGCTCATCTTTTATCCCTGTAACATCAATCAATATACATCGTAATCAAATATTCATCTTTGCACTACTGAGCCAAAGATATTTATCGATTGGTCATGTTCATTTAAACACTGCATTCATCTTTGCACTATGGGCCAAAGATATTAATCGATCGATCATGTTCATCTCAACACTGTTCATCTTTGCACTACGGGCCAAAGATATTCTTTGAGAAATCATTCATCTTTGCACTACTGTGCCAAAGATATTCAATAATATCATCATTTAAGACCGAGGATGATGAAAAATATTTTTAAAAAAGCGAATCCGATTGAAACAAAATGACAAGGATTAAGGATTTAGGATTCGTACTTTGTTTTATCCATGTTTAAAAATACCTCAAAAATAATCATAGTGGTGTAAAATTCAAGAATGATCAAAACATGGATACAATCAAAGCTAGTATCCAGAATAGATATTTTGGACGAAAAGAAGAAATTTTATTTTTCGATGAATAAGTCGGATAACGTGAATAGTGCCGTATACGTGAATAGTAACTCCGACACCAAAAGATAGAAATTCCACAAAAACATCTTCACGCTTCATGAATAGTACTTGTGAATAGTAACTCGTGAATAGTAACTCATGAATAGTAACTCGTGAATAGTAACTCGTGAATAGTAACTTCGTGAATATAACTCATGAATAGTAACTTCGTGAATAGTAACTTCATGACATGAAAAAGTTCCAAATTTGATAAAAGTTCCAACCAATATTTCAAAGATAATGATATTGAAGAAATAATATCATTTGAGAAGAAAATAACATCCCTTACCTCAATATAACCGTACTTACGACTAAATTTTTGGATATAGTCTTTGATGAAACTTCACCGAGTATAGCAACACTCAAAGTATCAAAATACTCACAAAATACGCTCAATAATATAGAGAGAGAAAGAAAACTTGTTTCTGGTGTGATTTTCAATTCTAACCTAAGCGTCTATTTATAGGAAAATGCTTTAAGCATAAAAGGAGACTAAATAATAAAATATTATTATTATTATTTCTCACCTTCTACGCATGCCACCAACCAACTTTGAAAGCCATCAGCCATCTTTAAATAAATTGGCAGCCCACATGTTGTAAAACAAAAGTGGGTCCCACCCTTTATTAATAAAAATTATTTTATTTTCCGAAACTTCAACAATTCATAGAAAATAGACCGGTTATCAGAAAAATACGAATTTTATATCCATTACACTCGAAATCGAATTCTCTACAACTTTCTGTAAGAAATTTTTCCAAATTCCAAACGAAAAATGACCAAAATCGCATACTGGATAAGTTTTCTAATTTCCTTCTCTTCCCTTTCTCTTTCTTCCTTTCCCATAATTCTCCACTAACTCTCTCTCTTCCCCCACTTTCTTCTCTTACCCCCACCACTTCTTCCACACACACACACAAATACGTACATATATATATATATATATATATATATATATACATTAAAATATTTACAATTATTAAATAATTCCAATTCTATCTTCTCTCTTCCACCTCATCTATTTATAAACCATGAATTTATTATAAAATATCACCATCAATATATTATTAAAATAATATATTTAAATGAATTATTTTATCAGAAAAAGATAAAATATTAATTTTCAACAATTGTCATTTTAAAATTTTTCTCCATCTATATCCATATAAAATCAATATTTTCCTCATCATATGAATCAATAATTAATTATTCACAAATAATATTACAGAATCACAATATTGACAACCAGGCAGTTCCCAGGAAAGAGGGGGCTTTCCAATAAGGATCTCTCCTTACTGGCGCGCAATTAGGTGACCAAACCTCTCCTTAGACAGAACTTTCTAGACATTGCAAATAATGTTTTCTAATAATATTATTCAGATAATATGAATTATTGCTCCGATAATGGAAAATACTGTGTAATGACAATTATTGAAACAACAGCAATATAAAATATCAACGCAACAATTATTGAATCAATAAAATAAAATACTGAACAGTAATTACTGTAACAATTATTGAGTAGTGCCTTCTTACGTAAGAATCAATAATTGGTGCAATACTGGTGTCTCTTTGTTCAACAACGGCGATTAGTGTGTTTTAACCACCGGGTATTCCAACAAGATAATTCGGTAATAACTACGTAGTTAATTTTAAACAACTTATATTTGTCGTTTTCTTCATCCAATCGCTTTCACATTATGGGGCCCACACACGGTCTAGGCTGCGGCAGGTAAATGCGAATATTCCCTGAAAAGATTGAATATTCCACGACCAAACGAATATTCCCCGACAACAATGAATATTTTATAACCACTTGCTTATTTTGAAATATTTGCGTATTTAACCCCTAACTATCCACTTTAATCAAATCAACCCTTACTATTTCAAAATAATAAATAGAGAAAATTAAATTTCATTAATAATAAGTTGGGGTCTTACAACCTCCCCTCCTTATGAAATTTCGTCCTCGAAATTGACGACGATACACAGTGTTTGAAAAGGTGAGGATACCTCACTTTCATTTCCATTTCTAATTCCCAGGTCATTTCCTCTATAGCATGATTCCTCCACAAAACTTTAACTTGTGGTATGACCTTTGCGCGTAGGACATGCTCCTTTCTATCCAAAATCTTGACAGGTACCTCCTCATACGTTAAGTCTTCGGCTATCTCGTCCGGTTCTAACTCTATAACATGGTTCGGGTCTTTCACATATTTACGAAGCACAGATATGTGAAACACATTATGAACACGAGACATACTTGGAGGTAACGCAAGTCTATAGGCTACATTTCCTACTCGGTCAAGAATTTGAAATGGACCAATAAATCGTGGATTGAGCTTTCCTCTCTTCCCAAATCTTGTAACTCCCTTCCATGGAGCAACTCGCAATAATACATGATCCCCTACACTAAATTCCACGTCCTTTCGATGAAGATCCGCATAACTCTTTTGTCGATCTTGTGCCGTTTGTATACGTTATCGAATCATTTGGATCTTTTCGGTAGTCATACGTACTAACTCGGGTCCCAACAATGTTGCTTCACCCACCTCATCCCAACATATTGGAGAACGACATTTTCGTCCATATAATGCTTCGAATGGAGCCACACCTATACTTGCCCTGATAACTGTTGTTGTAGGAGAATTCCACCAATGGTAAATACTTATCCCAACTGCCCTTGAAGTCTAGGACACGAGTCTTAATAGATCTTCAAGAGTTTGAATAGTCCTCTCGATTGTCCGTCTGGTTTGGGGATGGTATGCGAACTAAATCGCAAATCCGTGCCCATAGCTTTTTTGCAAGCTAACCCAAAATCTTGAAGTGAATCTTGGGTCACGATCCGAAACTATGGATCTGGGCATGCCATGCAACCTCACAATCTCATTCACACGCATATACTAGCAAGGCGTTCAAGGAATAAGTCTCCGTATCGACAAGAAAGAAATGAGCAGACTTGGTTAATCTATCAACAATAAAACCAAATAGCATTGATGCCTTGAGAAGCGTAGAGGAAGACCCGTAACGAAATCCATGGTAATGTGTTCCCACTTCCATTCGGAATCTCAAGTGGTTGCAACGGACCCTTAGGTACTAGATGCTCCAGCGCTTTACACGTTGACAAGTTAAACACATTGAGATAAACTTTGCAATCTCTCTCTTCATATTGTTCCACCAAAATGTATGTCGAAGATCACGATACATTTTAGTACTTCCGAGGATGGATTGCAAATGGTGTATTGTGTGCCTCCATCATAATCTTGTACTTCAAATCGAGTCGTTAGGAACACAAAGTCTAGAGTGGACTCAAGTATTCCTTCTTCATCAATTCTCGCCTTAGGAATAGCTCCTTCTTGTACTTTTTCTTCTTCATACGCATCATCGGCTCGGATTGGTGGCTTGAGCAACCTTAACTTTTTCTATTAAAGTTGGCTCTACGCGTATACTTGACATCATCGCACTTTCGTTCTCGCATATGATCTTCTACTCAACGCGTCGCCTACCACGTTCGCTTTTCCAAGATGGTATTGAATAGTGTGGTCGTAGTCTTTCAACAGTTCGAGCCAACGTCGCTGCCGCATGTTGAGTTCTTTTTGAGTGAAGAAATATTTAAGGCTTTTTATGGTGCGAATATATCTCCACTTTCTCCCCATATAGATAGTGCCTCCATACCTTTAAGCTGAAATCGATCTGCTAACTCTAGATCATGAGTAGGATAATTCCTCTCATACTCTTTAAGTTGTCGTGAGGCATAGGCTATGACTTTCCCACGTTGCATGAGAACACATCCTAACCCTTTGCACGAAGCATCATTCAGAGATAACAAATCCATCCGAACCGGATGGTATTGTTAGAACAGTCTTAGAAATAAGTCTCCTCTTAAGCTCTTGGAAACTCTTCTCGCATTCTTCTCCAAACGAATTTTGTATCCTTCCGAAGTTAGGCGAGTTAATGGAGTAGCGATTCAAGAAAACCCTTCCACGAATCTCCGATAATAACCGGCTAAGCCCAAAAACTACGTGACTTGGTCACCGACTTCCGGTTGCTCCCAACTTTGTATTGCTTCAATCTTGGCCGGATCAACAGATACTCCATGTTTTCGACACCACGTGCCCAAGGAATGCTACTTCCTCAAGCCGAACTCGCATTTCTTCAATTTGGCATATAGTTTGTTTTCACGAAGCCTTTGGAGTACCGACTTCAAATGGTGCTCATGATCTTCACGACTTTTGGAATATATAAGGATGTCATCAATAAAGACAACAACAAACCGATCCAAATATTCCTTGAATACTCGATTCATCATATCCATGAAAAGCGAGGAGCATTAGTAGTCGAACGACATGACTAAAAATTCATAATGCCGTCATCGGAGTTCTAAAGGCGTCTTTGGAATATCCTCGATTCTAATCTTGGTGATGATATCCGTAAGCGAAGATCGATTTTTGAAAAGAATTGTGTGCCTTCAGCAATTGGTCAAACATGTCATCAATACGAGGTAGAGGGTACCTATACTTGATGGTGACATGGTTCAATTCCGATAGTCAATACAAAGTCGCATACTCCCGTCTTTCTTCTTTACAAATAAAGCAGAGCACCCCGAGGAGATGTACTAGGATGAATGAAACCGATGTCCAACAATTCTCGTAGTTGGACCTTTAACTCTGAAGTTCAATAGGAGCCATTCGATATGGGGTTTTAGAAATGGGCTTTGTACCGAGTTCAAGATCAATAAAGAATTCAACTTCACGTTCGGGGTAGGTAAGGAAGTTCTTCAGAAATCGTCGGAAAAGTCAATAACAACGGGAATATTATTCAAATTTGGCGTGTCTTTATTCAAATCCATAACATGGGCTAAGAAAGCTCGACATCCGTTTTTCAATAAGCGAATAGCTTTATGATTAGATATAGCGTTGATTGATTTTAATGGTTTAGTTGCTTGAATTGCATAACAAAGTTGGTTAGGAATATGAAAACTAACAACCTTACGAAAACAATCAATTTTGGCATGATGAGTAGTTAACCAATCAATCCCTAAAATCACATCAAAAGCAAGTATCTTTAAAGAGATAAGGTCAATGAGGTAAGGTAATGGTGCCAACTTGAATCAAACAAGATTTATAAAGCGTGGATGTGATGAAAGTTTCTCTAACGGAGTTTCCACAGATAGGTCAAAGTCTAATTTCTCCGGAGTCAAGTTCAAATGTTGAACGCAAGCAAGAGAGATAAAAGAATGGGTAGAACTGGTATCTAATAAGGTATAAACTTCGTAAGAATTATAATTAACTAACCCATGCTAACTTCGTTCGGGTTCCTCACTTGTTGGGAAGTCATGACAACCGCTCTCCTTTGAACTACCTGGCTTTGACTTGTCTAGGGTAGCATTTGGTGTCGTTACTATCGTTGGAATTGACTTTTCTATAGGGCATATTCCACCTTCAACTGCTTCATCGTACTCCTGATTCATGATCTGAATCATCAATCTTCGATCCATATCGAATTGAGATTGACCGCTCTGTACAGGGTAATTTAAAACTCGATGTTGGGTTCTTCCAATTGCTGTCCAAAAAGAGAAATGTATATCATCTATTTTAACCTTTTTGGATCGGACGTCTCTTTCTACAATATCAACATGTCGTGCGGCTTTTACCCACGCATCCTTCATTCTCACTCGTTCAGGTTGTTTCTTCTTTCAATTTGATCCTTGATATTTGAATTCTCGATTCAACTTTAATATCTTACCCTCCGCCAAAGCGTGATTTTGTTCGAGCATCACATATCGGGTAACACAATTTTGAATTGTTGTATCTCTTTGTTCCACGGCCGCTTGCAATTCTTCAACTGTTCTTCTAGCTCACGAATACGATCTCGTAGTTCTACATTTTGATCAAAATTTCTTCTAATAAATTCTCCTCGGGTTCTTCTTCTTCCTCTCTCTCATTTGCTACCTCTGCGACTAGCTCGGGTGCAACTATTAATTCTTCCCTCACCACATGGATATCTCTAATTCCTTCTTCGCTTGATATTACATTATCACGGTTGGTGATTAGAGGTATATCCATGGTCTCATTCACTCCATTGTTGACATTTTCAAATTTGCCATCTTAAATAATCGCCATAAAACAAGGGTTAATTAAGGAAATCAATATATCACATAATATCCCTATATCTTGACCAACTAACAAATAAGCTTAGGTAGGACACACTAGCGAAGGATTTACTCGTCTCTCCCTCCTAGTTCTATTCCCCGATCTCCGCCAGAGATCATATCCCTAAGCTCGATACCAACCGTGACGCCCCCAAAATAGGTATACATCACCCATTACGAGTTGTTGTCAATACATGGTATGAAACAACTACAACTTTATTATTACAACAATAAAAGCGTGAGTTTAAATACAAATATTATCTTCAGACAATATCTATACTCAAATAAATCCTCATCACATTTATTGATACTTTATTTTACAAAATGGTGAGGACTACTAAACAACTCTCTCTAGAACCTTCATTCCATACCCAGGCTACGTACTCATTTATATTCTCGCCTCCCCGAGAAAAATGGAACAAAAAGGAAAAGGGTGAGCTCAACTAGCTCAATAAAGAATATTATGACTAAGATAATATACAACAAATTATCGTTAGTCTTCAACAGGGAAAAATCTAATAGAATCTGATAGACAACAAATTTTAAATCAATATTCGCAATGAAATAATAATTCATTAGAAGAGTTAAGTAGAGAATGCAAACTACTATCTTCTATGTATGAATTTAAAAGTTCATCGTCTATCTTTTATCCCTGTAACATCAATCAATATACATCTGTAATCAAATATTCATCTTTGCACTACAAGCCAAAGATATTTATCAGTTGGTCATGTTCATTTAAACACCTGTTCATCCTTGCACTATGGACCAAAGATATTAATCAGTCGGTCATGTTCATCTCAACACCTGTTCATCTTTGCACTATAGGCCAAAGATATTCTTCAGAAATCATTCATCTTTGCACTACAGGCCAAAGATATTCAATAATATCATCATTTAAGACCGAGGATGATGAAAAATATTTTTTTTAAAAAGCGAATCCGGTGAAACAAAATGACAAGGATTAAGGATTTAGGATTAAGTACTTTTGTTTTATCCATGTTTAAAAATACCTCAAAAATAATCATAGTGGTGTAAAATTCAAGAATGATCAAAACATGGATACAATCAAAGCTAGTATCCGTAATATATATTTTGGACGAAAAGAAGAAATTTTATTTTTTGATGAATAGTCTGAGTATATCGTGAATAGTGTTGAGTATCGTGAATAGTAACTCAGACACCAAAAGATAGAAATTCCACAAAAAACATCTTCACGCTTCATGAATAGTACTTGTGAATAGTAATCGTGAATAGTAATCGTGAATAGTAACTCATGAATAGTAACTCGTGAATAGTAACTCATGAATAGTAACTCAGACATGAAAAAGTTCCAAATTTGATAAAAGTTTCAACCAATATTTCAAAGATAATGATATTGAAGAAATAATATCATTTGAGAAGAAAATAACATCCCTTACCTCAATATACTTAGTACTTCGACTAAATTTTGGATATAGTCTTGTGAAAACTCGCACTTGATATAGCAACACTCAAAGTATCAAAATACTCACAAAAATACGCTCAATAATATAGAGAGAAAGAAAACTTGTTTACGGTGTGATTTTCAATTCTAACCTAAGCGTCTATTTATAGGAAAATGCTAGAACGCCAAAGGAGACTAAATAATAAAATATTATTATTATTATTTCTCACCTTATACGCATGCCACCAACCAACTTTGAAAGCCATCAGCCATCTTTAAATAAATTGGCAGCCCACATGTTGTAAAACAAATGTGGGTCCCACCCTTTATTAATAAAAATCATTTTATTTTCCGAAACTTCAACAATTCATAGAAAATAGACCGGTTATCAAAAAAATACAAATTTTATGTCCATTCTGCCTGAAATCGAATTCTCTACAACTTTACAGAAGAATTTTTTTCCAAATTCCAAACAAAAAATGACCAAAATCAGCATACGGATAAGTTTTCTAATTTCCTTCTCTTCCCTTTCTCTTTCTTCCTTTCCCATAATTCTCCACTAACTCTCTCTCTTCCCCTACTTTCTTCTCTTACCCCCACCACTTCTTCCACACACACACACACACAAATACGTACATATATATATATATATATATACATTTAAAATATTTACAATTATTAAATAATTCCAATTCTATCTTCTCTCTTCCACCTCATCTATTTATAAACCATGAATTTATTGTAAAAATATCACCATCAATATATTATTAAAATAATATATTTAAATGAATTATTTTATCAGAAAAAGATAAAATATTAATTTTCAACAATTGTCATTTAAAATTTTTCTCCATCTATATCCATATAAAATCAATATTTTCCTCATCATATGAATCAATAATTAATTATTCACAAATAATATTACGAGAATCACAATATTGACAAACAGTGCGGTTCAGGAAGAGGGGCTTTCCAATAAGGATCTCTCTCTTCTTTGGGCGCATGATTAGGTGACCAAACCTCTCCTTAGGCCGAGAACTTTCTAGACATTGCAAATAATGTTTTCTAATAATATTATTAGGATAATATGAATTATTGCTCAGAGATAATGGAAAATATCGTGTAATGACAATTATTGAAACAATAGCAATATAAAATATCAACGCAACAATTATTGAATCAATAAAATAAAATCTTGAAGCAGTAATTATTGTAACAATTATTGAGTAGTAGTGCCTTCTTTACGTAAGAATCAATAATTGGTGCAATACTGGTGTCTTCTTGTTCAACAACGCGTATTAGTGTGTTTTAACCACCGGGTATTCCAACAAGATAATACTTGGTAACAACTACTGCCAATTAATTTTAAACAACTTATATTTGTCGTTTTCTTCATCCAATCGCTTTCAGTTATGGGGCCCACACATGGGCTGCGGCCAAGTCATGCGAATATTCCCAGAAGCGATGCGAATATTCCACGACCAAACGAATATTCCCGACAACAATGAATATTTTATAACCACTTGCTTATTTTGAAATATTTTGCGTATTTAACCCCTAACTATCCACTTTAATCAAATCAACCCTTACTATTTCAAAATAATAAATAGAAAATTAAATTTCATTAATAATAAGTTGGGGTCTTACAACCTCCCTCCTTATGAAATTTCGTCCTCGAAATTGGACGTGACGATACACTGGTGTTTGAAAAGGTGAGGATACCTCGCTTTCATTTCCGTTTCAATTCCCTGGTCATTTCCTCTATAGCATGATTCCTCCACAAAACTTTAACTTGTGGTATGACCTTTCTTGGCGTGGGACATGCTCCTTCCTATCCAAAATCTTGGATGTGTACCTCCTCATACGTTAAGTCTTGGCTATCTCTCGTGGGTTCTAACTCTATAACGTGTTCGGGTCTTTCACATATTTACTTAAGTACCGATATGTGAAACACATTATGAACACGAGACATACTTGGAGGTAACTTAAGTCTATAGGCTACATTTCCTACTCGGTCAAGAATTTGAAATGGACCAATAAATCGTGGATTGAGCTTTCCTCTCTTCCCAAATCTTGTAACTCCCTTCCATGGAGCAACTCGCAATAATATCATGATCCCCTACACTAAATTCCACGTCCTTTCGATGAAGATCCGCATAACTCTTTTGTCGATCTTGTGCCGGTTTGTATACGTTATCGAATCATTTGGATCTTTTCGGTGAGTCATACGTATTTAACTCGGGTCCCAACAATGTTGCTTCACCCACTTCATCCCAACATATTGGAGAACGACATTTTCGTCCATATAATGCTTCGAATGGAGCCACACCTATACTTGCACGATAATCATTGTTGTTATAGGAGAATTCCACCAATGGTAAATACTTATCCCAAGCGCCCTTGAAGTCTAGGACACGAGTCTTAATAGATCTTCAAGAGTTTGAATAGTCCTCTCGATTGTCGTCGTCTGGTTTGGGGATGGTATCTGCGAACTAAATCGCAAATCCGTGCCCATAGCTTTTTGCAAGCTAACCCAAAATCTTGAAGTGAATCTTGGGTCACGATCCGAAACTATGGATCTGGGCATGCCATGCAACCTCACAATCTCATTCACGTCACATACTAGCAAGGCGTTCAAGGAATAAGTCTCCGTATCGGCAAGAAATGAGCAGACTTGGTTAATCTATCAACAATAACCCAAATAGCATTGATGCCTTGAGAAACCGTAGGAAGACCCGTGAACGAAATCCATGGTAATGTGTTCCCACTTCCATTCGAAATCTCAAGTGGTTGCAGCGGACCCTTAGGTACTAGATGCTCGCCTTTACACGTTGACAAGTTAAACACATTGAGATAAACTTTGCAATCTCTCTCTTCATATTGTTCCACCAAAATGTATGTCGAAGATCACGATACATTTTAGTACTTCGAGGATGGATTGCAAATGGTGTATTGTGTGCCTCCATCATAATCTTGTACTTCAAATCGAGTCGTTAGGAACACAAAGTCTAGAGTGGACTCAAAGTATTCCTTCTTCATCAATTCTCGCTTAGGAATAGCTCCTTCTTGTACTTTCTTCTTCATACGCATCACTCCGATTCGGTGGCTTGAAAGCAACCTTAACTTTTTCTATTAAAGTTGGCTCTATCGTATACTTGACATCATTGCACTCGTTCTCGCATATGATCTTCTACTCAACGCGTCATTACCACGTTCGCTTTTCCGGATGGTATTGAATAGTGTGGTCGTAGTCTTTCAACAGATTCGAGCCAGCGTCATTTGCAGCATGTTGAGTTCTTTTGAGTGAAGAAATATTTAAGGCTTTTATGGTCGAATATATCTCCACTTTCTCCCCATATAGATAGTGCCTCCATACCTTTAGTAAAAACGACTCATCGCTAACTCTAGATCATGAGTAGGATAATTCCTCTCATACTCTTTAAGTTGTCGTGAGGCATAGGCTATGACTTTCCCACGTTGCATGAGAACACATCCTAACCCTTTGCACTCAAGCATCATTCAGAGATAACAAATCCATCCGAACCGAGATGGTATTGTTAGAAACAGTGCAAAATAAGTCTCCTCTTAAGCTCTTGGAAACTCTTCTCGCATTCTTCACTCCAAACGAATTTTGTATCCTTCCGAGTTAATTGAGTTAATGGAGTAGCGATTCGAGAAACCCTTCCACGAATCTCCGATAATAACCCATTTAAGCCCAAAAACTACGTGACTTGATCCACCGACTTTCGGTTGCTCCCAACTTTGTATTGCTTCAATCTTCACGGATCAGCAGAGATACTCCATGTTTCGACACACCGTGCCCAAGGAATGCTACTTCCTCAAGCCGAACTCGCATTTCTTCAATTTGGCATATAGTTTGTTTTCACGAAGCCTTTGGAGTACCAAATTTCAAATGGTGCTCATGATCTTCACGACTTTTGGAATATATAAGGATGTCATCAATAAAGACAACAACAAACCGATCCAAATATTCCTTGAATACTCGATTCATCATATCCATGAAAGTCAGCGGGAGCATTAGTCGGTCCGAACGACATGACTAAAAATTCATAATGCCCGTCATGGAGTTCTAAAGGCGATCTTTGGAATATCCTCGGTTCTAATCTTCAAATTTGATGATATCCGAGCGAAGATCATTTTTGAAAAGAATTGTGCCCCTCAGAATCGGGTCAAACAAGTCATAAATACGAGGTAGAGGTACCTATACTTGATGGTGACATGGTTCAATTCCCGATAGTCAATACAAAGTCGCATACTCCGAGTCTTTCTTCTTTACAAATAAAATAGGAGCACCCCGAGGAGATGTACTAGGATGAATGAAACCGATGTCCAACAATTTCTGTAGTTGGACCTTTAACTCTGAAGTTCAATAGGAGCCATTCGATATGGGGTTTTAGAAATGGGCTTTGTACTAGGTTCAAGATCAATAAAGAATTCAACTTCACGTTACGGGGTAGCCAGGAAGTTCTTCAGAAATCGTCGGAAAGTCAATAACAACGGGAATATTATTCAAATTTGGCGTGTCTTTATTCAAATCCATAACATGGGCTAAGAAAGCTTGACATCCGTTTTCAATAAGCGAATAGCTTTATGATTAGATATGACGGTGATTGATTTTAATGGTTTAGTTGCTTGAATTGCATACAGTCAGGTTGGTTAGGAATATGAAAACTAACAACCTTACGAAAACAATCAATTTTGGCATGATGAGTAGTTAACCAATCAATCCCTAAAATCACATCAAAAGCAAGTATCTTTAAAGAGGTAAGGTTAACGGGTAAGGTAATGGTGCCAACTTGAATCAAACAAGATTTATAAGCGAGTGGATGTGATGAAAGTTTCTCTAACGGAGTTTCCATGAGATAGGTCAAAGTCTAATTTATCCTGAGTCAAGTTCAAATGTTGAGCACAAGCAAGAGAGATAAAAGAATGGGTAGAGGCGGTATCTAATAAGGTATAAACTTCGCAAGAATTATAATTAACTAACCCATGCTAACTTCGTTCGGGTTCCTCACTTGTTGGGAAGTCGTGACAACCGCTCTCCTTTGAACTACACGGCTTTGACTTGTCTGCAGGGTAGCATTTGGTGTCGTTACTATCGTTGGAATTGACTTTTCTATAGGCATATTCCACCTTCAACTCGCTTCATCGTACTCGATTCATGATCCGAATCATCAATCTTCGATCCATATCGAATTGAGATCGACCGCCATGCTGAGGTAATTTAAAACTTCGATGTTGGGTTCTTCCAATTCTTTGTCGAAAAGAGAAATGTATATCATCTATTTTAACCTTTTTGGATCGGACGTCTCTTTCTACAATATCAACATGTCGATGCGGCTTTTACCCACGCATCCTTCATTCTCGCTCGTTCGGTTGTTTCTTATTTCAAATTTGATCCTTGATATTTGAATTCTCGATTTCAACTTTAATATCTTACCCTCGCCAAAGCGTGATTTTGTTCGAGCATCACATATCGGGTAACACAATTTTGAATTGTTGTATCTCTTTGTTCCACGACCGCTTGCAGTTCTTCAACCTGTTCTTCTAGCCCACGAATACGATCTCGTAGTTCAACATTTTGATCAAAAATTTCTTCTAATAAATTCTCCTCAGGTTCTTCTTCTTCCTCACTCTCAGCTGCTACCTCTGCGACTAGCTCGGGTGCAACTATTAATTCTTCCCTCACCACATGGATATCTCTAATTCCTTCTTCGCTTGATATTACATTATCACGGTTGGTGATTAGAGGTATATCCATGGTCTCATTCACTCCATTGTTGACATTTTTTTTGCCATCTAAAATCTTCGCCATAAAACAAGGGTTAATTAAGGAAATCAATATATCACATAATATCCCTATATCTTGACCAACTAACAAATAAGCTTAGGTAGGACATACTAGCGAAGGATTTACTCGTCTCTCCCTCCTAGTTCTATTCCCCAATCTCGCCGAGAGATCATATCCCTAAGCTCGATACCAACTGTGGCGCCCCCAAAATAGGTATACATCACCCATTCGAGTTACAATATACGTAGTGCGTAAACAACTACAACTTTATTATTACAACATAAAACGTGAGTTTAAATACAAATATTATCTTCTAGACAATATCTATACTCAAATAAATCCTCATCACATTTATTGATACTTTATTTTACAAAATGGTGAGGGCTACTAAACAACTCTCTCTAGAACCTTCATTCCATACCCAGGCTTCGTACTCGCTTATATTCTCGCCTCACGAGAAAAATAGAACAAAAAGGAAAAGGGTGAGCTCAACTAGCTCAGTAAAGAATATTATGACTAAGATAATATACAAAAAATTATCGTTAGTCTTCAACAGGGAAAAATCTAATAGAATACAATAGACAACAAATTTTAAATCAATATTCGCAGCGGAAATAATAATTCATTAGAAGAGTTAAGTAGAGAATGCAAACTACTATCTTCTATGTATGAATTTAAAAGTTCATCGTCTATCTTTTATCCCTGTAACATCAATCAATATACATCTATAATCAAATATTCATCTTTGCACTACAGGCCAAAGATATTTATCAGTTGGTCATGTTCATTTAAACACCTGTTCATCTTTGCACTATGTGCCAAAGATATTAATTAGTCGGTCATGTTCATCTCAACACCTGTTCATCTTTGCACTACAGGCCAAAGATATTCTTCAGAAATCATTCATCTTTGCACTACATGCCAAAGATATTCAATAATATCATCATTTAAGACTGAGGATGATGAAAAATATTTTTAAAGAAACGAATCCAGTGAAACAAAATGACAAGGATTAAGGATTTAGGATTCGTACTTTGTTTTATCCATGTTTAAAAATACCTCAAAAATAATCATAGTGGTGTAAAATTCAAGAATGATCAAAACATGGATACAATCAAAGCTAGTATCCAGAATAGATATTTTGGACGAAAAGAAGAAATTTTATTTTTCGATGAATAGTCAGAGTATCGTGAATAGTGTCGTATCGTGAATAGTAATACGTGAATCAGAACTCCAAACACCAAAAGATAGAAATTCCACAAAAAACATCTTCACGCTTCATGAATAGTAGTAACTCGTGAATAGTACTCATGAATAGTAACTCGTGAATAGTAAACTCATGAATAGTAACATGAATAGTAACTCGTGAATAGTAACTCGTGAATGAATAATAACCCCGACATGAAAAAGTTCCAAATTTGATAAAAAGTTTCAACCAATATTTCAGCATAATGATATTGAAGAAATAATATCATTTGAGAAGAAAATAACATCCCTTACCTCAATATAACCGTACTTCTGACTAAATTTTGGGTATAGTGCTGACAGAAACTCGCACCGTATAGCAACACTCAAAGTATCAAAATACTCACAAAATACGCTCAATAATATAGAGAGAGAAAGAAAACTTGTTTCTGGTGTGATTTTCAATTCTAACCTAAGCGTCTATTTATAGGAAAATGCTAGAACGCCAAAGGAGACTAAATAATAAAATATTATTTTATTATTTCTCACCTTATACGCATGCCACCAACCAACTTTGAAAGCCATCACCATCTTTAAATAAATTGGCGTTTCACATGTTTGTAAAACAAAAGTGGGTCCCACCCTTTATTAATAAAAATCATTTTATTTTCTCGAAACTTCAACAATTCATAGAAAATAGATAGGTTATCAAAAAATACGAATTTTATGTCCATTCGCACTGAAATCGAATTCTCTACAACTTTACTGAAGAATTTTTTCCAAATTCCAAACGAAAAATGACCAAAATCAAAGATACTACGGATAAGTTTTCTAATTTCCTTCTCTTCCTTTCTTCTTCCTTTCCCATAATTCTCCACTAACTCTCTCTCTTCCCCACTTTCTTCTCTACCCCCCACCACTTCTTCCACACACACACACACACAAATATATATATATATATATATATATATATATATATACATTAAAATATTTATAATTATTAAATAATTCCAATTCTATCTTCTCTCTTCCACCTCATCTATTTATAAACCATGAATTTATTGTAAAAATATCACCATCAATATATTATTAAAATAATATATTTAAATGAATTATTTTATCGTAAAAAGATAAAATATTAATTTTCAACAATTGTCATTTAAAATTTTTCTCCATCTATATCCATATAAAATCAATATTTTCCTCATCATATGAATCAATAATTAATTATTCACAAATAATATTACTGAATCACAATATTGACAACTGTGCAGCGGTTCAGAAAGAGGGGCTTTCAATAAGGATCTCTCCTTCTTGGCGGCGCAATTAGGTGACCAAACCTCTCCTTAGGCAGAACTTTCTAGACATTGCGAAATAATGTTTTCTAATAATATTATTCGAGATAATATGAATTATTGCTCAGATAATGGAAAATAATTGTGTAATGACAATTATTGAAACAACAAAGAATATAAAATATCAACGCAACAATTATTGAATCAATAAAATAAAATCTTTGAGCAATAATTATTGTAACAATTATTGAGTAGTGCCTTCTTACGTAAGAATCAATAATTGGTGCAATACCGGTATGCTTCTGCTCAACAACGCGTATTAGTGTGTTTTAACCCACGGTATTATTCCAACATTAATACTTGTGAATAACTTCTAGTTAATTTTAAACAACTTATATTTTGTCGTTTTCTTCATCCAATCGCTTTCAAGTTATGGGGCTCACACATGTCATTTGCTGGCCGCATACGAATATTCCCGACAAAGATTTAATATTCCACGACCAAACGAATATTCCCCGACAACAATGAATATTTTATAACCACTTGCTTATTTTGAAATATTTGCGTATTTAACCCCTAACTATCCACTTTAATCAAATCAACCCTTACTATTTCAAAATAAAAAATAAAGAAAATTAAATTTCATTATTAATAAGTTGGGGTCTTACATCTTTTACTTAATTTTTTGCCATAACTTCGTTATAACTCGTTTTCAATCCATTCCACTTGGAATATTTCAACAATTCGTATATTTCTATTTCCTTCTTCTCGGACATTAAAACTAACTTACGAACGATGGTTTAAACTTGTCCATCAACAACATACGAAAGATGATTTTAAATTTGCCCATCTACAACATACGGAAGATTGTTTTAAATTTGTCCAAAAATAACATACAAAAGATGGTTTTAAATTTTTCCATCAATAATATCTACAATGCTTTTAGTTCGTTTTTCATTCTTTCTTCGTTTTAAATCGTTATTTTGATTACGATTCCACTTTTCATGCATATATTAGTGTTTTAAATCCGCTAATTCTTACTTATTACTTCGGATCAGTATATAATTCATCATGAATCGTCCATCCCCCAACAAAGCACTTCGATTAAGTAACTACAAAACTTTAAATAAACTAAAAGCTTGACTTTTTCATTCTTACCATTTGATTTTTCACGTTCTTAGTCTACGAATGACTTGATCTAGCGTTTCCGCGTCTCTTCGCATATAATCTCCGAGCTCTCACTTTCCCTCTAAAATTTCTCTAGAGTTTCCTTTTATAAAATGGTGATTGGTAAGGAATTAGGAAGAGAATGACTTGTATTTAATTATAGGAGAACCAAAGTGAGGGCAATTTGGTCTTTTCCTAACTTTTATGGCTATTTACGCTTTTGTCCTTAACTTATTCTTGTAATAAACCATTTTAACTTAATCCATTTGGAATATGCTTTGGCATAATCCTTTTTTACTTATACTAATGGAATATGCTTGGAATATGCCCTAGCATATTCTTAACATATTCCTTTTACCCTTATACTTGTATTATTCTTCCGATTTAATTTACCTTTATTGATAAAAAGTTAAACATTACTAAAATTTTAATTCCTAGACTTCCATTAAATTATGGGAGAGGTTTTATCAAACTTCTCCAACAAGTTTCGTCTTTCTACTACATAACTTTCATATTTTGCTCATTTTATCCTTTGTTAACCTCCCAAAATCCGTTACACATGCGAAAAACTGTGTTTTTCGTTTTCAAAATTTATTTGACATTTTGTCTTTCCTCATGATACTAACTTTGGCACGTTCTTTGAAAAATAAAAAAAACGCTTTTATATTTTCGGATGAATAGTGGTTTTTCATCTTTTTCTCGAATTTTTTTTTATTTCCTCATACGATCCTAAAACTCGTAAATTCGATCACATAATTTCGTTCCACCACAAAAATTCTACTTTAACCCTTCAAATAGAGCAATATTCATAAAATCTTATTTTATTCAATAATATTTCAAAATACTTAATTTACAACCAAGTAAAATTTTTTGGGTCATTACATTCTTCCCTCTTTATAAGGATTCCATTCCTGGAATCACCATTTACAAAATTACCTAAAAATGTATATGACTTCTCCTTATAACCTTTATCAAAGGTATTATACTACTTATACATATATTTAGCGAGTGTTGATCTACCACTGCTCTTTTCCTTACTTATACTTCTTCCCTTCGTCTCTTTTTTGTTGATTAATTTCAACATACTATTTTACATAGGTTTTATATTACCTATTTTATTTCTTTCCTCGACAAATTCTTATAGGTCTCATTTTATAACTTTTATTAAACTCGTTTATATTTCGAGTAATATCCATTCTTTAAATCATCAATTCCCTTTTCTAAGGATCATCGTCTATCACAATCATCACAAATTAAACAATATGATTAATTATACTTCTAATCATTTGGGATATCACATTCATCCCTCTTCTAAGAATTCATCCTCGAAATTACAACATACTAATCTCTGCTCATTGTATCACCAAAATGACTTTCAATTTGACCTCTATCTAATCACATCTTTTTACCTTCTCAACTAATGAGTTTCTTACGCTTTTATCCTATGAGAGTCTCTTCTTTCATCACATCTTATAACAACTCCTCCTTGAAGGAAATAATTAGGAAATAAAAAGATTCCTTTAAAACATTTCATATTATGCTGGGGGGTCATAAAGACCATGAACTCTTAACTAGGTTTAACAATATTCCTACCATAACCATATCTTAAAACATTCTTTATCAGGTATATTTACAATCACAGATAAGGTAAACTACCTCTTCCAGTAAGTTAGGTGATCAACCTATCGTATGACGACTATGCGTTAATGGGTTCCCTTTTTTAGGGTTGTTCACCTCAGACTTAACACAAGATTTCACACCAAAACAATTTGGCTTGGTATTAATTCTCAAAGAACACTTGAATTTCATAAACATATTTCAACATTTATTTAGCCGAATTAAATAGCTTAGACTTATACCAACAATTTGGACATCAATCGAAACATTGGTCTAGCCAATTCAATTAGTATTGACTAATCTTTAAATAGTCCAAAATACTACAAATCGTATTATAATGTCATGATAACGCATTGCCTTGATATTACGTTGTGGATTCCGTCATTTTATGACTTTATCATACTACATCATACCATAGTGGGCTGACGATCCTATGATCACATCCAACACTAGGTTAGATTGCATTGATGACTCCATCGTTTATTATCTTTGCACTAAATGCATTAAAGATATATAAAATATATTTTGATATTTCTAAATTATTTTCGTCTAGCCGAAAAAATTAGCATAGACATATGATTAATTATTCTTTTAAAACTCATTAGTTCAAAATTTTGATCCAATAATTTGTTTCTAAATCATTTTTGTCTAAGCGAAACAACTAGCATAGACATATGAATAATTGTTCTTTTAAAACTCTTTGGTTCAAAAATTTGATCCAATAATTTTTTTTTTCAAATATGAACATATCAGCAAAATGTCAATAAATTTCAAAATCTAGCGTAGCTAGAAAATTTGGAATATCTATTTTTCTTCATTAACTTCAGCTTCCTCCAATTTTCCCCTAATGTAACAATTTTATCTTTCTCTAACACCATAAATGCTTAATATACTAAAAAATAGGTTCTCAGTTTATAACCTTCCTATACCCCAGTATAGTTCATCAAACTTACCACACGTTATGTGTTCAAGAACTTTCCATAATAATATGAGTTTAGAAACTTGTCCTAGCAATACGTAGCCGAAGAACCAATCAGAGACTGTCCATACACTTAGGGGCTCAAAAATATACCATATGATTATGAGTCACAAACTTACCAGAAGCATGAGTTTCAAGAACTCGCACCTAATCTTAGTATTTTCTAACTATCCAATATATATGAGAAAAGAATCACCTCTTCATCATCGGTATATCGATTGTGCGACACCAACATTTCAACAATTATCAATATGGGAAACTAAGTGGTCGTTAAACCAAGTACAAAACCCCCGTCCATACAAAGGTTTGTACAACTTAGTCACCACATGAGTCCTCGATTAAAATCTCAAATAAATTCTAACTTCCTCTTGCTCAACAAGAATATTCTCAATCTGTATCTTATCATTAACGACTCTTTTTGAGTTTATCTTGTACTATTTAATAGTACTTTTTATGTACAACATTCTGATATAATTTTTCAATTATTCAATTGATGATCTTGTCATTTTACGACTTAGCAGATCATTTCGTGACCTTTTCCTATAATTTAAGTCAAGTATTCCCTGATCTTTGGCTTTTCACTTTTACTATATCTCTTCCAAATTCTTCTTTGAATTCTTTTATGTATACCGTAATCCCTTCATTATGAATTTCTAACTTCTTATTATTCAAACTTTATCTGAGTTTATCTCATTACCATCTTCCATACTTTCTCTCAGATTATAGCTTAAGGTTCCAACCTAAGGTTTATAACAAATCAGCTCTGATACCAACTTGTAACGCCCCCAAACCCAGTCTATTTTCATTATTCCCAATCATTAATTACCATTAACAATTCATTCAGAAATTGTATTAAACTATGATTTCAACATTTAGGGTCTTTTACTTAATTTTTACCCATAACTTCGTTATAGCTCGTTTTTAATCCATTCCACTTGGAATATTTTAACTATTCATATATTTTTATTTCCTTATTCTCGGACATAAAAAGTAACTTACGAGAGATGGTTTTAAATTTGTCCATCAACAACATATGAAAGATGGTTTTAAATTTGTCCATCAACAACATACAAAAGATGATTATAAATTTGTCCATCAACAACATCTACTACGCTCTTTGTTCGTTCTTCATTTCTTCTTCGTTTTAAATCGTTATTTTGATTAGGATTCCACTTTCCATGCATATTTGATGAGTAGGTTTTATACCTACGATTCAATATCAACTTACTAAGCTTAGTGGTTGTTTCCTATGTTTTTAAGTCACTTTTCATGCATTTTTGGATTCTTTTATAGATTGCATGCTTGGGACCTGTCTTGGTGGCATTTGAGTATAAGTGTTCGAGATGGAAGCGTAAAGTGATCAAGTCTTGAAGGGATGGAAAGTGGCATGAAATAGTAGCAGTAGAAGAAGGACTGCAGATCTAGTGTACTGCGCGATCGCGCCTCAGATGGCCTAGTGCACAATGCGGTCGCGCCTGTTCCAGTTTGACCAAACTTTGACTTTTTATTTTAAATGGCCAATAGGATAATATCTTGGTAAAGGGATCAGTCGAGATTTAGGCTACATTTAGGCAAATTTACAGTGGATATTAGATATCATATACTACATTTAATAATAGATTTCATTCCCTCTTTGGGATAATATTATCTTATATATTCCATCTTTCATTCTCAACTTAGAATAAAACCCTATATTAGATTAGATTTGAAGATTAAAGCAACTTGGATATCATTGACTATTCGAAGCCGGAACAAGAGGGAGCTTCAGATTTGTAGACAACATATTTCATTCTTTCCTCTACTTCTAATTTTTATCTTTCAATGTTTATTCAGTTGTGAATTATGGATTTTAATTCAATCATAAAATGAAATCTATTTTGAGATTACAATGGATCTTATTGATTAGTTTATTTTGATATGCTTCCTTGTTAATCTTATTAATTATTCTTGGATTGTCTATTATGGTTTGTGTTCAATTGATTAATTGTCTGACCATCAATTACTGTGATAACCTATATGAAATTGAGAAATGGATTATAGGTTTAGATATGATCATAATAACATGTGATTATGTTTTCTGCATGGCGATGAAATTCATGATTTGTGCCTAGGATATAGATATATCTATGCACCGCATGTAATCTGATAAGAGCTTGTGCTTCAACCCTCTTTAATTGTAATTCACATAGAGATATAGTGGGTTAGTTAATTAGGGTGTTCATCTTAATTCTATCATTTGTGGATTTGAGTTGATATGGATATGGTATATCGAGAGATGGTCAAATTTTACTTTAGTGTTCTTGATTAACAATCTGGTATAATTAATTTGGCTTAACGCGAAGTGTATTGATCTAAATGGAACAATAAGTGAAATTGTAATCTTAGTTCTTCATTACCTGGTTTCATTCTGGTGGTAGTTAGAATTAGTTTAATTACATATTTTAATTTAAAATACTAAATTAATCATTTAAATAAGATTAAGTTGGTTACGGGTTAGTGCTTGGTAATTTTTATTAAATAATTCTTTGTGGGAACGATACTCTATTTTCACTTTTACTTGTTGACCACGTATATTTGTGTGCTGTGCATTGATTCGAGAAATACAAACCAACCAACAAGTTTTTGGAGTCATTTCCAGGGAATTAATTTAATAATTTTTGCCATCATTAATTTTAATCAAATTACTCTTAATTTAAATATTTTTTATTTTATTTTAATTCTCTTCCTATTTTTCTCTCTTTTCAGTTATTATGGCTGAATTTAATAATTAATGGTCGTATACGAGAATGACTCAGTCAAGGGAAGCAGGGATTGATGGACTCAATGTACTTTATGCATTGTTAGCACAACTTGAGACACTTTCAAGGAGTTTGGTCGCTTTCGCAGCACAATGTATTCAAAGTGTAGAAGTGGTTTGTGACTATTGTGCTGGAAATCATTCAAGTCATCAGCACACCATCAGTTTCGATCCGGAAAAGTATGGTGGTCACTTCCTCTACAAGTATGTATGTTCAACCATTATCATCAGGATTGAGGGTATCACCCGAATTTTTCATGGAGTTATAATCATCAAGATCAATACTATGCTCTAAATCCAACATACCTACTGGAATTCTCATGTCCACCTCCGCTGCAACAGGAAGAATATTCGAATTTAAAGGAACTTCTGTCCAAGATCATAGCTTCAAAAGAGGAGAGGATGATTAGTCAGGAGATATTGAGATGAAATCTTGCAAAACCAAATGGAACAACTAATCAATTCCTCAAACAATGGTCCTCAATACACTTGTCTCTATGAGATTCCGAGACTGATGGAGAGCCCGAACCAAACAGCAACTGAACGTGTCAAATGATGTAGATGTTGAAAAAGAGGAGACAATTGGGGAACAGGAAAAGAAGGTCGACGAAGATCTAACTGTGAGTCCCAATGAAGATGGGTCGATTTTGTTAGTACCTCATGTGCCTTCTCCACAAAAGTTCAAGGATCCGGTCATATTTGTAAAACCATGCCCAATTAGTAGTCATATCGTCGGCAAAGCTCTTTGTAACATGAGAGCTAGTACAACTTTGGAGCTATGCTGGGATGAGAAGGAGAAGATAGAAGAAGAGCCCATTGTGTTTGACAAGCTTCCATTCCCCAATCTGATCATAGACATAATGGAGAAAGCACTTAGTTATTGGACGTTCTTGATAGAGATCCTACCTAAAAAGAGAATTCTAGGTGAGTTTGATTTAATAGCCAATACTGTTAGGAACCTCCCAAAGGATACATTGCTATTGATGGATGGAGGGTTCCTCAACTTTCGTAAGGGAATTGGTTAGAGAGTCGAAGAATTTTGACTGAAGGACTTTAAACCAAGCGCTCGATGGGAGACAACTCATCCAATTACTGTTTTTACTTTCAATTACTATTTTTAAGTTCAGTTTATAGTAGATTTTTATGTTAATTAGGATTTTTATAGTTTAAGTTTTATTAATAAGTTTACTTTTGTGTTCATGTTCAGGTATAATCTGATTACCATCAACATGAATGGTAAGAATAGATGAAAAAACTAAAGCTGTTAGGGTACAAGGCAGCTCGGTCGTGCCCTTTCTTAGTCATAGAAAACAAACACTGCTCAGTTTTTAGAATCTCTAACCAAAGCATTCAAACAATTAGGTGTCCATGATCAGTTCCCAACTTTTGGATCATCTAAGTCTTATCCCCCGCCTGATACACCATCAGATCATAAGGAGGCGGGTGGCGGCGATAATGCTATCTAGGGGAGTATTTCTTTTAATTTTCATTACAACGAGGGCATTGTCAGTCTTAAGTTTGGGGGGATTGTTCTTCTTTTTAGGGTGCATTTAGTATGTTCATGTTGATTGCATGTAGTTAGTATTATTGTTAACTTAGCTTAATTCATATGTTGTAATTAAATATATATATATATATATAATATAATATAAATAATAAAATATTTGCTTTATCTATTGCATTTAGTTTAGTTAAGTCATATTGCATGAATCCAAGTTTTCAGTTGGTGTGAATTTCATTTGGCCTATGATGAGATTGGAATTGCATGATTTTTGAACAATTTTGATGACTTAGACATGGTTTTAATGTCATAACATAATGCGAATCTTAATCCATTTGAAACTAATGTAATCGGAAAGCACTTTAGAGTAACCATTATATTTGCTCAGTGTAAATGGTCATATAATCGTCTTCTGGTGGGAAATTTGTGTTTTAATGATAGGAATTAAGTAAACAATTAGTAATGACTAGGATGAAACAAAAGCTTAAGTTTGGTGAAAAAATAGGGGGTATGCATGCTTTGGATATAAAATAAATAATAATAATAATTAGAATAAACACATTGGCTTGTTAGTTCTGTGAGCTTTGGTACTTGAGTAAGTAAGCCCTTAGGGGTGTCTTTACACTCAATGCCCTAAAGCTTTCTGTTTTGAGAGTCGTTGGTCGAAAGCTCGCTACACGGGTGTTACTGAAAAGCCTAAAAGGACTAGACATTGCACAGTCAGGTGTATACATGGAAAAGTGTGAATATCGCCCTTGTGAGTAAATATAAGCATAATAAATCCCTTGTAAACTCTTAGCTTAGTTGATGTGTAGTCTTGTTTGGAGCTTAATTTGTTAATGCCTTTCTTGAGTTAAAACTGTATTTTTCCCTCTAAGAAACATATTATGTGAAATATTTATTCTGTGGTAAATTTAATGGTTGTTGAGCACACAAACACTAAATCAGTGATGACAGGTTTTGATTTACAAAATAATATGCGTTATTGCCTTGTTCTTGGTTGAATTCTCTGTTTGAAGATTTTTTGGTTTCTTTGAGGCAACTCTTAAAAACTTCATATCTGACTGGTGTTTGGATTCGTAGGCATGTTAGATTAGATTGCATTCTGTTTAGTTTATTGAATTTGCATTTTATTGTTATTGCTTGGGGAAAAGCAATAATTCAAGTTTGGGGGTATTTGATGAGTAGGTTTTATACCTAAAATTCAATATTAACTTACTAGGCGTATTGGTTGTTTCCTATGTTTTTAAGTCACTTTTCATGCATTTTTATTTCTTTTGTAGGTTTCATGCATGCTTGGGAGCTATCTTGGTGGCATTTGAGCATAAGGGTTCGAGATGGGAGCTTAAAGTGATCAAGTCTTAAAGGGATGACAAGTGGCTAAAACAACAGCAACAAAAAAAGGACTACAAATCTGGTATACTACGCGGCCGCGCCCTAGATAGCCTAGTGCACAGCGCGGCCGTGCCTATTCCAGTTTAACCAAACTTTGACTTTTCATTTTAAATGGCCAATAGAATTGTAGCTTGCTAAAGGGGTCAGTCGAGATTTAGGCTATATCTAGGCATATTTGCAACATATATTAGATGTGAGGCCCCCAAAATAGGTATACATCCCCCATCTTGAGTCGCCAAATACATGGTACAGAATACAAATACAAACTTAATTATACAACAGTCGTGTAATATATGACAAAACATAACTGAGAGTTTAAACAGGAATGTTTCCTTCTAGACAATATCCACTCTCAAATAGAGTCCTCATTACATTTATTGTCACACTATTTTATAGAATAATGAGGACTACTAATACACCATCTCGGACCATCACTCCGTTCCCCTACTAGTCCCGGCTACGTTCTCATTTCACAAGAGAACAATGAAAGCAAAAGGGTGAGCTCAACTAGCCCAAGAAGAAATATTATGACTAAGATAATGCGAATAAATTATCATTAGTCTTCAACAATGTTAAACCGATAAAATACAATAGACATCAAGTTTAAGCTGCGGTGAATAAGCAATCCATTAGAAGAGTCGAGTAGAGCATGATATCTACTATCTTCTATGATTTAAAATGTTTTCATCAATTTTTATCGGCGAGACTCGACAATAACTAAACCACATCATCGAGTCATCCACACACTACTGAGCCAAGGATATTCATTAAATCATCAATGGTCATGACTATCTTGAATAATCCTCGCCATCCTCGTCTTCGTATTCAATGGAAGTATGAACCGATAGCCGACTATCATGTTGAAATACGATCAAAGGTTTCGTCACCTCCGGATTCCGGTTCTGATTCATGTTCATCTAACCAAGTTTCCCCGTGATAGATCCATGTTGTATAACCCTGCTTGAACCCATATGCAAATAAGTCGCACATGACATCACTCCTTTCCTTCCATACTTCATTCACACACCTCTAACAAGGACATCTGATCTCATCGCCGCTGACTTGCTCAAACGCAAAGTTGAGAAACTATTCAACCCCACTACGATACTCAGAGCTAAGCCCACTCCTATCAGTGGCTACCCTACGTTCCATCCAACTTCGATCAACAGACATCTTGGACAACTGTCTGCTATATATATGGAAAGTCAGACAAACACAATCAAGTCTCCAAGTTAATGTATATGCAAGCTTATGAGTTTCCTAACTTCATCTCCACCTCTAACGGGTCAGGCTTCTATCCCATTCCCGGATGTGTCGCCTCACTGATGCCAACAACTTGAACACATCTTTAAATTTTTTAGAAATTTTAGCAGCACATCCCCATGGTTTTCAAGTACACAAAATAGACTAACACATCGTAATCTAAATATTCACCCGAAGAACATCAAGAGATATATACTGACCAAAAATTCAAAAAATGTAAAGACGTGCTCAAGTCGTTAACACCGACCTAAGTGAGATCGAAACATACAAGAACAGTCCCAAAACGGGGACTATTTGAGATTAACTCCTACTAAGTGAATCTCAAACGGGTTTCTAAGCCTCCTAAACTATATGAAAATATGCACATGTCAAGAAATTGAAGTATCCACTGAATAGCAATGATAAATTAAGAAGATTATGTCATTTTATAATTGTAAAAAAATTGACAATGTCAACTATAAACGAATGTGTTCCAACATATTTTACTCTTACTCATATTTTCTTAGCAACATACTCAAAAACACTTGACAACTATAAACAAATATTTTACAGTTTTGCAATGCATTGTGTTTTCAATGCCAATCTATTTTGGTATTTTTAATGCCAACTAGTTTTTGAAAAGAGATTTAAAAAGGCTATCAAAATTCTAAACGACCCTTTAATTTCCCCTAAACTCCCCCATATATATACAAACTAAGCCCCAAACTGTTGGTCGAGACAAATACAGATTTCAAGTACATAATTATATAATGCAACCTCTATACATTGATCCCAGGTCTACAGTCTACACTGAACCTAGGTTAATAACTATAGAGGTTCGCATGTTTCATTTTTCCCCTTCAATAGCTCGGAGAAACCAGACCAGAAGTTTCAACATCTAATAGTTGAGCTAGAACAAGAATTATAATTACGTAAGCTTTTGAACTACCTTCAAGCAATTATACTTGTATAAAAGTAGTTCTGAGAATCATTATTCTTATTCCACTACTTCTTTTCTCTTTTTCAAATCACATAAATAATATAGCTTTATATATAACACAAAACTACAGATAATTAACCCAAGTGTTATTTATATATATGCTCATAGCATAGCTTAATTAATATGATCATACATGCCTTTTTGTTGAACTTACAGAACACACACTTGAAATCATGTAAAAATGACTGAAAATTATTGTTCATATTACTGTATATACGTAGTAAAGTTATATCTTATCACAATGAACCACTATTTCATGGCTTTAGTACAATTATTAAATAAAGTAAATAGAAAAGGAAAACTTTGAGCAAAGCTTTCACATGGGAAAAACCATATACCAGTTTACATACACTCTAAATGGAAGAACACACTAAACTACTTCAAGTTTTATACCTTAATTAAACTAGTAATAAGAATTGAATAAAAACCATAAATATGAATCAACAAGTTGCTATAAGAACTGAAAAGTATTGCATTATATGGATATCATACCCACATCAAGTTCATTTATTCAACCCACTTAAACAACCCCCAATGTGAAATCAAAGTTAACACTGATAGAATTTTATGTTCATAATAGGAGCAATAAATCATGTTCAGTGGCTATTAAGAGAAGAAACATTACCTTTACTCTTAATTTGATAATTGAAGAAGAACGATGGCCGACCAGTTGAAGAAGAACAGTCGCCGCCGGTGAACAATGGCGAGGAAGAGGGAGAAGTAACGGACGTAAGCGAGGGAGGAAAGGGGTGAATATACTAGGCAGTGAAATAATGAAGTCTTCAATTGAGAGGGAAACAACCAAATTGAGAGGGAAAGGAGAAAACTTAGACGATAGAGGGAAAAGGAAAAAGAAGACGTTGCCGTCACGAACCAGGGTTTTAAAATACATTACTCATTATCGATGGCGTATCCCGTCATCCGAGTCCCGCCGCTATTAAGTCATTGACGACGACACTGCCATCACCTATGATTTTTATGTCCGTCACCAATAAGTTTTCCCTCCACCGCCAAGTTTTCGCACCTAATTTTCCTAGGGGAAAGGTATTAGCGACGACAATAATTAGAAACGGCGTTGCCGTCAGCATTGAAGTCATTATCGATGGGTTAAGTGCCGTCGCCAATAGCCCCATCGCCAATGACCAATTTCCTTGTAGTAAATTTGACCATCCATTATGATCTACCTGTTTAAGGTTTTAGTGATCTAATGCTATAATCTTGTAGTCCAAACAACATACTACAACCTAAATGCAAAGATAAACACATATCATCAAAACACTGTCAGATCTGAGCCCATGAAGATCTTTGTCGAATATACAGAGGCACGATCCGGGTTTTCAGAAATTGAAAGTTATGGTCGGTCAACTATGTTTGACCAGCCATAACTTTTAATCTTAACATGCTATGGGTTTGATTCGAGTTCTAGAACAGAGATCTCCTACCACACTACAAATTCAAACAACTAAAAATCCAAAACAATACATAGAATGAAATCTATGGGGTCTGACATTCATTGTCAGACAACTTTTTAAAGATTTTTCAGATTATGAAAAACTTCAAATCTGAGCCTATAGATGTTATGGATCTAACATCTATCAACCCAAATCATTGATTAACATTATGAACAACATATTTAAACAACTAAACATAACTTTTATTACAGCTAGTAAGATAAAATTGTAAGTTAAGTTTATACCTTTACTTTGATCAATCATGATCTTAGGGTTTCTAATTTGATATGGAAGTGGTAGGGCTTGTTTGTTGGACTGATTTGCTATTATATTACGTGGGTTAGAGAGAGAGAGAGAGGGACTTGGTTGAGTATAAGTGAGCAAATGAGCAATAATGTACACTTTTCTCTCTCTTGATCTTATATAATACATGTATGCAATGGACTTGGCTGGAAATTGGCTGAATTGTAGAGTTTGTAGCACATGGCTATACATAGGGTTGGCCAACAACTACATATCTTGGCTAGATTTGCAAGTTACCAATTAAAGAATGTGCAAAAGGGCAATGAAGTCATTATACATGGAATTTTAATGGCAAACTTGTAAACTTGACAAACCTTTAGGGTTTGATCCTTAGGGTTTAACCCTAAGGTTTTATATATTAGCATTTAAGGATTTCTTGATAAGTCTAAAAATGGAAATTTAAGTTACTAAAAATAGAAAATTTGAGTTTCCTAATTACCTTGAGTTTCCTAATTACATAAACTTATAAATTAGGTTTAAGGATTTACTAATTATAATTAAGATCACTTTGTTAGTAATTAGGGCTCCAATTTGATAATTAGGGTAAAAAATTTGTAATTAGGGTTAAAAATTTATAATTAGAGTTTACAAATTAATAATTAGGGTTTCCCTAATTAACATTTAGCTACATACATTAGTGATTATAGATTTAGTTTAGTAATTAGGGTTTCTAAGTACTAAATAAGGTTTATAATTTCAAAGTTAGAGTTCCTAAATAACAATTAGGGTTTTAATTTCACAATTAGGGTTTCGAGTCAATAATTAGGGTTTACCTAAATAGCATTTATATTTATAATATCAAACATTGGTCACATTATCACGATTGCCTAATAATCTTGAACTCTAATTTGTGTTTCAAATTAGGGTTTTTCACAATAATACTAGGGTTTGTCATAATACACCATAATTGACCACCTATTGTCAGTCCACATACATATAGTACATATTTATAGCACTGAAAAATCAAAATATAATTAATATTATATTATTATTCTCATTCCTTGATCAAAATTTAAAATTAGGGTTTGGATTCCATATCTGATTTACCTTGCATAAACAACATTATTAATTAAGTTAAAATACTTAATTTAATAATGAAATAAATTCATATAATAAATTAATTATTATAATAATTACAATAATCATTCCATATATCATTTAAATAATATAATATCGTATTTTCTTGAAAAATAAATAATAAAAAATATTTTACAATAAAATTAATTATTATAAGAATATAGTTTATAATGATCAATAATTCTAAAATAAAATTATTTATAATTATTCATGTAATAAATATATTTTTATTTATCACATAAATACATGCGCTTTGACTTATACATATTCCCCATATTTATTTTAATAAATAAAATAAAATAAAAATACAAATTTATACGCAAAATTTCTGATTTATTTATATAGAAAATATCGGGTTATTACATTCACCATCCCTTATAAAGATTCCATCCCCGGAATCACCGTTTTAAAACCTATACATACAAGGGTACATAGCATACATAATCATTGCAAGTAGATCTCGACCAACTTTGATCGAACTGATCTTTAACTATTCTCATAAAGCTTGTCTATTTGATTCAACGGAAATTTGATTTCTAAAATAACTCATATTCCTCCTTCAAAATTTTCTTTATAAAATAATTTACTATATATATGAAAATCATGTATATAAAAAATTAAAAGTTATACGAATAATACTTAGAGTTCCATTGCCAGCTGCCACCGTATCTTGGACCATCATGTTAAAGTCCCTTGCGGTATATTTTGTCGGCTTGCTAGATGACGTTGGTCCTGTGATTGCCAAAGTCCCGCTGCCTTTCCCCATGTTCACGCTTTCTGTCTCCATTCTCTTTTTTGGATAGTCCTTCACCTTATGCTCCTTTGATCTGCACAGAAAACAGCCACTATTGATTTTAGGATTGGGATATGGCCCTCCTGCCCACACTTGAAACATGCAAATTTACCTTTCAGACATTCCTCTAAATGATTCTTCCCACATTTCCCACATTGCACTACCTGTTTCTTCTTTACACCTTCCCGCTTCACCTGCACATTTCCAAAGTTGTTCCACTTCCTCTTCCCATTTCGACTCCTACTCCGACTATTTGTTTCCACCTTCCCAGCTCCCTCGACCTCACCTTTGTTCCTTTTCTCTTTGTTATAGAGGCTCATGGCCTCACTCCCCTCCTCAGAAATAATAGCTTTTTCCAAAAGTACTGCAAAAGTGTTTATCTGCAACACCGCCACTTTATTGTAGAGCTAGGGTTTTAATCCCAACTCAAACCTCATTGCTTTCCTAGCCTCTGTATCAACCTGATGCGGAGCGAACCTAGCCAACTCATTAAACTTTGCGCCATATTCTTACACCGCCATATTGTCTTACTTTAACTCCAAAAAATTTACCTCCATCCTAGCTTGCATACTAGATGAAAAATAATTTTCAAAAAACAAAGTTTTGAACCTATCCCAAGTAACTACACCTTCTCCTGTCCTCGACTGATTTGCTTCCCACCAAAAGTTCGCCTCCCCTTTCATCATGTAGGTGGAAAAAATGGTCTTTTGCCCCTCAGCTACCCTAGCTATTACAAACGCCTTTTTAATCTCCTTAACCAAAGTTTGGGATTCTACAGGGTCAGTTGTCCCTTTGAATTCGGGCGGTCCTACAACCTTGAAGTCTTTGAAGTTTGCTAAGTGTTTATCCGGCTGGTTCCTTGCGGCTGGTATTCCTTGTTGCATAGCCTGAGCTACCATGTTTGCAAAGTGTTGCATCGGGTCTGCTGGTTGTCCCCCAGCGTTATTGACAGATTCTTCTGCCCTTTGATTTCGAGTTTGACATCTTGGCGACATTATCTAGTTAAATAAGACATAATATATACATTATTAAAATTATGGGTGGGACCCACTTTTGTTTGAAAACATGTGGGCTGCAAAAATTCTTCCAAGATGGCTGCTCAACAATTCAAATGAAGTGTGTGTAGAGGAAAGAAAGAAAAAAATAATATACTATTAATTTAGTCTCCTTTGGCGTTCTAGCATTTTCCTATAAATAGGTGCTTAGGTTAGAATTGAAAATCACACCAGAAACAAGTTTTCTCTCTCTATATTATCGAGCATATTTTGTGAGTATTTAGATACTTTGAGAGTTGCTATTCAGTGAAAGTTTCCTTCGGCTTTACATCTGATATTCTAATCAGAAATACTGTTATTTTAAGGTAAGGGATGTTATTTTCTTAGTAAAAGATATTATTTTCTTCAATATCATTACGCTGAAATATTGATACGAATTTTATTATGGAATTTTTACCTTTTTGTGTCGAGGTTACTATTCACGTATACGTAACTATTCATGTATACGGCACTATTCACAAATACGACACTATTCACCAAAA
Organism: Panax quinquefolius; assembly: GCA_020205615.1. NCBI lineage: Eukaryota > Viridiplantae > Streptophyta > Magnoliopsida > Apiales > Araliaceae > Panax > Panax quinquefolius. The sequence continues at coordinate 81,483,990 of CM035158.1, forward strand.
AATGAAATTTTCTCTTCTTTATCCCAGATATCTATTACGGTTACTATCTTTGATTTTATCCATGTTTTGATCTTAATTCTTGAATTTTACTCCATTATGGTTTATTATGGAGAATTTTTAAACTTGGATTATCTAAAGTACGAATCCTAATCTTTATCCTTTTATCTCATTGTATTCGTTCTCTAAAATATTTTTCATCATCCTCAGTCCTTAATGGTGATACTTGATAAATATCTTTGGTCTGTAGTGCAAAGATGAATATTTGATTCAAGATGTATATTGATTGATGTTACAGGGATAAAATATTGATGATGGACTTTTAAATTCATAGATGATAGTAGATTTCATTCTCTACTTAACTCTTCTAATGAATTGTTCTTTCCGCTACAATTGTTGATCTAAAACTTGTTGTCTATTTTATTCTATCAGATTTTTCTTGAAGACTAAGAATTATTTGTTGTATATTATCTTAGTCATAATATTCTTTACTGGGCTAGTTGAGCTCACCCTTTTCCTTTTTGTTCCATTTTTCTTCTTAGGAAGCGAGAATATAGTAGGAAACAGTCGGGGTATAGAGTGATGGTCCTAGATAGTTGTTTTAGCAGTCCTCACTATTTTTGTAAAATAGTGCATCAATAATTGTAATGAGGACTTTATTTGGGTGTGGATATTGTGTAGAAGACAATATTTGTATTTAAACTCACATTATATGTTGTCGTATTTTGCACGACAATTGTAATAATAAAGTTGTAGTTGTTTTCTATACCATGTATTTGGTGACTCAAAATGGGTGATGTATACCTATTTTGGGGGTGTCACAGTTGGTATCAGAGCTTAGGGATATGGTCTCTAGTAGAGATCGGGAAATAGAACTAGGAGGGCAGAGACGAGTAAATCATTCGCTAGTGTGTCCTACCTATGCTTATTTGTTGGTCGGTCATGATATAGGGATATTATGTGACATGTTAATTTGTTTAATTAACCCTTATTTTATGGCAGTTTTTAAGAATGGCAGCAGAGAACGTTAACCTGTGACGCCCCCAAAATAGGTATACATCGCCCATTCTAAGTCGCCAAATACATGGTACAGAAAACAACTACAACTTTATTATTACAATTGTATTGCAAAATACGACAATGCATACTGTGAGTTTAAATACAAATATTGTCATCTAGACATTATCCACACTCAAATAAAGTCCTCATTACAATTATTGATACACTATTTTACAAAAATAGTGAGGACTGCTAAAACAACTATATAGGACCATCACTCTATATACCATTAATCGTTTCTCGCTATGTTCTCGCTTCCTAAGAAGAAAAATGGAACAAAAGGAAAAGGTGAGCTCAACTAGCCCAAAGAAAAGAATATTATGACTAAGATAATATACAACAAATTATCCTTAGTCTTCAACAGGGAAAAAATCTGATAGAATATAATAGACAACAAGTTTTAGATCAACAACTGCAGCGGAAACAACAATTCATTATAAGAGTTAAGTAGAGAATGAAATCTACTATCATCTATGAATTTAAAAGTCCATCATCAATATTTTATCCTTGTAACATCAATCAATATACATCTTGAATCAAATATTTATCTTCGCACTACGGGCCAAAGATATTCATTTTTATCACCAGTTGGTCATGTTCATCTCAACACCTGTTCATCTTTTCACTACGGGCCAAAGATATTCATCAGGTAATCATACATCTTTGTACTACAGGCCAAAGATATTCATCAAGTATCACCATTAAGGACTGAGGATGATGAAAAATATTTTAGAGAACGAATCCAGTGAGATAAAAGGACAAAGATTAGGTATTTTTACTTTAGATAATCCAAGTTTAAAAATTCTCCATAATAAACCATAATGGAGTAAAATTCAAGAATTAAGATCAAAACATAGATACAATCAAAGATAGTAACCATAATAGACATCTGGGACAAAGAAGAGAAAATTTCATTTTTCGGTGAATAGTATCGTATTTGTGAATAGTGTCGTATACGTGAATAATGCCGTATACGTGAATAGTAACCTCGACACAAAAAGGTAAAAATTCCACAATAAAATTCATATCAATATTTCAGCATAATGATATTGAAGAAAATAATATCATTTATGAAGAAAATAACATCCCTTACCTTAAAATAACAATATTTATGATCGGAATATCGGATGTAAAGCCGAAGGAAACTTTCACTGAATAGCAACTCTCAAAGTATCTAAATACTCACAAAATATGCTTGATAATATATAGAGAGAGAAAACTTGTTTCTAGTGTGATTTTCAATTCTAACCTAAGCACCTATTTATAGGAAAATGCTAGAACGCCAAAGGAGACTAAATTAATAGAATATTATTATTTTTTTTCTTTCTTTCCTCTACGCACACTTCTTTTAAATTGTTGAGCAGCCATCTTGGAAGAATTTTTGTAGCCCACATGTTTTCAAACAAAAGTGGGTCCCACCCATAATTTTAATAAAAATATTTAATTTCTGAAACTTCAACAATTCATAATAAATAGCCCTTTTATTAGAAAAAATATGAATTTTATGTCCATTCCATAGGAAATCTAATTCTCTACAACTTTGCAGAAGAAAGTTTTTCCAAATTCCAAACAAAAAATATCTGAAATCCACATACGGATGATTTTTAATACCTCCATTCTGACAAAATACTAATAAAACACCTCAACATTTATTCTTTCAATTATATCCACATAAAAATAAATATTTCCTTCATTTATATCCACATAAAATAAATATTTCCTTATCATATAAATCAATAAATAATTATTCACAAATAATATTACAGAATCACAATAATGACAACCAGGTCGTTCCCATGAAAGAGGGGGCTTTCCGATAAAGATTTTTTCTTACTGACGCGCAATTAGGTGACCAAACCTCTCCTTGACAGAACTTTCTAGGCATTGCCAATAATGCTATCTAATAATATTATTCAAATAATATGAATTATTGATCTGATAATGGGAAATACTGTGCAGTGACAATTATTGAAACAACAATAATATAAAATATCAACGTAACAATTATTGAACCAATAAAATAAAATATTGAACAGTAATTACTGTAACAATTATTGAGTAGTGCCTTCTTACGTAAGAATCAATAATTCAAAAATATTGTACAATACCTTGTGCTACTGTACAACCACGCATATTACTGTATTTTAACCACCAGGTATTCCAACAGTGTTAACGGTAACAATTACGCCGTTAGTTATAAAAACTCATACTTGTCATTTTCTTCATCAAAGCGGTTATTACATTATAGGGCCCCCACAATGGGCTGCTTGGCCAAGATTTATACGAATATTCCCCGACAACAAAAATATTCCACGACCAAACGAATATTCTCCGACAAAAAATGAATATTTTATAACCAGTTGCTCATTTTGCAAAATTTGCACATTTCACCCATAGCCAAAGTATTATATCAAATTAGCTCCTTATTATTTCAAGATAATGAATAGAGAAAATTCAATTTTATTTATAATAAGTTGGGGTCTTACAACCTCCCCTCCTTATGAAATTTCGTCCTCGAAATTGACGTACGTACCCTGGTGTTTCGAAAAGGTGAGGGTACCTCACTTTCATGTCCACCTCCGCTACAATAAGAAGAAAATTCAAATTTGAAGGAACTTCTATCCAAGATCATAGCTTCAAATGAGGAGAGGATGATTAGTCAGGTGATATCAAGCCAAAATCTTGCGAACCAAATGGAACCACTAATCAATGCCTCAAACAATGGTCCTCAATACACTTGGCTCTATGACATGGATTTCGAGACTGATGGAGAGCCCGAACTAAATCTGCAACTGGATGTGTCAAATGATGTAGATGAAAGTAGTATGCACACAAGCCAATCATGTTTGATGATAAAGTATATACTTTGTAACAATCTTATTCATTTATTAATAAAAAGAATTTATTTATTAAAGGCTTTTAATTATCTACATGATGCTGTTTTATAATATGTGATAAACCCATAGTTTTAAGCAATGCTTTTAGAATAATGATGATGATCATTCTAATGAGATCTAAATTCTTAAAAAGCTTAAAACTAAAATAGTTCCCAATCATTGGATTACTAAATTGGGGATTAGTGAATCCGGATAGATTGGTACATCGTTGCTTGCTCATTGGATAAGGATGATTGATCTCATGATCATTTGTGTGAGACACTAAAGCAAGTATGTAGGTGCTTATTAGAGAATAAGTTCTTTGAGCGTGGCTCGCTAAGGAATACCTAATGGAGTTTTACTTGCTGTCAATAGGAATTCTGTAGTGATAGTAGTCAAGTGATCCTTGGACTTGAGATCATCATAGTATCTTGTGTATGATGAGTTATACTTTGACTTATTCCTTAAGATCCTTAGGGTATATCAAAGGGTATGCTTGGGTATAATAAGTTGTACATGGAGATAATGTATGATCGATAAAGAATCTACCACTTCTTATTAAAAGAAGAGAAATGTCTATGTGATTCGATAAATGACAACTCAAGTAGTCCATGGTTTAAAGCGAGAATGAAATTAGAAAGGAGTTTCTAATTTGCATTATTTGAGTTGTGCATTTAAGGATCGAAATACATATAATTAAATAAAATAAGACTTGTGAAGTAATTCCATGTCTTATATTTAATTGGGACATCATATGGTGGAAGGATTGAATTATACGGTAACTATTTACTCAAAGGTTCTTTTATGATTAATGTTGAAATCTATATTATCTCGGAAAGTCGTTGATCATTTAGGAGGCTTATCCCTATTGTAGAATAAATATTATTTATTTAAATAAATTAATTGTTTAATTTATTTATTTGAATAAGATTAGAATTGTTCTAATTGATTTATTCACAATAGGTTTAATATGGAGAACCTAAAGGGTCACACCATAAAAGGAAGAATAATTATTTAAGAAGTTAATGGCATAATCGTAATAATATGTTATGTATATTTAATTTAATCTATGGTGATAGAATAAATTAAATAGCTTAATATTATTATTTAATATTTTAGAAATATTAAATATAAATTAATAAGAGGAGTCTTATTAATATTATTACAATTATTATTATTTTAATTTCTAAAAGAGTTTAGGAATTAATTTAATATAAGTACTCTCATTTATTCCTAATTGGATTAGGAAGGAAAATTAGTTAAAGGAGTTTAATTAATTATCCCTAATAAGATTAGGGAGCCCCTTTAATTAAAAGGGTTTAATTAAATAATACCTTATTTTAATGGGGTTACTTGATATCTTTATAAGAGGAGTCTTATATCAGATATCAAAACTACGCAATTCCAAAAGTTGGAGAGTACGTTCTTTTCTATAGAGATAGAAAACTAGGGTTTAGCCAACCACCCATCTTCTTGAATCCTTATTATTCCTTGGTGGATCACCTCAGAGGCTAAACACTTGGGTGGCTAACGTTGATCAAAGGAAGGAACCAAACCCGGTGGATTCAAGTTGAGCCTTAAAAAGGTTGGAGGTGAACTTGTACACGAGGAAGCTTCGAATCTTCAAGGTAGGATTCTTGTTCTTTCTTTTCATTTAATTAATAATTATGCATAAAGGGTGATCGGGTATATGATTTGTAAAAATTTAAAACTCGATTTTTCACGTTTAAAGCTTATTTTTGCAATTTGATTGCGTTTATGAATATTACAAACCTACTTGTGGCATCGAGCCAAACCTTTATGCTAATTATTAATTATTTTAATTTGATATATATATATTGATATATGTTTAAAACAATTTATTTGGGCATAATTTATTTTATAAAATTTAAAAAAAAAAAAACCCGAAACTGTTTTGAAAATCGGTAATGGCGTACTATTTTTTTTCGCTACCAGTTGTTGTTTCTTATCCGTGAGTCACGCCCACATGCTATGCTATGTTAGTGGTCCCGCACGGAAATCAAGGGAGCTCATGTGCACGGAATGAAAGGAAAAATCATGTTGCTTGTTTCACAAAATGGTTGTCACGTGTTTCGAAAAATTGGCCCAGGATGATTATTATATATATTATATATATAATATATATTACCGTAATATTAATTATATATATATAATAATTTTATAATTAAAATAAATAATTTATTTTAATCTTAAAATAAAAGTTTATTTTAATATTAAAATATAAAAGGTTTATTTTAATTTTAAAATTAAATTTCATGCTTAACTAATTAGAGTTGGAATTGGATTCCATGATAACTAATTAGAGTTGAAATTGGATTCCATTTTTCCTTAAATAAAGGAGTTTATTTAGATATGAAATAAGATTTCATATTATTCAAAATAAAAGAGTTTATTTGTGAATAGGAAAAGAATCACTCTTTCCTTAAATAAAGGAGTTTATTTAGATATGAAATAAGATTTCATATTATTATTCAAAATAAAGGAGTTTATTTGAGAATAGGAAAGAAAATCCGTGTTTCCTTTAATAATTTTTTTTATATACATGGAATTGGATTCCATAATTAATTAAAATAAAAGAGTTTATTTTGATTAAAGATTTTGATTAAAATAAAATAGTTTATTTTATTAAGAATTGGATAAATTAAAATAAAATAGTTTTATTTTGATTTAAATTTGGATTAAAATAAAGGAGTTTATTTTGATTCAAAATTAGATTTTATTCTAACTAAATTTGCCCATTAAATGATATCAATATATATATATATATATTAAATGTTTATTATTCATAAGATGAATGTTATTTATTGATGTATATGATGATGTGTATGATAATAAATGGGATTGATTATAGACTATTGACCAATGTGATTGGATTTTATTTTAGTTGGATGCATGAATGTATGGGGTTTATTAAATGGGGAATTCTGCGTACTCGTCTTCTCTAATTTTTCTTAATGTAAATTCTATTCCCTCCTATGTACTTCCCCTTGAGTGTTTGATCGAGGTTTCTATTTATTTTAAATAGTTTTGTAATAGGAATAGTTAGAATTAATTTTGAAAATTGGAGATCAAGGAAGCAAGGGCGCTTGAAGACCCGTTAAGTAATGGAGCAGAGTTTAAATATAATAGTTATATTTAAATATTATTTCTTGCACCCCTCAGATTTGACCTTTTGGTTCACTTGGTGGCTCTAGTGAACCAAACTAGAATAAAAGTCCATAATCAATCCGGTAGAATATAGTATTCTATATGTGCATGCTTATACTATATATATTATATATTATGCAAACATGCTTAGCATGTTCATTAATATACGACGTATTATATTTTATATATATATATATATGCATGCGCTAAACAAGATGAGACAAATTAATAACAAACCCTCAATTTTTATATTAAGTCCTAAAGCGTTCAAATATATTTGGAATATCGAGCGTCGCCTTCTAGCATGATAAAATTAATAGAGTATTAAATATTTAATATGAGTTTGTTGTGTCACCACAAGGCAAGTAATAAGTATTTAAGATGTTAATTTATCACATTTGATGCTTATAAAGAAAATTGAACAATATTGTTTTTTGTTGTGTCACTACAAGGATGATATTTTTCTTTTTGAATATATGGAGTGCTAGGTCGGACTTAACTTGGATAATTTTGATTCGGATGTGCCACCACTTGATCAAAATAATCTAAGAGGCAAAAGAAAAGGAGTTGCATAGTTGATGTAATTGACAAAAGTTGTCTACCTATTTATTTATATATAGTTTGTTGTGTCACCACAAGACTATATACATTTGAAATGGGATCCTTATTCTCACTAGCAAATCTTTAATTAGATTTTGCCGAACTATATAAGTGAGGTAATATAGTTTGAAGAAAATAGTGGGAGATACCAATTTAAAACAAGACCTAATTTATTTTGGTAATTAATAAAAAAGAATGTATGTTAAAATGTTGTTAATTACAAATTCATTCTGTAATTTTACAATGTCTAAAATTACTATCATCTGCGAAGCATATTAGATGCTAAATTAACGAGAATAAGAATTAAGCGGATTGGTTAAGGAAATTGAGAATAGTTCTCACGGCTAAAAAGCTATCTTATATCCTTTATACGCCTATCCCTGCAATGGTTGCAGACAATGCCTCTGAGGAAGAGATTGCTACTTTTAGAAAGTGGCAAGATGATGCATAGTTGGCTCAATGCATCATGCTCGCATCTATGAGTAACGAGCTTCAGCGTCAGCATGAAACTATGGATGCTCCTACTATATTCCTGCACATCAAGTAGTTGATGGTGAGGAAAGTAGGACTGATAGATATCAGATATCTAAGGAGCTCTTCCGATCTAGAATGGCCAATGGCACTATAGTACAGATAAAAGTCCTTAACATAATCAATTTGATTGATCAATTAGGACAACTGGTTTTGTCATGGATGGAGAGTTGAGCCAAGATTTGATCTTGCACTCACTCTCGGACTCCTTTCACAATTGTTGTGAATTTTTCATATGGACAAGCTAGATATCAGCCTCGCTGATTTGTTTAACGTGTTGAAAAATGTTGAGAGTCACTTTCCAAACAAGAAAAACCAAATCTTACTGGTAGGGGCCAAATGATCTTCTGAAAAGAAGAACGATTCAAAGAAGGTAAATGAAAAGGAAAAAACAAAGGATAATAAGAACAAAAGCGTCGATGAGATAGCAAAGGAGCTTGCTTCCACTTTGCAATAAGCTCCAGACACTGGAAAGAAAGCGCAAGAAGCATCTTGCGAGAGGCTAACCAAAGAAGCTTAGTGAAGTTTTGATTTACAATACGTTTTTGTTCATGATTGAAATAAATTTTCTTTTAAGTCGAGGTTCTACTTGGGTATTGGATACCGACTTTGGTTATCATAAATATAGATTTATGAAGGACCAAGCGAAGTAGAAAGCTAAACAAATATAAGTAATCTATATGTATGGAAATGTAGCAAAGGTTGCCATATTAGCCATAGAAACTTATAGTTTAGCAATGCCTACGGCAAATCTATTAAGTCAATAAGTTATTATTGTATTCGAGTTCTTGTTAAAATATTATTTCCATTTTATTGTTGGACAATGAAATCTTTGGTATTATAATTAAGAACAATTGTTGTTCTATTTATAATAATAATGTTTTGTATAGAATGGAATATTACTTAATAAATTTTGTATAATTGACTTACATGAAAATAATTTTGCATATTGAACAAATTAGTATAAGAAAAGGAGATGATCATTCAAAGAGTTGAATGTGTGTATTTCTTTGAAATACAAGTATGAATTATTTGAAAGGTTCAAAGAATTCAAAAGTGAAACAAATTGACAATGTATTAAGATTCTTTGATTAGATCAAGGAATAAATACTTGTGAAATAAGTTTCTAGATCATCTTAAATGGTTTTTTTCATAATGGACGCCCTCGATACACAATAATTGATTGATGTATTTGAATGGAAAAATCGTACCTTGTTGGACATAGTGCGGTCCATAATGATTTTACCGAGCATTCCGGTATCCTTCAGGGTCATGTCTCTAGAAATGGTGACATATCTACGAAAAAAGGTAACCTCAAAATTCGCCCCAAGACTCTATAAAAGTTATGGACGGGAGGATTCTAATCTTAAGTATGTTAAGATAAGGGTTGTCCAACTTATGTGAAAAGGTTTCAAAGGATAAGCTTGGGACAAGATTTGACAAGTACAATTTGTGGGACATCCTAAAGTAAGTTTAGGGTATATGTTCTATAATCCTACTTAGCAAAAGGTGTTTGTTGCGAAAACAACTGTCTTTTTAAGATAAATGTGTTTATCATTAAAAGGGGCTAGTGGGAGGATAATAGATCTTGAAGAGTTCAAGAACCACAAAATACTATAAGTCAAATAAGAGGAACCTGTAGATAGACCTATTATACCATAAGTGAATTGTAAATCTGGAATAGTACCGAAGATACCTGGGAGGTATGGATTCATCATAAATGATGATGATGAGGTACACATCATAGAAGATGATGATCCAGTTACATACGATGAGGTAAGTGTTGTAGACACTCAGAGAAATGGATTGAAGCAAGTTTCTCAAATATGGAACATTCGTTTTGATGAGGCAATCAAAAGAGTTTGATTTTATCAAAAATAAGAATGAACCTAGTGTGTACAAAAGGGTCAGTGGGAGCATCGTGACATTCCTAGTACTATATGTTGATATACTACGGATAAGGAATGACATACCAATGCTACAATCAGTAAAGATAAAGTTGTCTAAACATTCCTCCATGATTGATTTGGAAGAGTATCTGAATTGGGGATATAAATCTATATAGATAGATTTAAGAGGATGCTCGACTTAACCCAAGGAACGTATATTCATTTGATGCTAAAGTCGTTTAGCATGAAAAACTCTAAGAGATGTCTCATGTCGATGAGCTAAGGAGTGTATCTCTCTTAATAGTCCCCACAGACTCCTGAAAAGAGCACAATCATGTATGCAATAAAATGTACGAGACACGATGTTGATCGGTCATATTATAGAGAAGTTCACTATGAGTCGGTGAAAAACATCTTAAAGTGCTTAACCAAGCACTAAGGATGTGATCATATTAATGGTGGGTCTAAATTAAAACTAGAGGGCTTATGGACTCAAGTTTTTTCAGACGAGACAAGATGATGAAAAATCCACTTTAAGGTAAAGCGTTATCTTGAGCAATTGGTGCGTTGAATTGGAAAGGTTCCAAACAAAGCAAAGAGTTCTTTGGTTTAGTGATAAAGACAAAGTATATAGCTATAAATGAAGTCGCAAGTTGATTGTTTGGATTAAAAGTTCATTCTGAGAACTAGGAATAGTTCCTAAGTCTCATCTTGGATCTAAACATGTGTTGTGGCACTTTCATTTGATTATTAGAATCATTGAAAGATGGGAAATCACTATAGAGATAGTGGACTCTCATGAACAACATTACATATCCATTAACTAAAGCTTATCCAACAGCAGGATAATCGTCACTTAGAGAAGAAGAGTATGAGATACCATGACGATTGGCTTTAGTGCAAGTGGGAGATTGAAAGTAGTATGCACACAAGCAAATCATGTTTGATGATAAAGCATATACTTTGTAACAATCTTATTCATTTATTAATAAAAAGAATTTATTTATTAAAGGCTTTTAATTATCTACATGATGCTGTTTTATAATATGTGATAAACCCATAGTTTTAAGCAATGCTTTTAGAATAATGATGATGATCATTCTAATGAGATCTAAATTCTTAAAAAGCTTAAAACTAAAATAGTTCCCAATCATTGGATTACTAAATTGGGGATTAGTTAATCCGGATAGATTGGTACATCGTTCTTGCTCATTGGATGAGGACGATTGATCTCATGATCATTTGTGTGGAGACACTAAAGCAAGTATGTAGGTGCTTATTAGAGAATAAGTTCTTTGAGCATTGGCTCGCTAAGGAATACCTAATGGAGTTTTACTTGCTTTTGTCGATAGAATTTCTGTAGTGATAGTAGTACAAGTGATCCTTGGACTTGAGATCATCATAGTATCTTGTGTATGATGAGTTATACTTTGACTTATTCCTTAAGATCCTTAGGGTATATCAAAAGGTATGCTTGGGTATAATAAGTTATACATGGAGATAATGTATGATCAATAAAGAATCTACCACTTTATTAAAAGAAGAGAAATGTCCTATGTGATTCGATAAATGACAACTCGGTAGTCCATGGCGGCGAATAATGAAATTAGAAAGGAGTTTCTAATTTGCATTATTTGAGTTGTGCATTTAAGGATCGAAATACATATAATTAAATAAAATAAGACTTGACGGTAATTCCATGTCTTATATTTAATTGGGACATTGTATGGTGGAAGGATTGAATTGTCACGGTAACTATTTACTCAAAAAGGTTCTTTTATGATTAATGTTGAAATCTATATTATCCGGAAAGTCGTTGATCATTTGGGGAGGCTTATCCTATTGTAGAATAAATATTATTTATTTAAATAAATTAATTGTTTAATTTATTTATTTGAATAAGATTAGAATTGTTCTAATTGATTTATTCACAATAGGTTTAATATGGAGAACCTAAAGGGTCACACCATAAAAGGAAGAATAATTATTTAAGAAGTTAATGGCATAATCGTAATAATATGTTATGTATATTTAATTTAATCTATGGTGATAGAATAAATTAAATAGCTTAATATTATTATTTAATATTTTAGAAATATTAAATATAAATTAATAAGAGGAGTCTTATTAATATTATTACAATTATTATTATTTTAATTTCTAAAAGAGTTTAGGAATTAATTTAATATAAATACTCTCATTTATTCCTAATTGGATTAGGAAGGAAAATTAGTTAAAGGAGTTTAATTAATTATCCTAATAAGATTAGGGAGCCCTTTAATTAAAAAGGGTTTAATTAAATAATACCTTATTTTAATGGGGTTACTTGATATCTTTATAAGAGGAGTCTTATATCAGATATCAAAACTACGCAATTCCAAAAGTTGGAGAGTACGTTCTTTTCTATAGAGATAGAAAACTAGGGTTTAGCCAACCACCCATCTTCTTGAATCCTTATTATTCCTTGGTGGATCACCTCTAGAGGCTAAACACTTGGGTGGCTAACGTTGATCAAAGGAAGGAACCAAACCCGGTGGATTCAAGTTGAACGCAAAAAGGATTGGAGGTGAACTTGTACCTGAGGAAGCTCGAATCTTCAAGGGTAGGATTCTTGTTCTTTCTTTTTCATTTAATTAATAATTATGCATAAAGGGTGATCCGGGTATATGATTTGTAAAAAATTTAAAACTCTGATTTTTCACGTTTCCGCTTATTTTTGCAATTTGATTGCGTTTATGAATATTACAAACCTAACAGTGGCATCAGAGCCAAACCTTTATGCGAATTATTAATTATTTTAATTTGATATATATATATTGATATATGTTTAAAATAATTTAATTGGGCATAATTTGTTGTATAAAATTTATTTAAAAAAAAAAAAAACCCGAAACTGTTTTGAAAATCGGTAATGGCGTACTATTTTTTTTCGCTACCAGTTGTTGTTTCTTATCCGTGAGTCACACCCACATGCTATGCTATGTTAGTGGTCCCGCACGGAAATCAAGGGAGCTCATGTGCACGGAATGAAAGGAAAAATCATGTTGCTTGTTTCACAAAATGGTTGTCACGTGTTTCGAAAAATTGGCCCAGGATGATTATTATATATATTATATATATAATATATATTACCGTAATATTAATTATATATATATATAATAATTTTATAATTAAAATAAATAATTTATTTTAATCTTAAAATAAAAAGTTTATTTTAATATTAAAATATAAAAGGTTTATTTTAATTTTAAAATTAAATTTCATGCTAACTAATTAGAGTTGGAATTGGATTCCATGATAACTAATTAGAGTTAAAATTGGATTCCATTTTTCCTTAAATAAAGGAGTTTATTTAGATATGAAATAAGATTTCATATTATTCAAAATAAAAGAGTTTATTTGTGAATAGGAAAAAGAATCACTCTTTCCTTAAATAAAGGAGTTTATTTAGATATGAAATAAGATTTCATATTATTCAAAATAAAGGAGTTTATTTGAGAATAGGAAAGAAAATCCGTGTTTCCTTTAATAATTTTTTTATATACATGGAATTGGATTCCATAATTAATTAAAATAAAAGAGTTTATTTTGATTAAAGATTTTGATTAAAATAAAATAGTTTATTTTATTAAGAATTGGATAAATTAAAATAAAATAGTTTTATTTTGATTTAAATTTGGATTAAAATAAAGGAGTTTATTTTGATTCAAAATTAGATTTTATTCTAACTAAATTTGCCCATTAAATGATATCAATATATATATATATATATATATATTAAATGTTTATTATTCATAAGATGAATGTTATTTATTGATGCATATGATGATGTGTATGATAATAAATGTGATTGATTATAGACTATTGACCAATGTGATTGGATTTTATTTTAGTTGGATGCATGAATGTATGGGGTTTATTAAATGGGGTCTGCGTACCTCGTCTTCTCTAATTTTTCTTAATGTAAATTCTATTCCCCTCCTATGTACTTCCCCTTGAGTGCTGATCAAGGTTTCTATTTATTTTAAATAGTTTTGTAATAGGAATAGTTAGAATTAATTTTGAAAAATTGGAGATCAAGGAGCAAGGAGCGCTTGAAGACCCGTTCGTAATGGAGCCCGAGTTTAAATATAATAGTTATATTTAAATATTATTTCTTGCACCCCTAGGATTTGACCTTTTGGTTCACTTGGTGGCTCTAGTGAACCAAACTAGAATAAAAGTCCATAATCAATCCGAGTAGAATATAGTATTCTATATGTGCATGCTTATACTATATATATTATATATTATGCAAACATGCTTAGCATGTTCATTATATACGACGCATATTTATATATATATATATATAAATATATTTAAACAAGATGAGACAAATTAATAACAAACCCCTCAATTTTTATATTAAGTCCTAAGCGTTCAAATATATTTGGAATATCGAGCGTAAGCCTTCTAGCATGATAAAATTAATAGAGTATTAAATATTTAATATGAGTTTGTTGTGTCACCACAAGGCAAGTAATAAGTATTTAAGATGTTAATTTATCACATTTGATGCTTATAAAGAAAATTGAACAATATTGTTTTGTTGTGTCACTACAAGGATGATATTTTCTTTTTGAATATATGGAGTGCTAGGTCGGACTTAACTTGGATAATTTTGATTCGGATGTGCCACCACTTGATCAAAATAATCTAAGAGGCAAAAGAAAAGGAGTTGCATAGTTGATGTAATTGACAAAAGTTGTCTACCTATTTATTTATATATAGTTTGTTGTGTCACCACAAGACTATATACATTTGAAATGGGATCCTTATTCTCACTAGCAAATCTTTAATTAGATTTTTAGAACTATATAAGTGAGGGTAATATAGTTTGAAGAAAAATAGTGGGAGATACCAATTTAAAACAAGACCTAATTTATTTTGGTAATTAATAAAAGAATGTATGTTAAAATGTTGTTAATTACAAATTCATTTACGAATTTTACAATGTCTAAAATTACTATCAACTTTGAAGCATATTAGATGCTAAATTAACCGGCCAAATTAAGCGGATTGGTTAAGGAAATTGAGAATAGTTCTCACGGCTAAAAAGCTATCTTATATCCTTTATCGCTTTATCCACGCAATGGTTGCAGCACAATGCCTCGAGGAAGAGATTGCTACTTTTAGAAAGTGGCAAGATGATGCATAGTTGGCTCAATGCATCATGCTCGCATCTATGAAAGTAACGAGCTTGAGCCACAAGATGAAACTATGGATGCTCCTACTATATTCACGCACATCAAGTAGTTGATGGTGAGGAAAGTAGGACCGATAGATATCGAGATATCTAATGAGCTCTTCCGATCTAGAATGGCCAATGGCACTATAAATGCAGATAAAAGTCCTTAACATAATCAATTTGATTGATCAATTAGGACATTGGTTTTGTCATGGATGGAGAGTTGAGCCAAGATTTGATCTTGCACTCACTCTCGGACTCCTTTCACAATTGTTGTGAATTTTCATATGGACAAGCTAGATATCGGCCTCATTTGATTTGTTTAACGTGTTGAAAAATGTTGAGAGTCACTTTCAAACAAGAAAAACCAAATCTTCTTGGTAGGGGCCAAATGATCTTCCGAAAAGAAGAACGATTCAAAGAAGGTAAATGAAAAGGAAAAACAAAGGATAATAAGAACAAAAGCGTCACGGATAGCAAAGAGCTTGCTTTCCTTCGCAATAAGCCCAGACCTTCGGAAAGAAAGCGCAAGAAGCATCTTGCGAGAGGCTAACCAAAGAAGCTTAGTGAAGTTTGGGTTCATAATACGATTTTTGTTCATGATTGAAATAAATTTTTCTTTAAGTCAAGGTTCTACTTGGGTATTGGATACCGACTTTGGTTATCATAAATATAGATTTATGAAGGACCAAGCAGTAGAAAAAGCTAAACAAATATAAGTAATCCTATATGTGGAAATGTAGCAAAGGTTGCCATATTAGCCATAGAAACTTATAGTTTAGCAATGCCTACTACGGCAAATCTATTAAGTCGATAAGTTATTATTGTATTCAGATTCTTGTTAAAAATATTATTTCCATTTTATTGTTGGACAATGAAATCTTTGGTATTATAATTAAGAACAATTGTTGTTCTATTTATAATAATAATGTTTTGTATAGAACTGGAATATTACTTAATAAATTTTGTATAATTGACTTACATGAAAATAATTTTGCATATTGAACAAATTAGTATAAGAAAAGGAGATGATCATTCAAAGAGTTGAATGTGTGTATTTCTTTGAAATACAAGTATGAATTATTTGAAAGGTTCAAAGAATTCAAAAGTGAAACAAATTGACAATGTATTAAGATTCTTTGATTAGATCAAGGAATAAATACTTGTGAAATAAGTTTCTAGATCATCTTAAATGGTTTTTTCATAATGGACGCCTCCTGATACACAATAATTGATTGATGTATTTGAATGGAAAAATCGTACCTTGTTGGACATGGTGCGGTCCATAATGATTTTACCGACATTCCAGTATCCTTCTAGGGTCATGTCCTAGAAATGGTCGTGACATTCACTGAAAAAGGTAACCAAAATTGGCCCCCAAGACTCTATAAAAGTTATGGACAGGGAGGATTCCTAATCTTAAGTATGTTAAGATAAGGGGTTGTCCAACTTATGTGAAAAGGTTTCAAAGGATAAGCTTGGGACAAGATTTGACAAGTACAATTTGTGGGACATCCTAAAGTAAGTTTAGGGTATATGTTCTATAATCCTACTTAGCAAAAGGTGTTTGTTGCGAAACACGCTGTCTTCTAAGATAAATGTGTTTATCATTAAAAGGGGCTAGTGGGAGGATAATAGATCTTGAAGAGTTCAAGAACCACAAAATACTATAAGTCAAATAAGAGGAACCTGTAGATAGACCTATTATACCATAAGTGAATTGTAAATCTGGAATAGTACCGAAGATACCTGGGAGGTATGGATTCATCATAAATGATGATGATGAGGTACACATCATAGAAGATGATGATCCAGTTACATACGATGAGGTAAGTGTTGTAGACACTCAGAGAAATGGATTGAAGCAAGTTTCTCAAATATGGAACATTCGTTTTGATGAGGCAATCAAAAGAGTTTGATTTTATCAAAAATAAGAATGAACCTAGTGTGTAAAAAGGGTTCAGTGGGAGCATCGTGACATTCCTAGTACTATATGTTGATATACTACGGATAAGGAATGACATACCAATGCTACAATCAGTAAAGATAAAGTTGTCTAAACATTCCTCCATGATTGATTTGGAAGAGTATCTGAATTGGGGATATAAATCTATATAGATAGATTTAAGAGGATGCTCGACTTAACCCAAGGAACGTATATTCATTTGATGCTAAAGTCGTTTAGCATGAAAAACTCTAAGAGATGTCTCATGTCGATGAGCTAAGGAGTGTATCTCTCTTAATAGTCCCCACAGACTCCTGAAAAGAGCACAATCATGTATGCAATAAAATGTACGAGACCTGATGTTGATCAGTCATATTATAGAGAAGTTCACTATGAGTCAGTGAAAAACATCTTAAAGTGCTTAACCGGCACTAAGGATGTGATCATATTCATGGTGGGTCTAAATTAAAACTAGAGGGCTTAACAGACTCAAGTTTTTGAGATGCAGACTAAGATGACAGAAAATCCACTTTAAGGTAAAGCGTTATCTTGAGCAATTAGTGCAGTTGAATGGAAAGGTTCAAAAAAAGAAAGAGTTCTTTGGTTTAGTGATAAAGACAAAGTATATAGCTATAAATGAAGGCTGCAAGTTGATTGTTTGGATTAAAAGTTCATTCTGTAACTAGGAATAGTTCTAAGTCTCATCTTGGATCTAAACATGTGTTGTGGCACTTTCATTTGATTATTAGAATCATTGAAAGATGGGAAATCACACTATAGAGATAGTGGACTCTCATGAACAACATTACATATCCATTAACTAAAGCTTATCCAATGCAGGATAATCGTCACTTAGAGAAGAAGAGTATGAGATACCATGACGATTGGCTTTAGTGCAAGTGGGAGATTGAAAGTAGTATACACACAAGCAAATCATGTTTGATGATAAAGCATATACTTGTAACAATCTTATTCATTTATTAATAAAAAGAATTTATTTATTAAAGGCTTTTAATTATCTACATGATCTTTGTTTTATAATATGTGATAAACCCATAGTTTTAAGCAATGCTTTTAGAATAATGATGATGATCATTCTAATGAGATCTAAATTCTTAAAAAGCTTAAAACTAAAATAGTTCCCAATCATTGGATTACTAAATTGGGGATTAGTTAATCCAGGATAGATTGGTACATCGTTAACTTGCTCATTGGATGAGGATGATTGATCTCATGATCATTTGTGTGGAGACACTAAAGCAAGTATGTATGTGCTTATTAGAGAATAAGTTCATTGAGCGTGGCTCGCTAAGGAATACCTAATGGAGTTTTACTTGCTGTCAATAGGAATTCTGTAGTGATAGTAGTACAAGTGATCCTTGGACTTGAGATCATCATAGTATCTTGTGTATGATGAGTTATACTTTGACTTATTCTTAAGACCCTTAGGGTATATCAAAGGGTATGCTTGGGTATAATAAGTTGTACATGGAGATAATGTATGATCAATAAAGAATCTACCACTTCTATTAAAGAAGAGAAATGTCCTATGTGATTCGATAAATGACAACCCATGTAGTCCTTGGTTAAAGAGAATGAAATTAGAAAGGAGTTTCTAATTTGCATTATTTGGAGTGTGCATTTAAGGATCGAAATACATATAATTAAATAAAATAAGACTTCGATGGTAATTCCATGTCTTATATTTAATTGGGACATTGTATGGTGGAAGGATTGAATTGTACATGGTAACTATTTACTCAAAGGTTCTTTTATGATTAATGTTGATATCTATATTATCCGGAAAGTCGTTGATCGCTAGGGAGGCTTATCCCTATTGTAGAATAAATATTATTTATTTAAATAAATTAATTGTTTAATTTATTTATTTGAATAAGATTAGAATTGTTCTAATTGATTTATTCTGTAGGTTTAATATGGAGAGAACCTAAAGGGTCACACCATAAAAGGAAGAATAATTATTTAAGAAGTTAATGGCATAATCGTAATAATATGTTAAGTATATTTAATTTAATCTATGGTGATAGAATAAATTAAATAGCTTAATATTATTATTTAATATTTTAGAAATATTAAATATAAATTAATAAGAGGAGTCTTATTAATATTATTACAATTATTATTATTTTAATTTCTAAAAGAGTTTAGGAATTAATTTAATATAAGTACTCTCATTTATTCCTAATTGGATTAGGAAGGAAAATTAGTTAAAAGAGTTTAATTAATTATCCTAATAAGATTAGGGAGCCCCTTTAATAAAAAAGGTTTAATTAAATAATACCTTATTTTAATGGGGTTACTTGATATCTTTATAAGAGAGTCTTATATTAGATATCAAAACTACTGTAATTCAAAAGTTGGAAATACGTTCTTTTATATAGAGATAGAAAACTAAGGTTTAGCCAACCACCCATCTTCTTGAATCCTTATTATTCCTTGGTGGATCACCTCTAGAGGCCAAACACTTGGGTGGCTAACGTTGATCAAAGGAAGGAACCAAATCCGGTGGATTCAAGTTGAACGCGAAAAGGATTGGAGGTGAACTTGTACCTGAGGAAGCTCGAATCTTCAAGGGTATGATTCTTGTTCTTTCTTTTTTGTTTAATTAATAATTATGCATAAAGGGTGATCCGGGTATATGGTTTGTAAAAAATTTAAAACTCTGATTTTTCACGTTTCCGCTTATTTTTGCAATTTGATTGCGTTCATGAATATTACAAACCTAACAAAACCCATACATTCATATTAAGAAAAATTAGAGAAGACGAGGTACGCAGACCCCATTTAATAAAACCCATACATTCATGCATCCAACTAAAATAAAATCCAATCATATTGGTCAATAGTCCATATATAATCAATCCCATTTATTATCATACACATCACCATATGCATCAATAAATAACATTCATCTCATAAATAATAAACATTTAATATATATATTGATATCATTTAATGAGCAAATTTAGTTAGTATAAAATCTAATTTTGAATCAAAATAAACTCCTTTATTTTAATCAAATTTAAATCAAAATAAAACTATTTTATTTTAATTTATCTAATTTTGAATAAAATAAACTATTTTATTTTAAATAAAATCTTTAATCAAAATAAACTCCTTTATTTTAATTAATTACGAATCCAATTCCATGTAAAAAAAATTATTAAAGGAAACACGTAATTCTTTTCTATTCACAAATAAACTCCTTTATTTTGAATAATATGAAATCTTATTTCATATTTAAATAAACTCCTTTATTTAAAGAAACATGGATTCTCTTTCTTATTCACAAATAAACTCTTTTATTTTTAATAATATGAAATCTTATTTCATATCTAAATAAACTCCTTTATTTAAGGAAACATGGGATCAATTTCAACTCCAATTAGTTATCATGAAATCCAATTCCAACTCTAATTAGTTAGCATGAAATTTAATTTTAAAATTAAAATAAACTCTTTTATTTTAATATTAAAATAAACCTTTTATTTTGAAATTAAAATAAACTTTTATTTTAATTATAAAATTATTAAGAATATTATTATTATTATTATTATTATTATTATTATTATTATATATACACTAGTAGTGTATTCTTATATATATATATATATATATATATATATATATATATATATATATAACTATATATATATATATATGATAATAGGCACTATATATATATATATATATATATATATATATATATATATATAAAATAAGTGTAACAAACCGTGAATCAAGAAATCAAGTGGCCACGTTTTTGAAACAAAAAGTTATCCTGCAACTTAAAAAAAATTGGTCCACGTTTTTTTTTGATTTCCGGGTTTAAATGCTAAATTTGAAGGAACTTCTATCCAAGATCATAGCTTCAAATGAGGAGAGGATGATTAGTCAGGTGATATCAAGCCAAAATCTTGCGAACCAAATGGAACAATGGTCCTCAATACACTTGGCTCTATGACATGGATTTCGAGACTAATGGAGAGCCCGAACTAAATCTGCAACTGGATGTGTCAAATGATGTAGATGTTGAAAAAGAGGAGACAATTGCGGAACAACAAAAGAAGGTCGGCGAAGATCTAACTGTGAGTCCCAACGAAGATGATCCAATTTTGTTAGCACTCCATGTGCCTTCTCCACCAAAGTTCACGGATCCAATCATATTTGCAAAACCATGCCCAAATGGTTGTCATGTCGTCGGTAAAGCTCTTTGTGACATGAGAGCTAGTACAACTTTGGAGCTATGGTGGGATGAGAAAGAGAAGATAAAAGAAGAGCCCGTTTTGTTTGACAAGCTTCCATGCCATAATCTGATCACAAACACAATGGAGAAAGCACCTAGTCGTTGGACGTTCTTAATAGAGATCCTACCTAAAAAGAGCATGTTAAGTGACTTTTATTCAATGGCCAGTACTGATGGGAACCTCCCAAATGATACATTGCTATTGATAGATGAAGGGTTCCTCAACTTTCGTAGGGGAATTGGTTAGATAGTCGAAGAAGTCCGACGGAAGGACTTTAAACCAAGCACTCGATGGGAGGCAATCCATCCAATTACTATTTTTAGTTTCAATTACTATTTTTAAGTTCAATTCATAGTAGATTTTTAGGTTAATTAGGATTTTTGTAGTTTAAGTTTTATTAATAAGTTTACTTTTATGTTCATGATAGATACAATCCGATTGCCATCAACACGAATGGTCATAATAGATGAAAAAGCCAAAGCTCCTTGGAGTGCAGAAATGACCTGTAGTGCCTTAAAGTCGATCACTAAATTTAAGTTACGCAGATTACGGTATACCAACTATAAGCCGAAACACGGTAGCGACCTCGCCCTTTCTCAGTCATAGAAAACAAACATTGCTCAGTTTTTAGAGTCTCTAACTAAATCATTCAGACAGCTAGGTGTCTATGTTCAGTTTCCAACTTTTGGATCATCTCAAATTTATCAACCGCCTAATACACCATCAGATCATAAGGAGGTAGGTGGCGACGATAATGCTATCTAGGGGAGTATTACTTTTAATTTTTATTACAATGAGGGCATTGTTATTATTAAGTTTGGGGGGATTGTTCTTCTTTTTAGGGTGCATTTAGTATGTTCATGTTGATTGCATGTATTTAGTATTGTTCTTTAACTTAGCTTAATTCATATGTTGGAATTAAATATATATATATATATATATATATATAATATAAATAATAAAATATTTGCTTTATCTATTGCATTTAGTTTAATTAAGTCATATTGCATGAATCCAAGTTTTCAGTTGGTGTGAATTTCATTTGGACTATGATGAGATTGGACCTGAATGATTTTTGAACAATTTTGATAACTTAGGCATGGTTGTAATGTCATATCATGATGTGAATCTTAATTTGTTTGAAACTGATATAATCGGATAACACTTAAGTTGGTTACAGATTAGTTCTTGATCATTTTTATTAAATAATTCTTCGTGGGAACGATACTCTACTTTCACTTTATTACTTGTTGACCACGTAGACTTGCTTACAGTGCATTGATTTGAGAAATACAAACCAACCAACAAGTTTTTGGCGCCGTTGTCGGGGAATTAGTTTAATAATTTTTGCCATCATTAGTTTCAATCAAATTAGCCTTAATTTAAACATTTTTTATTTAATTTTAATTCTCTTCTTATTTTTCTCTCTTTTCAGGTACCATGGCTGAATTTAATTATCAATGTCCGTATATGAGGATGACTCAGCCAAGGGAAGCATGGATTGATGGACTTTGTAAGACCCCAACTTTTTTGAATAAAGAATATTTTTTTTCTTGAAATATATTTTTGAATATTATGGTGTGGATATGATATAATGTTATAGTTGTGGGTAATATTTGAAAATTTTACAAAGTAAGCAAGTTGATATAAAATATTTATTGTGTCGGGGAATATTTGATTGGTTGGGGAATATTCGTTTTAACAGGGAATATTCGTACGACGGCACAATCATTGGTGGACCCCACAATGGAAGTATTATCGTAGTTAAAAAACGACAGAAATATCTTTTTATAAAAATAATGGCGAAAGTTTTACCGTTAAACTGTTGAACTACCCGGTGGTAAAGGTACAGTAATACGCATGGTTGCATAGTAGCACACGATATTGATTATTGATGCTTACGTGAGAATTCACTCAGTTATACTCAATTATTGCTACAGTAATTGCTGCATAGTATCTCACGTTATTTGATACAATTTTTGTCACAGTATTAATATTTTATATGATTAAATCAATAATTGAGACGACAAAGTTATTCATATTATTATTTGCAATATTGACGATGTCTAGAAAGTTCTGTCAATGAGAGGTTTGGTCACCTAATTGCGCGCCAATAGAGAGAAATCCTTATCGAAAAGCCCTCTCTTTCTTGGGAATGATCTGGTTGTTAAATATTGTGAGTTATAATATTAATGATGAATAATTGTTAATAGATTAAAAATGTGTTTATTAAAGATAAATAATTTGTGGTAAATATTTATTCATTTTTTGATATAAATATAAGAAATTGTTATGAGACGTTTGTTGTAAGTTTGACTTAGTATTCCATGGGAAGATTTACTAATTTTATGGACCGTCGATGGGTTTTAATAGACATTGATGGTGGTTTTAATAGTTAATCAATCTGGACCATTGATGGTGGTTGTAATAGTAAATAAATCTAGACCATTGATGGTGGTTTTAATAGTAAATCAATCTGGACCATTGATGGTAGTTTTAATAGTAAATCAATCTGGACCGTCGGTGGTGGTTTTAATAGTAAATCAATCTGGACCGTCGATGGTTGTTTTAAAAGTAAATCAATCTTGACAGTCGGTGGTGGTTTTAAAAGTAAATCAATCTGGACTGTCGGTGGTGGTTTTAAAAGTAAATCAATTTGGACCGTCGATTGTGGTTTTAATAGTAATCAATATGAACCGTCCGTTCTAATAGTAAATCAAATTGAACCGTTCGTGAATTAGTTACTATTTAGTCCATTCTCCTATAAATAGAAGCTTAATTCTTCTTTCATTCTCACCAATTCACTAAGATTCACAAGAGACACTATAGAGAGAGAAACTATAGAGAGCAAGAAGAAGAGTATTCTATTACTTCACTATTGCAGTATCCAGCCTTCTACTAAGGTAAGGGGTATTATTTCTTTCGTATTCAAAAGGAATACTATTTTTTGTATTCATCCTTTAATATGTCGGAATAACCTGTACGTACCGTATGACAGGTGAAAATCCATTTGTAGTTTTGTATGTTATTTCTTTTCATATTCTTAAATCTAAACATACTATGGTAAGTATTGCTTCTATAATCTTTGAAATTAGTGGAATATCCTTGAGTTTTGTGCTTCATCCAGTATCGTTTTATTAAAATATTGATCTAAACTTTCTTATTAAATATCAATATTTTCACCTGGGGTACTATTCACGGGTTACTATTTACCCGGTTACTATTCACTATAATATTATTCACTCGGGTATTCGGGGTACTTTTCATGTCGGGGTACTATTCATGAGTTACTATTCACGGGTTACTATTCACCCAATTACTATTCGCTCAAATATTATTCACTCCGGTATTTGGGGCAATTTTCATGTCGGGGTACTATTCACAGGGTACTATTCCCGAAGTACTATTCTTAGGGTACTATTCACGGGGTACTATTCACTGAAAAATTTATTTCTTATCTGTCCAAATTATTTTTGATACATGGATATTATTCTTGAATTTTACTCCACAAAGCAGTATCATGGATGATTCGATGATGTGATTTATTTATTAAGCTGAGTCCCAGCGATAAAGTTGATCATAAACTTTTTAAATCATAGAAGATAGTAGATATCATGCTCTACTTGACTCTTCTAGTGGATTGCTTGTTCCACTGCAGTTAAACTTGTTGTCTATT
Source organism: Panax quinquefolius (assembly GCA_020205615.1). Lineage (NCBI taxonomy): Eukaryota > Viridiplantae > Streptophyta > Magnoliopsida > Apiales > Araliaceae > Panax > Panax quinquefolius. The sequence continues at coordinate 81,509,226 of CM035158.1, forward strand.
ATATTCTATCAGTTTTACATTGTTGAAGGCTAATGATAACTTATTCTGCATTATCTTAGTCATAATATGTGACGCCCCCAAATTCGGGTATCTTCCAACCCGACAGATGGTGCTACACGGTACTACCATTCACATATACATTTAATTGAAAAGCCTCAATAGAACGATTATGTCTTCTATATATTCAAAATAATATTAACATTTCCCCAGGTTCTTTATAACCATTACATTGTTCTTGTCATAATATCAAATATATTACAATCATTCACCCTATACTATTACATAAGTATTCTACGGGTTCGTCTTCGCCTTGCCCTTATCCTTGCCAGAGCCTTCGGTCCGTTCGATCTTAGCTGTGTTCATATCGTTCAAACAAGAATGAGCATGACTAGCTCACCAAGTACAACAATTCTAATAAACAACATGCTTCAAACATAGGAATCATATATCTTCAATAACTGAACAATTGTTACGAAGTACTATCGATAATTCAAAATAGCACTTATTTTCCTTTAAAACGTTTTACAACAACAATATTTAGTAAAACATTAATTTCGGTCCAAGACATTGAGCATTTCATACTTTATTTGAAAAGGACATCCCGGCACTAAGTCCGTAAGTTTGAGATTTCTTACGAGCACGTCTAGGTGATCAGCCTATAGTACTCTATGTTGATTAACACTACATTCATTAAACGTATGTAAGTTTAAGTTGTGGCAACCTCATGTACCTGTCGTTTGACGACAAAACATTTTAGCATACTCAGTCTTCATTTGAAAACCACACCAATATAACTTGGTAAAATATTGACCATACTTTAAAGATTATAAGAAATCCAAAACATCTTAAGTCAAGCCGAAAGAATTGGCTTTGACTTAATCATACATCAATTCATGCGTAAGAATACATGAAACACAAAGCTTGTCCAGATCGAACTGAAGCAAGGGTTAGAATACTTGCCTTCAGCGTCTGCTACAGTTATAACACATTCACGTTAAGTCTTTAAGTCTCTACAGTAAATGATAACATCACATAACACATTAGGTCATGGATGAACATACATGGTTCCTAATGAATCTTACCCTTCTTCTCAATCTAATTATGACTTAGATTTGTTATTATTGGTTCCGGCTATTCGTTACGTCGTTCTTACATTCACATACAATTGACTTACATCAACCTTAATTGATAATACTTAAGGTTTAAACATGTCTTAACAATATTATAATCAAGCCTTAGTTCATTACTAATGAGTTACCATTCATTTCATACTTGTAAACCTTCTTTACTATGTAAATCCTAGAAATTTGGCATTTGCATGGCCACCCTTCCTTCTCTATGTCACATGCGATACCACTTTGTAGTGGCTAAGGGTCGAGTCCGGTTTGTATTTCACATATATACTTTAATCGGGTTGCATACCGACGTGACTCTCTGGAAAATTTGAACACTTGTTTCGGTGTTGCTGTAGCCACCATTTGTCCTTGGGTTGGCCATGCGGCTGACTCTGTGCCTCGAGATAATTTTTGTGATTTTCTAATTTGCGAAATTCTCGGACGCATAATTTCTTCGTTATAAGTCCGAATTGGCTCGTTCAAAAACCTACAGTTCAAAAATTACATACTCTACGCGTTCATGCAAGAATTTTATCTATTTGACTTCGTTTGCTAAAAATTCACCTATTAGTTCATTTTTAACGAAAACGGTAAACGTTCATGAACGTTCATCGCTCGTTTCTTCGTTCTAAGTCAGAATCTGGTCATTTTTGAGTCCGTAACTCTATAATGCCAAATATGACTTGTCTCCCTCAAAAACTAATGTTTCCGAGTTCAAACACAAAATTTGACTTCCATTCCGAGAATTTCACGAATTCGACGATTATCGTCCAATCGTGTTAATTCCAGCAAAACTTCGTTACTAACGATATGATCATCGTTCTAAATGGATTCTAACCATCATATGAACATTTCAAACTACATAATACATCAACTTATTTTCAAGCAATGTTTTGGCTTATTCTTCATAAGTTCATGACTTAATAACTTATAAACTACAAGTTTTCATTCCTTATGACTTATTAAAGATTTAAGCCCTTTAATCAACATTCTCACATCTTATCAAACATACTAACTTCATATGGCAATCACATGAAAATTTCATCATAAGTTCATAACTTAATTAGGTTCAGTTACTTATTCATGACTTATTCGGCTTAAGTCCATTGCTTATTCAATTCTTATATGTTCTTAGCATACATGCTTACTAAACTACACTTCTCTTATCACCCTACATTGATAGAGATGAAGATTATTAGACAAGAGTCTTACCTTTGATGAACTAGTACTTCTCTTCTTCTTGAAAATCTAACAAAGGATGTTTTGACTTAAAAGTGCTTATTCTCTCTAACCAATAAGTTGCTTTATGTTGGATGAAAGTTAACAATCCAACAAATGAAATTTGAGCTTGCTATTTATAGAGCTTCCAAGGTTAGGGTATAAGGGTCATTAGATTATTCCACCTCCTTACTATTCATCTACTTAACCTTTAAGTAAGCTTGCTAGCTACACAATTTTCTTGCCCATCACATAAAGTTCTTGGCCACCACATAAAGTACTTGGTCACCAAGATAACCCACATTAACATTGGTTGCTCCATAGATCAAGCTTAACCCATTGGATCATTACATTGAGCTTAGGTTAATTAACTTAGCTTATTCATTTTGGGCTTGCATTAAGTTACTTTGGGCTTTTGATTAATAAACACTTAGTTTTGTACATCCCATTCTTATTGGACTCTACCAATTTGTTAACAATCCTACAAGTCTCACTTAATTGGCTAAAAGCCTTATGACATATACTATACATATAATTCTCGTATTCTAGCTCGTATATTAATTCGTAATATACGTTATTCCCTTTTCCATACATACTCGTATAATACTTTGTATTATACTTGTATTCAATATCTCGTACAATACTTACATATCATATGATCAATACACTCTTCTTAACGCTTAATATTTCTAACGTTCTCTAATTAAGTCTGTATGTGAAATATTGTGTTTTCCATACTTAGATTATTATTACATAATCCATCTCATCTTGATATTATAATGTTACGTATTTCTCAAAAGTTAAAAATAATTCCTGAGCAGAAATCGATGAATAGTGTTTTTTAGAAAATTTCTCGGAAAGCTTTTATTTTTGTCTTAGAAATTCAAACACTTTAATTCATTCACGTAGTTAAAATACTACGACGTTCCGATGTTTCTAGGTTATAGAACAACATTCACCTTATTTAACACATAATAATAACAAATAATATTATTTATTCATTATTTAAAGTATTTACAAAAGGTTCGATTTTCTGGGGCGTTACACTCTCTCCCCCTTAAAAGGATTCTATCCCCAGAATATCGCTATATAAAAAAAAATTACACAAATAATTGAGGGTAATTCTTTTTCAGCTTTTCTTCCAATTCCCACGTTGCTTCTTCTGCATCGTGGTTCTTCCATATCACCTTCATGGAAGGTATAACTTTATTCCGCAGAACTTGTTCTTTCCTATCGACAATTTGAATCGGCGTCTCTTCTTACGTTAAGTCCTTCTCGATATGGATAGGCTTATATTCTATCACGTGTTTATAATCCGGCTTATAAGGACGTAACACGGATATGTGAAACACATTATGTATTCGTTCTAAGTCTGGAGGTAATGCTATCATGTAAGCTACCTCACCCACCCGTTTTAACACTTCAAAAGGTCCTATAAACCTTGGACTTAACTTTCCCTTCTTTCCAAAGAGTATCTTTCTTTTCCGGGGAGATAATTTTAGAAATACATAAGAACCTACTTCAAATTCTCTATTTTCTCGATGTGAATCTGTAAATTTCTTCTGTCTGTCTTGAGCTATTAGTAAACGCATCTGTATCAACTTGACAAAATCCACTGTTTGCTGCACCAATTCTGGCCCTAGCATTCTGCGTTCTCCTACCTCATCCCAATACAATGGTGTTCTGCATTTCCTTCCGTACAAAGCTTCGTAAGGCGGCATACCTATGCTTGCATGATAGCTATTGTTATATGCAAACTCTACTAATGGTAGATGATCATCCCAACTACCCTTGAAATCCATGACACAAGATCTCAACATATCTTCTAACGTCTGAATTTTTCTCTCGCTCTGTCCATCAGTTTGTGGATGATATGCCGTACTCAGCTTCAACTGCGTTCCCAACTGCTCTTGTAGACTCCTCCAAAAGTTCGATGTGAATCATGAATCACGATCTGACACAATCGATACTGGTACTCCATGTCTGAAAATTATTTCCTTAACATAAAGTCTAGCTAACCGGTCTAAGTTATACTTGACCCTAATTGGCAAAAAGTGAGCCAACTTTGTCAACCGGTCCACTATTACCCAAATCGCATCATACCCCTTCGTTGTAGTCGGAAGTCCTACCACAAAATCCATTGTGATATTCTCCCACTTCTACTTCAGAATTTCCAATGACTGTAACAAGCCACTTGGTCGTTGGTGTTCGACCTTAACTTTCTGGCAAGTCAAGCACCAAAAACTCTAGCGAAGGTCTTGATACATCTTAGTACTACCAGGATGAATCGAAAACCTCGAACTATGAACCTCTTATAATATCTGCTCCTTTAATTCTGTCTCATTCGGAACCCAAATTCTTCCTTCAAATCTTAATAATCCGTCATTATTAAGACTGTACTTAATATCTTTTTCATTGGCTAGCCGCTCCTTTATCCGGTCACACTCATTAGTTTTGAGCTGCACCTCCTTGACTTTTTCTACGATGGTAGATTGAATCTCTGTTGTAAACAATATCTGTTCCGATTCTCTTGGCAACTTCACTTCTATTTTCATCCTATCCATCTCTATTATTAACTCAGTTTGAGCCGTTAACATAGACAACTTCTCCCGACCCTTCCTACATAAGGCGTCGGAAACTGCATTGACTTTTCCAGGGTGATACAAGATTTCACAGTCGTAATCCTTTATCAACTCCAGCCATCTCCTCTGTCTCATATTCAACTCCTTCTATGTGAAGATATATTTTAGACTTTTGTGGTCCGTGTATATCTCACATTTTTCTCCATAAAGATAATGGCTCCATATCTTTAGAGCAAAAACTACTGCGGCCAGTTCCAGATCATGAGTAGGGTAAACTTTCTCATAATCCTTCAACTGCCTTAATACATACGCAATGACCTTGCCATGCTGCATGAGCACACAACCAAGTCCTCTATGCGAAGCATCGCTATAAACTACAAAATTTCCTATGTCATCGGGTAATGACAAAACAAGTGCTTCACTCAATTTCTTCTTCAGTTCCTGAAAACTGTCCTCGCACTTATCAGTCCACACGTATTTCACCGTCTTGCTTGTCAAGTTAGTCAAAGGAGTAGCTATCTTCGAAAAATCCTAGATGAATCTCCGATAGTAACCACTAACCCTAAGAAACTCTACATCTCAGTCGACGTTTTCGGTTGTTCCCAATTCATCACAGCTTCCACCTTCGCTGGATCTACTGAAATCCCCTCATGGTCAATAACATGACCTAAAAACTTATACCTTTTCCAACCAAAATTCACACTTAGTTAACTTCGCATGCAACTGTTGTTTTCTTAGTGTTTCCAACACTAATCTTAGGTGTTCAGCATGATCTTCTGGCATCTTAGAATAGACTAGAATATCATCGATAAACACCATGATGAACTTGTCCAAATATTGTTTGAACACTATGTTCATCATATCCATAAATGCAGCTGGTGCATTAGTCAACCCAAATGACATCACCAGAAACTCGTAATGACCATAACGAGTCCTAAATGCTGTCTTTGGTATATCCTCATTTCTAACCTTCAACTGGTTATACCCCATTCTTAAATCTATTTTAGAAAAATACTTAGCCCCTTTTAACTGATCAAAGAAATCATCGATCCTGGGCAATGGGTATTTATTCTTTATCGTTAACTTGTTCAACTCTCTATAGTCGATACAAAGTCTTAACGATCTGTCCTTCTTCTTGACAAACAATATCGGTGCTCCCCAAGGCGAAACACTCGGTTGTATGTACTTCCTGTACAATAGTTCTTGTAACTGCACCATCAACTCCTTCATTTCCACTGGCGCCATGCGATACGGTGCCGTAAAAACTGGTGCCGCTCCTGGCACAATATCTATTACAAACTCGGTCTCCCTATTCGGTGGAAGACCCAGTAATTCACTCGGAAATACATCAGTGAATTCTCTAATTATAGGTATTTGTTCCATGGTTGCTACCACTCTCTGGGTATCAACAACATGACCCAGGTAACCTACACATCCCTTCCTCAATAATTTCCTAGTTTGTGTCATGGTTAAAAAACACGAACGTCCTAGCGATCTATTCCCATAAAATACTACTTGAGGTTGTTTTAACGTTCTAATATTTACACATTTCTTCTGACAATCTATAATTTCCCCATGGTTTACTAACCAATCCATTCTGAGAATTACATCGAATTCTCCTAATTTTATCGGTATCAAATCTACCGATAATTTACAACCTCATATATTTACGCAACAACTCCTATGAACATCTTCAACATGAATTATTTCTTCATTTGCTACCTTAATATTTAAAGGTATAGACAACTTTTCGGGAAGTAATCCTAATCGTCTAGGAAAATCACATGCTATAAACGAACAAGTAGCACCCGAATCAAACAACACGTAAGCATTTATGTTGTTGATCGGAATAATACTTGCGACGACGTCCCCTGATGCAACTACATCTTGGACTGTCATGTTAAAGGTACGACCCATTGGCCTACCCGGCTGCGCTGGACCACTAATAGCTAACTTACCGCTACTAGTGCCCCGGTTTCCATCCGTCCCCTTCTTCGGGCTATTCTTTGCCATGTGGTCAGTTGACCCACACACAAAGTATCCGTGGTTCTTTTTTGGACTTGGACAATTAGGCGAGATGTGCCCTTCTTGTCCACAGTTGTAGCATACGGCCTTCCCCTTGAGACAGACTCCTAAATGAGTCTTCCCACAGGTCTTGTTGGCGTCCATTCTCCTCTTTAAGTCTCCTAGCTTCACTCTGGTATTCCCAGAGCTGAACGCCTTCCTCTTCTGTCCCTCGCCACTTCCACTGACTCCTTCTATTTTCACTCCCCCATCCACCTTCCCCTTATTTTTCTTATCTTTGTGGTACTGGCTCAACGCCTCGCTACAACCCTCGGCGATTATCGCCTTCTCTAAAATGGACCCAAATGATGTACTTTAGAACACAAAAATACGGTGATAGAGCCCAGGTTTTAAGCCCCGCTCGAACCTTCGCGCCTTCCTAACCTCGGTATCCACTTGGTGTGGAGCGAACCTTGACAGTTCATTAAACTTGGCGGCGTATTGGGGAACTGTCATGTCCCCTTGTTTTAATTCGAGAAATCGCATCTCCATTCTCCCTTGCATGCTCGTGGGAAAGTAGTTCTCAAAGAATATCTCCTTGAACCTCACCCACGTCAAATTCTCTATCCTGGCCCTAGCCTGATTGGCTTCCCACCAAAAGTTGGCCTCTCCCTTCATCATGTAGGTTGCAAAGGCAACCTTCTGGGCCTCGTCGACATTTGCTATCACAAATGTCTTCTTAATTTATTTCACCCATGTTTGGGCTTCGATAGGGTCCATAGTTCCTTTGAACTCCGGCGGACCAAAACTCTTAAAATCCTTAAAGGTAGTAGCTCGTGCTACTCCTGGATTTACGGGGATATTAGCCCCAGTTCTATTAAATGCGGCTGTTAAAAGATTAACAAACTCCTGCATAGGATTAACTGGACCTCCCTCCTGTTAATTTACATTAGCTCCTTGGTTTCGTTGTACTCTTCTCGGCGGCATTTTACTGTTACAACAAACAACACATTACATTATTATTCCTTGCTTATTAGTTAGTTATTATTCGATATTAAACAATAACTTCAACATTCATTGCTCATTATGTTCCATAAAAAGGATTATATTCATTCATTCATTGTAGTATAATACTACATCATTTACATTACACAGCCTAAGCTGATTACATTACTTTCTCACTATTGCTTTCCAAAAATTGGGATTTACAAAAGACTACCCTTTGTTATACAAAAGAGGGTTTTACGTCACTACTAGATACAAAATATTTACATATCTAAACTACTCTAGCTACTACTAGAACACATCTGCCTTAAGGCATTATCGAAATCAGCCTTGGCAAGACCGACAATAATATCACGACTGATAGTATGTCGCGTCTGCCCTGCCTCTATGGGGTAACCAGCTACCTACTGCTGGAAGTCTGCATGAGAACTCGTATGAATATAGGACATTCTCCCAATTTTCTGCTTTTTGGTCTTTAGCTCCTCCTTGAGCTCAAAGACCTCATGTTTCAGCTCATGGACCTTGTCCTTAGCCAAAACCCTTTCATCCTGCTCCTGCTCCCACATGGACTCCACGTCCGTCTTATCCTCTATAATAGCCTGAAGCTCTGCTTTTAGCTCCTTAACCTCTTGACAGTAATGAATATTTCTATCCAACACTGACATAAATAATGACATTATTGACTCCCCAAGAGCCATCTCTGCTACTATTGCTACCAGGTTGAAGGACACTACCTCCACTTCCTCTTCTATCATGCCGTCGAACACGGACATGAGATCAGGATCCTCTGAGTCTCCAGACTCAATGACAACTACTTCGGGCTCTTCTGCTATAGGGTTCGGTATAACCTCTATTTGGTTAACTGATTCTTCACTAACAGCCTATACATCTAACTGCATTCTGTGACGCTCCCAAAATAGGTATACATCACCCATCTTGGGTCGCCAAATACATGGTACTGAATACAAATACAAACTAAATTATACAACATGAGCTGAGAGTTTTTACACAAATATTGTCATGTAGACAATATCCAAACTCAAATAGAGTCCTCATTACATTTATTGGCACACTATTTTATAGAATAGTGAGGACTACTATAACACCATCTCGGGCCATCACTCCATTCCCCGACTAGCTCCGGCTACGTTCTCATTTCCTGAAGAGAACAATGGAAGTAAAAGGGTGAGCTCAACTAGCCCAGTAAGAAATATTATGACTAAGATAATGCAGAATAAGTTATCATTAGCCTTCAACAATGTTAAACTGATAGAATATAATAGACAACAAGTTTAACTACAGCGGAACAAGCAATACATTAGAAGAGTCAAGTAGAGCATGATATCTACTATCTTCTATGATTTCAAAAGTTTTTCATTAACTTTATCGCTGGGACTCAGCTTAATAAATAAATCACATCATCGAATCATCCCTGCACTACGGGCCAATGATATTCATTAGTATCACATCCACAAATTATTCTTGCACTACGGGCCAAGAATATTCGTGTAATCATCAATGGTCATGATTATACCGAATTATCCCTGGACATAATCATACCAATCAACAGTCCATCTATGCACGTAAGCAAAAGATGACTTTCATCATAATATAAGCATGAGGATGATGACAATGATATAAGAATTCAATTAAAAGGAAGCAAATGATAAATTTTTAAAGATTTATAATTTAATTTATCCAGAATTCAAAAATCTCCAAATTTTCAAAATGATACTGCTTTGTGGAGTAAAATTCAAGAATAATATCCATGTATCAAAAATAATTTGGACAGAAAAGAAATAAATTTTTCGCTGAATAGTACCCCGTGAATAGTACTCTGTGAATAGTACTTTGGGAATAGTACCCCGTGAATAGTACCCCAACATGAAAAGTGTCCTAAATACCTGAGTGAACAATATTTGAGTGAATAGTAATCGGGTGACTAGTAAACCGTGAATAGTAACTCGTGAATAGTACCCCGGCATAAAAAGTGCCCCGAATACCCGAGTGAATAAAATTATAGTGAATAGTAACTAGGTGAATAGTAACCCGTGAATAGTACCCCGGGTGAAAATATTGATATTTAATAAGAAAGTTTAGATCAATATTTCAATGAAACGATACTGGATGAAGTGCAAAACTCAAGGATATTCCACTAATTTCAAGGATTATAGAAGCAATACTTACCATAGTAAGTTTAGATTTAAGAATATGAAAAGAAATAACATACGAAACTGCAAATGGATTTTCACCTGTCATACGATACATAATCCGTGTAGACAGGTTATTTCGACATACTAAAGGATGAATACAAAAAATAGTATTCCTTATGAATACGAAAGAAATAATACCCCTTACCTTAGTAGAAAACTGGATACTGCAAAAGTGAAGTAGCAGAATTGTAAGACCCCAACTTTTATGAATAAAGATTAATTTATCTCGAAACATATTTTTAAATATTGTGGTGTGGATATGATATAATATTATAGTTGTGGGTAATATTTACAAATTTTTCAAAGTAAGGAAGTGGTTATATAATATTCGATTAATCGGGAAATATTCGTTTTAACATGGAATATTCGTACAACGGCACAATCATTGGTGGACCCCACAACGGAAGTATTGTCGTAGTTAGAAAATGACAGAATTATCTTTTATAAAAATAACAGTGAATGTTTTACTGTTAAACTGTTGAACTACTCGGTAGTAAAAGTACAGTAATACGCGTGGTTGCATAGTAGCATACGGTATTGATTATTGATGGTTACGTGAGAAGTCATTCAGTTATGACAGAATACTATTCATGAGTTACTATTTATAGGTTACTATTCACCCGGTTACTATTCACTCAAATATTATTCACTCGGGTATTCGGGACACTTTTCATGCTGGAGTACTATTCATGGGTTACTATTCACCTGAATATTATTCACTCGGGTATTTGGGGTACTTTTCATATTAAATTACTATTCCCGAAGTACTATTCACGGGGTACTATTTACCCAAAAAATATATTTCTTTTCTGTCCAAATTATTTTTGGTACATGAATATTATTCTTGAATTTTACTCTACAAAGCAGTATCATGTTGACAATTTGGATATTTTTAAACTTTGGATAAAATTAAAGTCTTTAATATTTATCCTTGATTTAGTTTGATTTGATTTCGTTTGATTAATGCTTATATCATTGTCATCATCATCATGCTTATATTATGATGAAAGTCATCTTTGGCTTACGTGCATAGATGGACTATTAATTTGTATGATTATGACCAGGGATCATTCGGTATAATCATGACCCGTAATGTTATAAATGAAGTGGTAAAAGTCCTCATTGGCCCATAGTGCATTGATGGATAGATATTGGTATGATTATGACCAGGGATTATTTGGTATAATCATGACCATTGATGATTACATGAATATCCTTGGCCCATAGTGCAGGGATGATTCGATGATATGGCTTATTTATTAAGCTGAGTCTCAGCGATAAAGTTGATGAAAAACTTTTTAAATCATAGAAGGTAGTAGATATCATGATCTCCTTGACTCTTCTAATGGATTGCTTATTCCGTTATAGTTGATCTAAAACTTGTTGTCTATTGTATTATATCAGTTGTTATACTGTTAAAGGCTAAGGATAATTTATTCTGCATCATCTTAGTCATAATATTTCTTACTGGGCTAGTTGAGCTCACCCTTTTCTTTCATTGTTCTCTTTAGGAAATGAGAATATAGCTGGGATGAGTCGGGGAATGGGGTGATGGTCCAAGATAAGTGGATGTAGTAGTCCTCACTATTCTATGAAATAGTGTGATAATAATTGTAATGAGGACTCCATTGAGAGTGGATATTGTCTAGAAGGCAATATTCTTGTTTAAACTCTCAGCTATGTTTTGTCGTATATTGCAACAGGTTGTATAATTAAGTTTGTATTTGATTTATGTACCATGTATTTGGCGACTCAAGATTGGTGATGTATACTGCTTTTAAAAGGCGTCATGATTGGTATCAAAGCTTAGGATATGATCCCGGCCGAGATGTGAGACAAGAACTAGGAGGGAGAGATGGAGAATTCCTTCGCTAGTATGACCTACCTAAGTTTATTTTGTATTTAATTGGTCGGTCAGAGTATAGGGATAATATGTGATATGTCAATTAACCCTAGTTTTGTGACAGTGTTTGAAAATGGCATCTGAAAATGTTGAGATCAGTAATGAAGCACATGAGACCGTTGAGTCACCAACGATCAATACCCAAGATAATGTGCAACAGGAAGACAATAATCCTCAGGTAAACAACAACACTGATCAAATGATGAACGATGGGATGTTGAGAGGCTTTATGCAATTCATGCAACATCAGGAGAGAGAGACTCTTGTTCAAAATGCAGGTGAAAACACTGGCAACTCTCGGATGGTCACTACTAAGCAGTTCAAGGAGTTGGGACAGTCGGAGTTCGGGAAAGTCAGAAAGCCAGAACCACTTAAGGCGGAGATGTGGATAAAGCAAATCACCAGGATATTTGATGTCTTGGAATGCTCAGAGGAGAAAAATGTTCCCTTTGCCACCTTTATATTACGTGAAGAGACAAATTATTGGTGGGAATCTGTAAAGCGTACCCAGCCTGACGCACTCAAGATGTCTTGGGAAAAGTTCTAAGAGTTATTCAATGACAAGTACTTTCCCTAAAGTATTCGTCACATGAAGGAGGTGGAATTCATCAAGTTGGAGCAAAACAATATGATCGTGTCGCAATACGAGGCTAAATTTGCGGAGTTATCCCGGTTTGCATCCCATTTGGTCGATAATGAGGAGCGAATGACGCGAATATTTCTAAGAGGTTTGAAACCCGATATACGTCAATACCTCATTTCTCATAAACTTTGTTTATATTCAGATGTTGTGAATAGAGCTCAGTTATTGGAGCGCGATAATGAGTCAGCACAACCAAAAGACAACGACCAACAACACGATAATAATTGTACCGGTGGTAACGGCCATCGGAACAATGATAACTATCGTGGGGGAAATTATCATTCCAAGAATGGAAACCACTTCGGTGGTAATCATGGCCAAGATAATAGAAGTGGAAAATTCAAGAAGAGAAGATTTAACGATGATGGGAAGACGTCGACAGCAGCACCAACACCAGCAACAAATTCTAGGGGAGGAGAACGACCGCCAGTTAGATCTTCTGAGATGCGGAGAGGAGGGACACATAAGTCCAAACTATTCTGACCTTCCAAGGTATGTTTTAGTTATGGAAAAATGGCAATTGAATAGCTCGATTTTGTCTTGTGAGCGAAATCAAGTCCATTGAGATGGTGGCACCAAAAGCGCGATACTGGACAAAACAAAGTCCAAGTGGTTTCGGGAAGAGCATTTTCGTGACTTTTCAAAAAGTGAGTAACCCGAACGAAGTTAGCACGGGTTAGTTAATTATATATTTTTGCGAAGTCTATACCTTACTAGATACTGGTTCTACCCATTATTTTATCTCTCTTGCTTGAGCTCAACATTTAAATTTGACCCCAGAGAAGTTAGACTTTGACTTATCGGTTGAAACTCCGTTAGGAGAGACCTTCATTTCATGTGATATCCAAGTCTTGGATGAGAGTCACAGTCTTTAAATGATATTTCTATCGTTAATAAATTTCCTAACGTCTTCCCGAAGAACTTCCTGGCCTACCCCAGAGCGTGAAATCGAATTTTATATTGACCCCAGTACAAAACCCATTTCTAAAACCCTTAAATATTTCTTCAACCAAAACGAACGTATAATGCGCCAAATATGTTGGCTTGAGCTGTTGAAGATTACGACCATACCATTCAATATTATTATGGAAAAAGCGAACGCAGTAGCTGATGCATTGAGTAGAAGATCGCATGCGTTTACGATTATAATGTTGTTAACACAAAGACCCATTTCATATAACTTACAAATGATAAAGATAGAGTTAAAGATTCTAAGGACCCACGCGATGATGTCAAATAATAAGAGTAGAATCGACGTTAATCGATGAAGTTAAAATTGCTCAAGCTACACACCCGGAGCTGATGAATGCGAAGAAGAAGGTTCAAGAGGGCGTTATTCTAGAAGTAAGAGTCGATGAAGAGAAGAAATCTCAACCCTCGATTTAATTAGCCTATTTGAAATCCTCGATCGAGTAGGAACTGTGGCCTATAGACTCGTTTTACCGCCAAGTATGTTGCGTGTTCATAACATTTTTCACGTATCGATGTTACGTAAATATGTGGACGACCCAAACCACATTATTGAATTAGAACCAGACGAGATAGAGGAAGATTTAATGTATGAAGAGTTACCTGTTAAAATCTTGGATAAGAAGGATCATATTCTACGCTCCAAGGTTATACCTCAAGTCAAAGTTTTGTGGAGAAACCACGATGTGGAGGAAATGACTTGGGAGTTAGAATCTGAGATGAAGTCAAGATATCCTCACCTCTTCAATATACCACGTACGTACCCTAATTTCGAGGACGAAATTTCATAAGAAGGGGAAGTTGTAAGACCCCAACTTTTACGAATAAAGATTAATTTCTCTCAAAATATATTTTTGAATATTGTGGTGTGGATATGATATAATGTTATAGTTGTGGGTAGTATTTACAAATTTTGCAAAGTAAGCAAGTGGTTATATATTATTTGTTTGGTCGGGGAATATTCATTTTAAAAGGGAATATTCGTATGACGACACAATCATTGGTGGACCCCACAACGGAAGTATTGTCGTAGTTAGAAAATGACAGAATTATCTTTTATAAAAATAACTGCGAAAGTTTTACTGTTAAACTGTTGAACTACCCGGTAGTAAAAGTACAGTAATACGCATGGTTGCATAGTAGCTCACGGTATTGATTATTGATGTTTACGTGAGAAGTCACTCGGTTATACTCAATTATTACTCTGATAATTCTTTGCATCATATCTCTCATATTATTGATTCAATTATTATCACAGTATCATCCGCATAATATGTTATATTATTAAATCAATAATTGAGATGACAAAGTTATTCATATTATTATTTGCAATATTGACAATGTCTAGAAGTTACATCGAGGAGAGGTTTGGTCACCTAATTACGCTACTTGATAAGGAGAAATTCTTATCAAAAAGTCCCCTCTTTCCTGGGAACGACCTGGTTGTTAAATATTATGAGTTATAATTTTAATGATGAATAAGTTCGTGTTGATTAAAGATGAAATTGATAGTTCCAGTATGTTGGGATTATTAGTGTTAGTGGAAATCGACATTTATTTCGATAATAATTGATGTCTGGAAGTTATATTGACCAATCGGGTAATTAATCGGATAAATGAGTAATTAATTACTATTAATTCACATGCTTATAACTATTTGTTCACATGTGTGTACTATTAATTCACATTCATGTACTATTAGGGGAGGTGGTGCAAGATTGATAATACTTGCATGACTAAGTTAAAAATGGAGGTATTGATGGAGGTACTATACTGTAATTCGTATTTTCACATGTATAGAACTATTGATTCACATGATGTACTATTAGGGGAGGTGGTGCAAGTTTGATAATATTTGCAGGACTAAATTAAAAATGAAAGAAAAGATGAAGGTATTATACTGTAATATTTCGAGCCCCAAAACGTGTAATTATCGAAACTATATATATTTTTCTATAAATAGAAGCTCATTCTTCATTCATTCTCACCAATTCACTAAGTCTCACAAGAGCAATTATAGAGAGAGAAGCTATATAGAGAGAATCTATAGAAAGATAGAAGAAGAGCAGTCTGCTACCTCACTACTCCAGTATCCAGTCTTCTTCTGAGGTAAGGGGTATTATTTATTTCATATTCTGAAGAGATATTATTTTTCATATTCGTATGAATATTATTTTTGTTTAATATTCATAAAGAATATTATCTTCGTGCAATATTCGTAGGAATATTATCTTCGTTAAATATTCGTTGGAATATTATTTTGGTTCAACAGTTGTAAGGGATGTTATTTTTGTTCAATATTCGCTTGAAATAATATTTTCTTCCATACTCTGTAGTATGTCAGTAATATTATTTCTTTTCAGATTTTGAATTCTATACTCATTTTGTTGAAGTTTTGGCTTCTATACTCCATGAAATTAGTAGAATATCCTTAATATTTGAGCTTCATCCAGTATCTTTTCATGAAAATATTATTTTGAGCTTTCTTGATAATTATTGATCTTTTCATGACGGAATACTATTCATGAGTTACTATTTACGGGTTTCTATTCACCCAGTTACTATTCACTCAAATATTATTCACTTGGGTATTCGGGTCACTTTTCATGCCGGAGTACTATTCACGAGTTACTATTCACCCAATTACTATTCACCCGAATATTATTCACTCGGGTATTTGGGGTACTTTTCATGCCGGAGTACTATTCTCGAAGTACTATTCATAGGGTACTATTAACGGGGTACTATTTACCCGAAAAATATATTTCTTTTCTGTCCAAATTATTTTTGGTACATGAATATTATTCTTGAATTTTACTCTACAAAGCAGTATCATGTTGACAATTTGTATATTTTTAAACTTTGGATAAATTTAAAGTCTTTAATATTTATCCTTGATTTAGTTTGATTTGATTTCGTTTGATTTATGCTTATATCATTGTCATCATCATCATGCTTATATTTTGATGAAAGTCATCTTTGGCTTACGTGCATTGATGGACTGTTGATTTGTATGATTATGACCAGGGATCATTCGGTATAATCATGACCCGTAATGTTATAAATGATGTGGTAAAAGTCTTTATTGGCCCGTAGTGCATTGATGGACAGATATTGGTATGATTATGACCAAGGATTATTCGGTATAATCATGACCATTGATGATTACATGAATATCCTTGGCCCGTAGTGCAGGAATGATTCGATGATGTGGTTTATTTATTAAGCTGAGTCTCAGCGATAAAGTTTATGAAAAACTTTTTAAATCATAGAAGGTAGTAGATATCATGCTCTACTTGACTCTTCTAATGGATTGCTTATTCCGCTACAGTTGTTGATCTAAAACTTGTTGTCTATTGTATTCTATCAGTTGTTATACTGTTGATGGCTAAGGATAATTTATTCTGCATTATCTTAGTCATAATATTTCTTACTGGGCTAGTTGAGCTCACCCTTTTCTTTCATTGTTCTCTTTAGGAAATGAGAATATAGCTCGGACGAGTCGGGGAATGGATTGATGGTCCAAGATAAGTGGCTGTAGTAGTCCTCACTATTCTGTGAAATAGTGTGATAATAATTGTAATGAGGACTCCATTGAGAGTGGATATTGTCTAGAAGGCAATATTCTTGTTTAAACTCTCAGCTATGTTTTGTCGTATATTACCCGACAGTTTTATAATTAAGTTTGTAATTGATTTATGTACCATGTATTTGGCGACTCAAGGTTGGTGATGTATACCTATTTTGGGGGCGTCACAAGAATACTCTTCTTCTTGCTCTCTATAATTTCTCTCTCTATAGTGTCTCTTGTGAATCTCAGTGAATTGGTGAGAATGAAAGAAGAATTAAGCTTCTATTTATAGGAGAATGGACTAAATAGTAACTAATTCACGAACAGTCCAGATTGATTCACTATTAGAATGAACGGTCCATATTGATTACTATTAAAATCACAACCGACGATCTAGATTGATTTACTTTTAAAACCACCACCGACGGTCCAGATTGATTTACTTTTAAAACCACCATCAATGGTCCAGATTGATTTACTATTAAAACCACCACTAATGGTCCAGATTGATTTAACTTATTACACTTTAGTACCCCTAAAGTTTTCCAAGTTTGCATTATTCCCCTCTAACTTTTGTAATTCACTTATCTTCAATAAACACATTCTTAATACATCAACAATTATTCATCATTAATATTATAACTCACAATATTTAACAACCAAATCGTTCCCAAGAAAGAAGAGGCTTTCCAATAAGGATTTCTCCCTATTGGCACGCAATTAGATGACCAAACCTCTCATCGACAGAACTTTCTAGACATTGTTAATATTGCAAATAATAATATGGATAACTTTGTTGTCTCAATTATTGATTTAATAATATAAAATATTATGTTGATGATAATGTGACAAAAATTGAATCAAATAACGTGCGATACTATGCAACAATTACTGTGACAACCCGGAAATCCGGATTGTCCTGAAATTAAGATTTAAAGAATTAGTTATTAATAAAATAAATTTTTATTAATATTATTCTGTGCTATGTGTTTATTAATCGTTCTATAATCTAGAATGATTATTAATTGGGAGGATTCTGGCCACGAGCTAGATTGAACGAGTAAGAATTTTCAAGACGAAAATAAAAAAATTTCGGGAATAAAATATTTTCAGGGAAAAAGACGAAATAGGCACTATTAACCCGACGAAACCTAAGGGTTAGGGTTTGAATAACTTAAGCTTTTTCGAGAGTTCGGTATGTAAAAATGACAATTGAAAGATTTGACGATAATATATCGTGAAAAGTTAAGTAAGTCGATAAAAGTTTTTCTCAAAAAACGTGTAGAAATTGGACGAAATAAAAATGATGAAAAGTACTGTTGTGTGCTTTTCATTCGTTTAGCTACGTTAGGGAAAACGTGAAGGAAAATACTTGACACCAAAAAGTGTTTTTCAGTTTTTTCGAAATCCGAAGAATGCGCAAAATTTAATCGGTAAAGGAAAGACGAAATATCCAAAAATATTTGGATTCTGAGAATCGCGATTTTGAGCTATCGACGAATGAAACTCGAAAGGCGGAACCACGAAACTTCTGAGGGCTAAGTTAACGTGAATAGTAAGGAGGTGGAAGTAAGGAGGTGTGAATAGTGATTTTAGTAAAGTGAAATAACTATTTTGCCCCTAACCTTGAAAATCTATAAATAGGAAGCTTAATCTCATTTAAATGGTATTTTGAAAATCCTATAACTTGAGAGAGAAAGAGAGAGTTCGGATGGGGAAAGAGAAGGAGAAGAAGAAGGAAAAGTTTGCCCGAGTGCAAACTTTGTCCGACATAGGAAGATTAAAGAAGAAAAGTAATCCGAAAACCTAACTTCTATATAATTTTCTTTAAGTTTTTATGTTAAAAACATAGTTTAATGAGAATAAGGAGTAAGAGATATTAAGAATGAAATTATATGGTTGAAATTGTAAGAAAATGAAGAAATAAGAATTAGAAGTTTATTTTATAAATTTCTTATAGAAGTATAAGATTCGTAAGGATTTTGAGCGATCCGAATGAATCTTATAAATGATTAGGTCAAATAAGTAAGGAATGATGTTCTATAATATCAAATTCGAAGAAAAAGTGAAATCGTAATCCAAAATATCGATTAAAAAATGAAGAACGAACGAAGAACAAGCGAAGAACACGAAGAACATTGTTGATGGACAAATTTAAAACCATCGTAGGATAATTGTTGTTGTTTGACAAGTTTAAAACCATCGCATATAAGTTAGTTGCTTATTGCTTGGTTAGGAACGTTAGAAAAGTTCATGAAGAACGGATTAAAACTTAGCTATAACGAAGTTATGGCAAAAATTTTGTAAAAAAAGAACGAGAATTAAAAAGTTAGTAAATGAACCTGAACATGTAGGGTTTCATAAGAATGTAAGAGAACATATAAAACATGAGTCGTGGACTCAAGAACGAACGAATTCTGAGTTCGGATGACCGAATTACGGACGAACGAACGAAGAACGTTAAAAACATAAAATAAACGAAGAGCGAAGATTAAGTCAATTGAATGGCATGTTAACGGATTCAGAATGAAGTTCTGCCCATGGGTAATTGAAGTACGTAAGATAAGGAAGATAATGGCTTTAGAATGTTCTCGTTCCGAGTTATAACGAATAAAATATGAGATTTCGAAGTCAGCGTCTCAAGCTTGTAAAAGACTTAGAAATTTTTTCTAGGTTTCATGTTTGGCGCCGAAGTGCGAGTCGTGCCTTGGGGGGGACCAACCATGGCATGAAGACTCGAGCCATTAAGCTCTTTGCTAAGTGGTGGCGTATGCATGAACGAAGGAGAAGGGAAGAGATGCGTCATGCATGACACCGGTCTTGAGGCAATGCCCGAAATGAGATTTTTCTTGCTCAATTCGATTCTTGGGGATGTGCAAGAAAGAAATATGAACATGTAGTTCAACTAATGTAACACTTAATCAAATGTATTAAACCTTTAATGAAGGTTGAGCGGAAAGATTAAAGCGAGATTAAAAAAGAAGGTGAGCGCGGGTTACTGGGCCGATATCCGGGGACCGTAGTCGCAATAAATGAACGTGTGGGATTGCTATGATTGTTATTCCTTAGACGTTGTGTGATGAGGGTAATGAATAACATTTTGATGTTATGTCATAGTAATGCGAGATGAATGTAAAGCGTATAGACGTTGTGAACACAACGTTGTTGCGATGAACGATCGGTCTTAGCATACAATGAACTATATGGCTTTGACATTAAGAAAGAATAATGAACATGGGGTTCATGGGATGGATAATGATCGAAAGCGATTAAAACCTTGAGTAAAGGTTGAATGAGAGATTAAGAGACGAGCAACGTGAACGTTGAATACGTAAACGATCCTCGTAAATTGTATTCACGTTGAATGAACATTCTAAGTATACCCTGGTTGTATGACGTAGACGTTGACGAAGGTAGTAAGTAAGATATGAATTATCAAGAAAGCCGTAACGAACGGTAATAAGAGTATTGAAAGCCGAATGTGAGTCGAATAAGAACGAATCTTGAGGTATGGCATTTAGTTGTCAGAAAGCTAAAAGGAATAAGAAATTGACTTAACGAACAATATAGTTAATAGTTCGTATAAGTTAAGATAAGTTTAGGTTGTGGTACAATCGTAACCTTTGATGGTTGACATATGGGGATTTGGGCTAAACAATTCCTTGAGAAGCGAAGGTATATCTGGCTGGCAACCGATCTAACTCAACGTGATGGCGGTGTAGAGAGGCGAGAACTTATTTGTTGGTTATTTGTGGGAAACCACTCAGAGTACCATATGGACTACTAGCAGAGAAGCGATGTGTGTTGAGTCCTAGAGAAGTTATAAGAAGAAGATAAGAATGTGAATCATCTAAGATGATGAACGTTTTAAGTAAGACATCTCCGTATGTCATGAAGTCGTAACCGGTAATGAAAGTTAGTCGCGTAAAATTATATTGCAAGAACGCGAACCCTAAGAAGTAAAGTTAAGTAAACCAATGTGTAAGTCAAATATATGACTAATTGGTGAATGTGTTATTTTCTTATGTGTTATATAGGAATTGGAATGAGCAGTTCAGCGTAAGTTGTAGCTGTGCGTAAGGTAAGTTTCCTAACTTCATTCATATTTTAAATGAATGCTAGTTTCTTAAAATTCTCAGATGTTGAACTTGAGAAGTTCTATCTATGTGCGAATGTGCGATATTTGTGCAAGGTGGTAGAACGTATGAGGCCTTGTGCCACAATGTGAACACTTCGGTGTTTCTATGATATGAACTATTTTATGATTGAACTGTTCAATATGAGAATGTTCTGTTTACACATGAACCATTATTGTTGAGTCTGTGCTATTGATTCTAGCCAGACAAAATGTGTATGAAAGAGAGTAGAGAATGAAAGTATTTCAAAGTGAATGTGACTAATGTTTTAAAATGATAGGAATCGAGATTATTCTTATTGTTCAAGCTGCTTCATAACCTTTGTTCGGTTATCGAATTTCCAAAGGAATGTTAAACTCTTGAAGTTGTATGTTCAACTGTTATGACTTGCTGGGAAATTGAATGCTCATAGTTGCTTTAAATAAAAAAATTTTTTTTGAAGACGATGTTAGAAGAATTTAAGGATCCGTAAGAATCAAGGTAGCGGTATCGGATGAAGTGCCATTCAGATTGTGAATGAGCAAAAAGATCAAGTGAAGACTTGTAATGTAGAAAGATGAAAATTAAACTATAGACTAGTTTAATGAATTGTTATGCATCCTTGGTGGCGGATAAAAGTCACTCTTGTAAGATGAAAGGAATAATGTAATTATCATTATTTGTAATGAGAAAGGTTATAAGGTTTTAGAACCTGGGAATTTAGAATGTATGTTATTAAATTTCAGTATATAATGATGTATGTTTGGATGAATGATGTACTCGTGACGTACGGAATCCTAGTGTGAAGATAGACTGAATTTCGTGGCGTGACAAGTTGGTATCAAAGCTGATAGGTTATAAACCTTAGGTATGAGTACCTAAGACTATAATCATAAAGAGAAGGATAAGAAGATCACCACGTGATCATAGTAAATCGTACTAACAGATGAGCTGTTAAAATGATGAATGATTCATAGCTAATGTTATAAATGAGTGGTACTACGAAGTAGTATGGGAAGAAGAACTCAGATTGAGTTGTAAAGGATAGCATACGAATTAAAGAAAATTCGTATTAAGTAAAGAGAAAGTTAGAAGTTCTAAGATTTCGATTGAGGACTCATATGATAGCTGAGTAGTACGAACCTTCGAATGGGAGGGGGTTTGTGATTATTTAGTTATTACAGTGATAATCATTGGAATAATATGTCGTGCTATGAATATGTATATGACGAGAAGGTGAATCTTTTCTCATGTATATAATTGATAGGTAGAGAATGATAAGATAGATGTGGGTTCTTGAAACTTATACTTATGAAAAGTTTGTGACTCATAGTTATATGCTATGTTTCTGAGCCCTAAGCATATGGATAGTCCTTGATTTGTTCTTGGATTACATTTTACGAAGATAAGTTCTTAAACACATATGGTTGTGGAAAGTTCCTAAACACATAAAGTGTGGTAAGTTGATGAACTATACTAAGGTATAGGAATGTTTAGACTGAAAGTAAGTATTTTCAGTAGACTTAGCATTGAAGGTGCTAAAGAAGATTAAGTATTGTCGCAAGTAAGACAATGAAGGAAGATGGAGAATAGGATATTCCAAGTCATCTAGCTATGCTAGATTTTTAAATTTCTTGAAATTATGCTTATGTGTGCGCATTTTTGAAAAGGAAAGAGTTGGTTCAACTTTTAGAACCAATGGATTTTGAAAGAACTATTCTTGGTATGTCTATGCTATTAGTTTTGGCTAGACGGAAATTGATTTGGAATATCAAAATGAATTTTATATCATCCGTGCATTCGATGCATGGATGGTAAAAGGATGGAGTTATTAATGCAATTGAACCTAGTGTTAGATGTGATCTTAGGATCAACAACCCACTATGGTATGATGTATAATGACGAAGTCACAAACTGACAAAGTCCTCAATGTACTGTGAAAAGTACGGTATCATGAAGTCATAAAACATTTTGATGTATTGCAAAAGAATTTAAAGAAGTAGTCGATGTCAATTGAGTTGACTAGATGAATATTTCAAGTTGATATCCAATTTATTGGTATGGTCTATGCTATTTGATTCGGCTAGACAAATGGTATGTTATGTTTAAAAAGAAAATTGAGCTTTCTTTGAGAAGTTGTGCCAAACCAAATTATTTTGGTGTAAAATCAAATGATTAAGTCTGAGGTGAACATACCCCGGAATGGGGTTATACAATGGGTTGATCGCCTACGTATGAAAGAGGTAGTTTACCTTCTTGGTGATTGTAAGCGGCATAGTGGAAAGAAAAATTCTACGTCATCTTTATTAAACCTAGTAAGAGTTCATGGTCGATTTGACCCCTTAACAAAAGTATGAAATGTTTTAAAGGAATTCTTATATTCCTCGTTGTTCATTCTACTTCATAATTCTTGATAAGTTGTGAAGGTGAGAGAATGTTTGAAAGATAAGAACTTCTTTGAAGAGAAGTTGAGAAGAAAGGTAGGCTAAAATTTCGAGGCGAAATTAGCATGAAAAGGGGTGAATGTGATGACCCGGGTATGGGTGTGGTTTGAAGAAATTCAGAGGACGGAATTTTTATAAGGGGGGAAGGATGTGACAAACCGGAAATCCGGATTGTCTAGAAATTAAGATTTAAAGAATTAGTTATTAATAAAATAATTTTTTATTAATATTATTCTGTGCTATGTGTTTATTAATCGTTCTATAACCTAGAATGAATATTAATCGGGAGGATTCTGGCTACGAGCTAGATTGAACGAGTAAGAATTTTCAAGATGAAAATAAAAATTTTTCGGAAACAAAATATTTTCGGGGAAAAAGACGAAATAGGCACTATTCACCCGACGAAACCTAAGGGTTAGGGTTTGAATAACCTAAGCCTTTTAGAGAGTTTGGTATGTCGAAATGACATTCCGTTGAAAGATTTGACGATAATATATCGTGAAAAGTTAAGTAAGTCGATAAAAGTTTTTCTCGAAAAACGTGCAGAAATTGGACAAAAAAAAAAGCGACGAAAAGTACTGCTGTGTACTTTTCATTCATTTAGCTACGTTAGGGGAAAACTTGAAGGAAAACGCTTGACAACAAAAAGTATTTTTCAGTTTTTCCAAAATCCGAAGAATACGTAAAATTTAATCGGTAAAGGAAAAACGAAATATCCAAAAATATTTGGATTCCGAGAATCGCAGTTTTCAAACTGTCGGACGAAACCCGAAAGATGGAACCACAAAACTTACAGGCTAAGTTTTGTGAATAGTAAGGAGGTGGAAGTAAGGAGGTGTGAATAGTGATTTTAGAGGAAAAATGACTATTTTGCCCCTAGCCTTGAAAATCTATAAATAGGAAGCTTAATCTCATTTAAATGGGATTTTGAAAATCCTATAACTTGAGAGAGAAAGAGAGAGTTCGGATGGGGGAAGAGAAGAAGAAGAAGAAAGAAAAGCTTGCCCGAGTGCAAACTTTGTCCAACGAAGGAAGATTAAAGAAGAAAGGTAATCTGAAAACATAACTTCTATATAATTTTCTTTAAGTTTTTATGTTAAAAACATAGTTTAATGAGAATAAGGAGTAAAAGATATTGAGAATGAAATCATATGGTTGAAATCGTAAGAAAATGAAGAAATAAGAATTAGAAGTTTATTTTATAAATTTCTTAAGGAAGTATAAGATTAAGTAAGGATTTTGAAGCGATCCGAATGAATCTTATGAATGATTAGGTCAAATAAGTAAGGAATGATGTTCTATAACATCAAATTCAAGAAAAAGTGAAATCGTAATCAAAATATCGATTAAAAATGAAGAAGCGAATGAAGAAAGAACACGCGAAGAACACGAAGAGCGTTGTTGATGGACAAATTTAAAACCATCGTAGGATAATTGTTATTGATGGACAAGTTTAAAACCATCTCGTATAAGTTAGTTGCTTATTGCTTGGTTAGGAACGTTAGAAACATTCATGAAGAACGGATTAAAACTTAGCTATAACGAAGTTATGGCAAAAAATTTGTAAAAGAAGAATGAGAATTAGAAAGTTAGTAAATGAACCCGAACGTGTAAGGTTTTATAAGAATGTAAGAGAACATATAAAACGTGAGTCATGGACTCAAGAACGAACGAATTCCGAGTTCGGATGACCGAATTACAGACGAATGAATGAAGAGCGAAGATTAAGCCAATTGAATGGAATGTTACTAGATTCAGAACAAAGTTCTATCCATGGGTAATCGAAGTACGTAAGATAAGAAAGATAATGGCTTTGGAACGTCCTCGTTCCGAGTTATAACGAATAAGATATGAGATTTCGAAGTCAGCAACTCAAGCTTGTAAAAGACTTAGAAAATTTTTCTAAGTTTCATGCTTGGCGTCGTGGCACCACAACGCAAAGGAAAGGGAAGGGCACGGCGCTGCAGCGTTAGTGCAGGCAATGCCCAGAAATGAGATTTTTACTGCTCAATTACTAGGGGATGTGCAAGAAAGAAATATGAACATGTAGTTCAACTAATGTAACACTTAATCAAGTATATTAAACCTTTAATGAAGGTTGAACAGAAAGATTAAACGAGATTAAAAGAAGGTGAACGCGGGTTACAAAACCGATATCCGGGGACCGTAGTCGCGATAAACGAACGTGAGGGATTGTTATAATTGTGATTCCTTAGACGTTGAGTGACGAGGGTAATGAATAACATTTCGATGTTATGTCATAGTAATGTGAGATGAATATAAAGCGTAAACGTTGCTACGATGAACGATCGGTCTTAGCATACAATGATCTGTATGGCTTCGACATTAAGAAAGAATAATGAACATGGGGTTCATGGGATGGATAACGATCGAAAGCGATTAAAACCTCGAGTAAAGGTTGAATGAGAGATTAAGAGACGAGCAACGTGAA
Source organism: Panax quinquefolius (assembly GCA_020205615.1). Classification (NCBI taxonomy): domain Eukaryota; kingdom Viridiplantae; phylum Streptophyta; class Magnoliopsida; order Apiales; family Araliaceae; genus Panax; species Panax quinquefolius. The sequence goes on from CM035158.1 coordinate 81,535,460, forward strand.
TGTTGAATATGTAAATGATCCTCGTAAATTTTAATCGCGTTGAACGAATGTTCTAAGTATACCCTAGTTGTATGACGTAGACGTTGACGAAGGTAGTAAGTAAGATATGAATTATCAAGAAAGCCGTAACAAATGGTAATAAGAGTATTGAAAGCCGAATGTGAGTCGAATAAGAACGAATCCTGAGGTATGGCATTTAGTTGTCGTCGAAAGTCAAAAGGAATAAGAAATTGACTTAACGAACATTATAGTTAATAGGTTAAGTATAAGTTAAGATAATTTTAGGTTGTGGTACAATCGTAACCTTTGATGGTTGACATATGGGAGCTGGGCTAAACAATTCCTTCAGAGAGTGAAGGTATATACGAAACTGGCAACCGATCTAACTCATTGTGATGGCAGTGTAGACGAGACGGGAACTTGTTTGTTGGTTATTTGTGGGAATCCACTCAGAGTACCATATGGACTACTAGCAGAGAAGCGATGTGTGTTGAGTCCTAGAGAAGTAATAAGAAGAAGATAAGAATGTGAATCATCTAAGATGATGAACGTTTTGAGTAAGACATCTCCGTATGTCATGAAGCCATAACCGGTAATGAAAGTTAGTCGCGTAAAATTATATTGCAAGAACGCGAACCCTAAGAAGTAAAGTTAAGTAAACCAATGTGTAAGTCAAATATATGTGTAACGACCCCAAAATAGGTTCATTCCATCCAACCCATTCTGAGTCGCCAAATATATGGTACGAAAAACAACTACAACTTTATTACAACAATTGTCGTGCAAAATACAACAACACATATGCTATGAGTTTGGATACAAATATATACCAATGTGCTTGTACGTCACAATGACACCTTACATAAAGGTATAGTCAAAAACTATTTTAGAAATTAGAATCTTTGGGAAGTGCTCAAGGAAATCTTCGTACATGGGAGGCCATGCTTTTAGGTTATGGTAGATATCATATGGCCACAGAATTATCCTTGGTTGACCCAATAGACCCCAAAGAAAAACGAGAAGATTACTATCATATTCTTCCCAATGGTGAGTCTTCTCTTGACATATCATTATCTCCCTTTGTCTCTAATTGGGTATTATACTCCAAACAAACACCAAGATTATATAGGTAGTGCTTGTAAATATACTCGGCAAGTGGATGAGCACAACCATGTCTTATGATAACACGAGGTTGTATGTCATTAGACATCTTGTATGATAGTGACAAAACACCCTTCCAAGTTAAATTCACCTCACCCTCAACATCTATAGACCACCACTCTATTCCTCGCTATCCCCGCTCGATTGACTACACTTTTATTACACGAAAGGAATTGTGAAACAAAAGGGTGAGCACAACTAGCTCGATAAAAGAATATTATGACTAAAGATAAATAAATTATCAATAGTCTTCATCAAGAATAAATCGGAGATTTAGAACATATGGTAGATGATGAAACTTTTCAACCATAGTTGCGGTGGAATGAAGCAATCCATTAGAAGAGTCGAATAGACTATAAAGTCTATTGTCTTCTCCATGTTAAAATCCACCAACAATGTTTTATCCTGTAACATCAATCAACAATTCCTCATCCACAATCACGTGTATAACTTCATAATCGTAATTGTAGTTCTAAATTCCTTTCCTCATCAAAGACAAAGATAATTTTCATCACTTGTCTTTACGAAACATCAAAGATCATGGTTATACCAAATCACAGTTCCTTTTCATAATCATACTAATAAATTCATCTTTGCACCACGGGCCAAAGATATTCATCAACAGTTCATCTTTACACTACATGCTAAAGATATTCAACAACGGGTCATCTTTGCATTACAAGCCAAAGATATTCATCAATAATTCATCTCGCACTCACAAAGCTAAAGATATTCAACAACGAAGTCATCTTTGCATTACAAGCCAAAGATATTCATCAATAATTCATCTTTGCACTACAAAGTAAAGATATTCAACAACAGTCATCTTTGCATTACTGAGCAAAAGATATTCATCAATAATTCATCTTTGCACTCTGGCTAAAGATATTCAACAACAGTCATCTTTGCATTACGAGCAAAAGATATTCATCAATAATTCATCTTTGCACTCATGGCTAAAGATATTCATCAGTTAGTCATGTTCATTTAAACACTGTTCATCTTTGCACTCTGAGCCAAAGATATTCTTGTAAATCATTCATCTTTGCATTGGTTTTATCCACGTCCAAAAATACCTCAAAAATAATCATAGTGGTGTAAAATTCAAGAATGATCAAAACATGGATACAATCAAAGGTAGTATCCGAGAATAGATATTTTAGAGCGAAAAGAAAAATTTTCATTTTTTCTTGAATAGTCCGTGATTCGTGAATAGTCTGCCAGTATCGTGAATAGTTTCAGATATCGTGAATAGTAACTCGACACCAAAAGATAGAAATTCCACAAAAAACATCTTCACGCTTCATGAATAGTACTCGTGAATAAGTAACTCGTGAATAGTAACTTCATGAATAGTAACTCGTGAATAAGAACTCATGAATAAGTAACCCATACATGAAAAAGTTCCAAATTTGATAAAAGTTCCAACCAATATTTCAAAGATAATGATATTGAAGAAATAATATCATCGAGAAGAAAATAACATCCCTTACCTCAAAATAACCGTACTTACGATTGAATTTAGGATATAGTCTTGTGAAACTTACCTTTGAATAGCAACTCTCAAAATATCAAAATACTCACAAAAATACGCTTAATAATCTAGAGAGAAAGAAAACTTGTTTCTGGTGTGATTTTCAATTCTAACCTAAGCACCTATTTATAGGAAAATGCTAGAACGCCATAGGAGACTAAAATAATAAAGAATTATTATTTCTTACCAATTCTTCTCGCGACACCACAATGATTCAAAGCATGCTAGCCATCTTGGAAAAAAAATAAAATTGACCCACATGTGTAATCAACACCAACCAAAGTGGGTCCCACCCATAAATTTAATAAAAATCATTTTATTTTCCGAAACTTCAGTAATTCATAGAAAATAGACCGGTTATCAGAAAAATACGAATTTTATGTCCATTCTGCCTGAAATCGAATTCTCTACAACTTTACAGAAGAAATTTTTTCCAAATTCCAAACGAAAAATGACCAAAATCTGCATACGGATAAGTTTTCTAATTTCCTTCTCTTCCCTTTCTCTTTCTTCCTTTCCCATAATTCTCCACTAACTCTCTCTCTTCCCCCACTTTCTTCTCTTACCCCCACCACTTCTTCCACACACACACACAAATACGTATATATATATATATATATATATATATATATATATACATTAAAATATTTACAATTATTAAATGATTCCAATTCTATCTTCTCTCTTCCACCTCATCTATTTATAACCCATGAATTTATTGTAAAAATATCACCATCAATATATTATTAAAATAATATATTTAAATGAATTATTTTATCAGAAAAAGATAAAATATTAATTTTCAACAATTGTCATTTTAAAATTTTTCTCCATCTACATCCATATAAAATCAATATTTTCCTCATCATATGAATCAATAATTAATTATTCACAAATAATATTACAGAATCACAATATTGACAACCGAGTGCGGTTCAGAAAGAGGGGCTTTCCAATAAGGATCTCTCTTCTTTGGCGCACAATTAGGTGACCAAACCTCTCCTTAAATGCGAACTTTCTAGACATTGCCAATAATGTTTTCTAATAATATTATTCGAGATAATGTGAATTATTGTCTCGATAATGGAGATCTTTGTGCGTTGACAATTATTGAACAACAATAATATAAAATATCAACGCATCAATTATTGAATCAATAAAATAAAATATTGAGCAGTAATTCTGTAACAATTATTGAGTAAGTGCTTCTTCACGTAAGAATCAATAATTCAAAAATATTGTGTAATATCTGGTGTGCTCTTTGTGCAACAACGCGTAGATTACTTTTATTTTACCAACCGGGTATTCCAACAGTGTTAACGGTAACGATTACGTCGTTATTTATAAAAACTTAATTTTGTCGTTTTCTTCATCCGACAGTTATTCTGTTATGGGGCCCACAAATAGGCTGCTATTTGTCAAATGCGAATATTCCCTACAGAAAGAATATTCCACGACCAAACGAATATTCCCCGACAATAATGAATACTTTATACCCCCTTGCGTATTTTGAAAAAAAAAAATTCATATATCACCCTTAACTTTAACTTTTATCAATTTAACCATTTACTGAATAGAAAAATTGAATACTTTTATTTCATAAAATTCGGGGTCTTACAATATGACTAATTGGTGAATGTGTTATTTTCTTATGTGTTATATAGGAATTGGAATGAGCAGTTAAGCGTAAGCTGTAGCTGTGCGTAAGGCAAGTTTCCTAACTTCATTCATATTTTAAATGAATGCTAGTTTCTTAAATTTCTCAGATGTTGAAATTGAGAAGTTCTGTCTATGTGCGAATGTGCGATATTTGTGCAAGGTGGTAAAACGTATGAGGCCTTGTGCCACAATGTGAACACTTCGGTGTTTCTATGATATGAACTATTTTATGATTGAACTGTTCAATATGAAAATATTTTGTTAATATATGAACCATTATTGTTGAGTCTGTGTTATTGATTCTAGCCAGACAGAATGTGTATGAAAGAGAGTAGAGAATGAAAGTATTTCAAAGTGAATGTGACTAATGTTTTAAAATGATAGGAATCGAGATTATTCCAATTATTCAAGCTGCTTCATAACCTTTGTTCGGTTATCGAATTTCCAAAGGAATGTTAAACTCTTGAAGTTATATGTTCAACTGTTATGACTTGCTGAGCAATTGAATGCTCACACTTGCTTTAAATAAAAAACATTTTCAGTGAACGATGTTAGAAGAATTTAAGGATCCCGTAAGAATCAAGCTAACGGTATCCAGATGAAGTGCCATTCAGGTTGTGAATGAGCAAAAAGATCAAGTGAAGACTTGTAATGTAGAAAGATGAAACTTAAACTATAGACTAGTTTAATGAATTGTTATGTATCCTTGGTGGCAGATAAAAGTCACTCTTATAAGATGAAAGGAATAATGTAATTATCATTATTTGTAATGAGAAAGGTTATAAGGTTTTAGAACCTGGGAATTTAGAATGTATATTATTATATTTCAGTATATAATGATGTATGTTTGGATGAATGATGTACTCGTGACGTACGGAATCCGGGTGTGAAGATATATCGGATTTTGGGGCGTGACAATTACTGTAGCAATAATTGAGTATAACTGAGTGACTTCTCACGTAAGCATCAATAATCAATACCGTGTGCTACTATGCAACCACACATATTACTGTACTTTTATCACCGGGTAGTTCAACAGTTTAATGGTAAAACTTCCGCTGTTATTTTTATAAAAAGGTATTTCTGTCATTTTCTAACTACGACAATACTTCCGTTGTGGAGTCCACCAATGATTGTGTCGTCGAACGAATATTCTCTGTTAAAACGAATATTCCCCGACCAATCGAATATTCACTGACACAACAAATATTTTATATCAACTTGCTTACTTTATAAAATTTTCCAAATATTACCCACAACTATAACATTATATCATATCCACACCATAATATTCAAAAATATATTTAGAGAAAAATTATTCTTTATTAAAAAAGTTGGGGTCTTACACATTCCATTTACACCTGACATCTACACAAAATAATTAAGTTGATTAGTACACGTCAGTAGAATAATAAAAACACATATCATATTCATAATGCATTTTTTATATGGTTATTTTCTTCTTTTACTTCTTTAACTTCTCTTAAGGTTATGACTTAAGGTTTTTAACTCCCCCCTTAAGTTTTATAACCTAATGCATTGATACCAACCTGTGACGCCCCCAAATCCTGGTATTTTCCAACCCGACAGATGGTGCTACACGGTACTACCATTCACACATACATTCAATTGAAAAGCCTCAATAGAACGATTATGTCTTCTATATATTCAAAATAATATTAATATTTCCCAGGTTCTTTATAACCATTACATTGTTCTTGTCATAATATCAAATATATTACAAGCATTCACCCTATACTATCACATAAGTATTCTACGGGTTCGTCTTCGTCTTGCCCTTATCCTTGCTGGATCCTTCGGTCCGCTCGATATTAGCTGTGTTCATATGGTTCAAGCAAGAATAAGCATGACTAGCTCAGCAAGTACAACAATTCTAATAAACAACATGCTTTAAACATAGGAATCATATATCTTCAATAACTGAACAATAGTTACAAAGTACTATCAATAATTCAAAATAGCACTTCTTTTCCTTCAAAATGTTTTACAACAACAATATTCAGTAAAACATTAATTTCGGTCAAAGACCTTGAGCATTTCATACTTTATTTGAAAAGGACATCCCAACACTAAGTCCATAAGTCCGACATTTCTTACGAGCACGTCTAGGTGATCAGCTTATAGTACTCTATGTTGATCAACACTACATTCATTAAACGTATGTATGTTTAAGTTGTGGCAACCTCACGTGAATGTCGTTTGACGACAAAACATTTTAGCATACTCAGCCTTCATTTGAAAACCACAACAATATAACTTGGTAAAATATTGACCATACTTTGATAGATTATAAGAAATCCAAAATATCTTAAGTCAAGTCGAAAGAATTGGCTTTGACTTAATCATACATCAATTCATGCGTAAGAAAACATGAAACACAAAGCTTGTCCAGATCGAACTGAAACAAGGGTTAAAATACTTGCCTTCAGCGTTTGCTACAGTTATAACACATTCACATTAAGTCTTTAAGTCTCTACAGTAAATGATAACATCACATAACACATTAGGTCATGAATGAACATACATAGTTCCTAATGAATCTTACCCTTTTTCTCAATCTAATTATGACTTAGATTTGTTATTATTGGTTTCGGCTTTTCGTTACGTCGTTCTTACATTCACATACAATTGACTTACGTTAACATTAATTGATAATACTTAAGGTTTAAACATGTCTTAACAATATTATAATCAGGCCTTAGTTCATTACTAATGAGTTACCATTCATTTCATACTTGTAAACCTTCTTTACTATGTAAATCCTTGGGCTGGCACTGCGGCGCCACCCTTCCTTCTCTATGTCATGTATTTGCTTATTTCCACTTTCTGATGGCTAAGGGTCGAGTCCGGCTCTGCGGTGCCACATATAACATAATCGGATCAAGGCCATGACGTGACTCTGCAGAAGGTTGTGACATTGTATTTCATCAACTGCCAATAGCCACCATTTAGTTTTCAGGTCAGCCATGGCGCCAACTCTGTGCCTCAGATAACTTTGACAGATTTTCTACTTTGCGAAATTCCCGGACGCATAACTTCTTCGTTATAAGTCCGAATTGGCTCGTTCAAAAACCTATGGTTCACAAATTAGTTCATGCAAGAATTTTATCTATTTGACTTCGTTTGCTAAAAATTCACCTATTAGTTTATTTTTAGCGAAAATGGTAAACGTTCGTGAACGTTCATCACTCGTTTCTTCGTCTAAGTTGGAATCCAGTCATTTTTGAGTCCGTAACTCTATAATGCCAAATATAACTTGTCTCCATCGAAAACCAACGTTTTTGAGTTCAAATACAAAACTCGACTTCCATTTTGAGAATTTCACGAATTCGACGATTATTGTCCAATCGTGTGAATTCCGGCGAAACTTCGTTACTAACGATATGTTCATCATTCTAAATGGATTCTAACCATCATATGAACATTTCAAACTACATAATACATCAACTTATTTTCAAGCTATGTTTTGGCTTATTCTTCATAAGTTCATGACTTAATAACTTATAAACTACAAGTTTTAATTCCTTATAACTTATTAAAGATTTAAGTCCTTTAATCAACATTCTCACATCTTATCAAACATACTAACTTCATATGGTAATCACATGACAAGTTCATCATAAGTTCATAACTTAATTAGGTTCAAGTTATTTATTCATGACTTATTCGGCTTAAGTCCATTGCTTATTCAATTCTTATATGTTCTTAGCATACATTCTTATTAAACTACACTTCTCTTATCACCCTACAATGATAGAGATGAAGATTATTAGACAAGAGTCTTACCCTTGATGAACTAGTACTTCTCTTCTTCTTGAAAATCTAACAAAGGATGTTTTGACTTAAAAGTGCTTATTCTCTCTAACCAATAAGTTACTTTATGTTGGATGAAAGTTAACAATCCAACAAATGAAATTTGAGCTTGCTATTTGTAGAGCTTCCAAGGTTAGGGTATAAGGGTTATTAGATTATTCCACCTCCTTACTTACCTCCTTACTATTCATCTACTTAACCCTTAAGTAAACTTGCTATCTACACAATTTTCTTGCCCATCACATAAAGTTCTTGGCCACCACATAAAGTACTTGGTCACCAAGATAACCCACATTAACATTGGTTGCTCCATGGATCAAGCATAACCCATTGGATCAGTACATTGGGCTTAAGTTAATTAACTTAGCTTATTCATTTTGGGCTTGCATTAAGTTACTTTGGGCTTTTGATTAATAAACACTTAGGTTTGTACATCCCATTCTTATTGGACTCTACCAATTTGTTAACAATCCTACAAGTCTTACTTAATTGGCTAAAAGCCTTATTACATATACTATACGTATAATTCTCGTATTCTAGCTCGTATATTAATTTGTAATATACGTTATTCCCTTCTCCGTACATACTCGTATAATACTTCGTATTATACTTGTATTCAATACCTCGTACAATACTTATGTATCATACGATCAATACACTCTCTTCTTAACGCTTAATATTTCTAACGTTCTCTAATTAAGTCCGTATGCGAAATATTGTGTTTTCCATACTTAGATTATTATTACATAATCCATCTCATCTTGATATTATAAAGTTACGTATTTCTCAAAAGTTCAAAAATAATTCCTGAGCAGAAATCGATGAATAGTATTTTTTAGAAAATTTCTCAGAAAGCTTTTATTTTTGTCTTAGAAATTCAAACACTTTAATTCATTCGCGTAGTTAAAAAACTACAACGTTTCGACGTTCCGACGTTTCTAGGTTATAGAACAACATTCACCTTACTTAACACATAATAATAACAAATAATATTATTTTATTTATTATTTAAAGTATTTACAAAAGGTTCGACTTTCTAGGGAGTTACATAATATTTCTTACTGGGCTAGTTGAGCTCACCCTTTTACTTCCATTGTTCTCTTCAGAAAATGAGAACGTAGCTGGAACTAGTCGGAGAACGGAGTGATGGTCCGAGATGGTGTTATAGTAGTCATCACTATTCTATAAAATAGTGTGACAATAAATGTAATTAGGACTCCATTTGAGTTTGGATATTGTCTAGAAGATAATATTCGTGTAAAAAACTCTCATTTCATGTTGTATAATTAAGTTTGTATTTAGATTCAAGATTACTATGTATTTGGCGACCCAAGATGGGTGATGTATACCTATTTTGGGGGTGTCACAGTTGGTATCAAAGCTTAGGGATATGATCCCTAGCTGAGATATGAGACAAGAACTAGGAGGGAGAGACAGGGAATTCCTTCGCTAGTATGACCTACCTAAGTTTATTTGGTATTTAATTGCTTAGTCAGATTATAGGGATAATATGTGGCATGTCAATTAACCCTTGTTTTGTGGCAGTGTTTGAAAATGGCATCTGAAAATGTCTAGATAAGCAATGAAGCACATGAGACCGTTGAGTCAACAACGATCAATATCCAGGATAATGTGCAACAGGAAGACAATAATCCTCAGGTATACAACAACACCGATCAAATGATGAATGAAGGGATGTTCAGAGGCTTTATGCAATTCATGCAACATCAGGCGAGAGCGGCTCTTGTTCAAAATGCAGGTGAAAACACTGGCAACTCTCAGATGGTTACTGCTAAGCAGTTCAAGGAGCTGGGACCACTAAAGTTTTTAGAAGAGCCAAAACCACTTAAGGAGACTTGGATAAAGCAGATCACCAAGATATTTGATGTCTTAGGATGCTCCGAGAAGCAAAAGGTTCCCTTTGCCACCTTCATGTTGAGAGGAGAGGCCGATTATTGGTGGGAATCAGTAAAACGTACTTAGCCTGCCGCACTCAAAATGTCTTGGGAAAAGTTCTAAAAACTATTCAACGATAATTACTTTCCGAAAGTATTCGTCATATGAAGGAGGTGGAGTTTATCAAGTTGGAGCAAAACAATATGACCATGTCGTAGTATGAGGCTAAGTTTGCTGAGTCATCCCGGTTCGCATCCCATTTGTTTGATAATGAGGAGAGAATGACGCGAATGTTTCTACAAGGTTTGAGACCCGAAATACGTCAATACCTCATTTCTCACAAACTGTGTTTGTATTCAGATGTTGTAAATAGGGCTTAGTTATTGGAGTGCGATAATGAGTCAACCCAACCAAGAGAGAGCAGCTGAGATGTCGATAATACCAGTGGTAGAAGTCATCGAAGCGGTGACAACAAATGTGGAGGGAATTAACATGCCAGAAATGGTAACCACTTCTATGGTAATCATGGCCAATATAATAAAAGTGAAAATTTCAAGAAGAGGAGATTCAATAATGATGGAAAGACGTCAGCATCAGCACCTGTTGTTAAGGAAGGAGAACGACTGCCGGTCGTATGTTACAAATGCGGAGGGGAGGGACACATCAGTTCAAACTATACCCAGCAGTCCAAATCATGTTACAATTATGGAAGCGAAGGTCACCTAGCCCGATTTTGTCGTGCACCAAAGTCAAGTCCAGTAGGGATGGAGGCATCAAAGATCGTCCCAAACAAGACAAAATCGGTAGTTCAATGGAGAGCGTTTGTTGTAACCTCCTAAAAAGTGAGGAATCCGAACGAGGTGATCACGGGTAAGATAATCATAAACTCTAGCGAAGTCTATACCTTATTTGATACTGGTTCTACCCATTTTTTTATTTATCCTACTTGAGCTCAACGTTCAAATTTAACTTCGGAGAAATTAGACTTTGATTTATCTGTTAAATTCCGTTGGGAGAAACCTTCATTATATCAACTTCTTATAAGTCTTGTTTGATTCAAATCGGTAACCGCATGTTACCTGTCGATCTTATCTCTTTGAAAATACTTACATTCGATGTGATTTTAGGGATTGATTGGTTAACTACTCATCATGCAAAAATTAATTGCTTTTGTAAGGTTATTAGCTTTCATATTCCTAACCAACCTATTATGCGAATTTAAGAAGCCAAACCATTAAAGTCAACCACTGTCATCTCAAGCCATAAAACTATTCGTTTATTGAAAAACAGATGTCAAGCTTTCTTAGCTCATGTCACGGATTTAAACAAAAATACGCTAGTCTTGAATGGTATTTTTATTGTTAATAAATTTCCTGATGTATTCCCTGAAGAACTTTCTGGCCTACCCCTAGAGCGTGAAATTGAATTTTGTATCGACCTTGAATCCAGTACAAAACCCATTTCCAAAGCCCTATATCGAATGACTCCTATTGAACTTCAGGAGTTAAAAACCCAACTACAGGAATTGTTAGACATCAGTTTCATTCGTCCTAGTACGTCTCCTTGGGGTGCTCCTGTTCTATTCGTGAAGAAGAAAGATGGAAGTATGCGACTTTGTATTAATTATCGGGAGTTGAATCATGTCACCATCAAAAATAGGTACCCATTGCCACGCATTGATGACCTGTTTGACCAGTTATAAGGCGCCAAATTCTTTTCAAAGATTGATCTTCGTTCTAAATATCATCAGTTAAAGATTAAAAATGATAACATCCCAAAGACTGCTTTCAGAACTCGGTACGGGCATTACGAATTCCTAGTCATGTCTTTTGGATTGACTAATGCTCCTACTACTTTCATGGATATAATGAACTGAGTATTCAAGGAATATTTGGATCACTTTTTGGTCGTCTTTATTGATGGCATCCTTATTTACTCCAAAAGCTGTGAAGATCATGAGTAACACTTGAGGCTGATACTCCAAAAGCTTCGTGAGAACAAGTTATATACCAAGTTAAAGAAATGCGAGTTTTGGCTTGAGGAAGTAGCATTTCTTGGGCACGTGATATCAAATCATGGAATATCTATCAACCCGGCAAAGGTTGAAGTAATTCAAAGCTGGGAACAACCTAAGTTAGTGACCGAAGTATGTAGCTTTCTCAGCTTAGCTGGTTATTATCGGAGATTCGTAGAAGGGTTTTCTCGAATCGCTATTCCATTAACTCAGCTGACTCGGAAAGATACAAAATTCGGTTGGAGCGAGGATTGTGAGAAGATTTTTCAAGAACTCAAGAGGAGACTCATTTCAGGATTTGTTCTAACAATTCCATCTAGTTTGGAGGGATTTGTCATCTATAGCGATGCTTCAAGCAAAGGTTTAGGATGTGTTCTCATGCAATATGGGAAATTCATAGCCTATGCCTCACGACAACTCAAAGAATATGAGAGTAATTATCCTACTCATGATCTAGAGTTGGCAACTTTTGTTTTGGTGTTTAAGATTTGGAGGCATTACCTATATGGAGAGAAGGTGGAGATCTATACGGATCATAAAAGCCTCAAATATTTTTCACTCAAAAGGAACTCAACATGCGGCAACGACAAAAGCTTGAGCTGTTGAAAGATTACGATCATACCATTCAATACCATCCTGGAAAAGCTTAACGCGATGGTTGGCGCATTGAGTAGAAGATATATATACTGCATGTGTGAGTGTGATATTGTCAATGCAAAGGCCCATTTTGTATTACATACAAAGGATAGAGATAGAGTTAAAGACTCCAGGGACCCATGTGATGATGGCGAATATACGAGTAAAACTGACTTTAATCGATAAAGTTAAAGTTGCTCAAGCTACAGACCTGGAGCTGATGCGTATGAGGAAGAAAGTGCAAGAAGGTGCTATTCCGGAAGCAAGAATCAACGAAGAAGGAATACTTCGAGTTAACTCTAGACTTTGTGCTCCTAACGATTCTGACTTGAAGTATAAAATCATGATGGAGGCGCACAACACATCATTTGCAATCCATCCTAGGAGTACCAAAATGTATCGTGATCTTTGAAATACATTTTGGTGGAGCAATATGAAGAGAGAGATAGCGGGGTTTATCTCAAGGTGTCTAACTTGTCAACGAGTCAAGGCGGAGCATCAAGTGCCAAAAGGTCCATTGCAACCACTTGAAATTCCAGAATGGAAGTGGGAGCACATTACCAAGGATTTCGTTACTGGTCTTCCCAAGGTTTCTCAAGGCATGGATGCGATTTGGGTCATTGTTGATAGATTGACCAAGTCTGCTCATTTCTTACCGATATAAGAAACTTATACACTTGAACGTCTTGCTCGTATGTACATAAACGAGATTGTAAGATTTCATGGTATACTAGTATCTATAGTTTCTGATCGAGACCCAAGATTCACTTCACGATTTTGGGTTAGTTTGCAAAAAGCTATGGGCACGAATTTACAATTTAGTTCGACGTATCATCCTCAAACGAACGGGCAGTCGGAGAGGACTATTCAAACTCTTGAGGATTTATTAAGACTCTGTGTCCTTAACTTCAAAGGAAGTTGGGACAAGTTCTTACCATTGGTGGAGTTTTCCTACAACAACAGTTCTCAAGCAAGTATTGGCAGGGCTCCATTTGAGGCATTGTATGGAAGAAAGTGTTGTTCTCCAGTATGCTGGGATGAGGTGGGTGAAGGAACGTTGTTGGAACCGGAGTTGGTACGTATGACTATGGAAAAGATTCAAACAATTTGAAAACATATAAAAACCTCACAAGATCGATAAAAGAGTTATGATGAACTTCATCGAAAGGACATTAAATTCAATATTTGAGATCATGTGTTGTTACGCTTTGCTCTATGGAAAGGAGTTACGAGATTTGGAAAGAGAGGAAAGCTCAATCCTTGATTCATTAGCCCATTTGTAATCCTCGATCGAGTAGGAACTGTGGCCTATAGACTCGCCTTATCACCAAGTATATCTCGTGTTCATAACGTTTTTCATATATCTATGTTACGTAAATATGTGAAAGACCCGAACCACATTATTGAATTAGAACCGGATGAGATAACGGAATATTTAACGTATGAAGAGGTTCGTGTTAAAATCTTGGATAAGAAGGATCATATTCTATGCTCCAAGGTTATACCTCAAGTCAAAGTTTTGTGGAGAAACCACGTGGAGGAAATGACCTGGGAGTTAGAATCTGAAATGAAATCAAGGTATCCTCACCTCTTCGACATATCAGGAACGTACCCTAATTTTGAGGACAAAATTTCATAAGAAGGGGAGGTTGTAAGACCCCAACTTTTTTGAATAAAGAATATTTTTTTCTCAAAATATATTTTTGAATATTATGGTGTGGATATGATATAATGTTACAGTTATGGGTAATATTTGAAAATTTTACAAGTAAGTAAGTTGATATAAAATATTCGTTGTGTCGGGGAATATCCGATTGGTTGGGGAATATTCGTTCGACGGCATAATTATTGGTGGACCCCACAACGAAAGTATTGTCGTAGTTAGAAAATGACAGAAATATCTTTTTATAAAAATAACGGTGAAAGTTTTACCGTTAAACCGTTGAACTACCAACCGGTAAAGTAAAAAAATACGATGTCTGGCGTGGTTGCATAGTTGCACACGGTATTGATTATTGATGCTTACGTGAGAAGTCACTAAGTTATACTCAATTATTGCTACAGTAATTGCTGCATAGTATCTCACGTTATTTGATTCAATTATTGTCACAGTATTAATATTTTATATTACTAAATCAATAATTGAGACGACAAAGTTATTCATATTATTATTTGCAATATTGACGATGTATAGAAAGTTCTGTCGATGAGAGGTTTAGTCACCTAATTGCGCGCCAATAGGGAGAAATCCTTATCGGAAAGCCCCCTCTTTCCTGGGAATGATCTGGTTGTTAAATATTGTGAGTTATAATATTAATGATGAATAATTGTTAATAGATTAAAAATGTGTTTACTAAAGATAAATAATTTGTGGTAAATATTAATTCAATTTTTGATATAAATATAAGGAATTGTTATGAGGCATTTGTTGTATGTTTGACTTATTATTCCATGGGAAGATTTACTAATTTTATGGACCGTCAATCGTAATTTTAATAGATAACTAATCTGGACCATTGGTGGTGGTTTTAATAGTAAATCAATCTGGACCATTGATGGTGGTTGTAATAGTAAATCAGTATGGACCATTAATGATGGTTTTAATAGTAAATCAATCTGGACCATTGATGGTGGTTTTTATAGTAAATCAATCTGGACTGTCGGTAGTGGTTTTAATAGTAAATCAATCTGGACCGTCGGTGGTAGTTTTAAAAGTAAATCAATATGGACCGTCGGTTGTGGTTTTAATAGTAATCAATATGAACTGTCCGTTCTAATAGTAAATCAATCTGGACCGTTCATGAATTAGTTACTATTTAGTCTATTCTCCTATAAATAGAAGCTTAATTCTTCTTTCATTCTCACCAATTCACTGAGATTCACAAGAGACACTATAGAGAGAGAAACTATAGAGAGCAAGAAGAAGAGTATTATGCTACTTCACTATTACAGTATCCAGCCTTCTACTAAGGTAAGGGGTATTATTTCTTTCGTATTCATAAGGAATACTATTTTTCGTATTCATCCTTTAATATGTCGGAATAACCTGTCTACGCGAATTATGTTGCCGTATGACATGTGAAAATCCATTTGCAGTTTCGTATATTATTTCTTTTCATATTCTTAAATCTAAACATACTATGTTAAGTATTGCTTTTATAATCCTTGAAATTAGTGGAATATCCTTGAGTTTTTCATTTCATCCAGTATCGTTTCATTAAAATATTGATCTAAACTTTCTTATTAAATATCAATATTTTCACCCGGGATACTATTCACGGGTTACAATTCACCTAGTTAGAATTCACTATAATATTATTCACTCGGGTATTCGGGGCACTTTACATACCGGTGTATTATTCACGGGTTACTATTCACGGGTTACTATTTACCCAATTACTATTCACTCAAATATTATTCACTCAGGTATTGGGGGCACTTTTTATGTCGGGGTACTATTCACGGGGTACTATTCCCGAATTACTATTCATAAGATACTATTCACCAAAAAATTTATTTCTTATCTGTTCAAATTATTTTTGATACATGGATATTATTCTTGAATTTACTCCACAAAGCAGTATCATGTTGACAATTTGGACATTATTGAATTCTAGATAAATTAAATTATAAATCTTTAAAAATTTGTCCTTTGCTTTCTTTTAATTGAATTCTTATATCATTGTCATCATCCTCATGCTTATATTGTGCTGAAAGTTATCTTTGGCGTACGTGCATAGATGGACTATTGATTGGTATGATTATGACCAGGGATAATTCAGTATGAACATGACCATTGATGATTACACGAATATTCTTGGCCCATTAGTGCAGGAATAATTTATGGACGTGATACTAATGAATATCCTTGGCCCGTAGTGCAGGGATGATTCGATAATGTGATTTATTTATTAAGTTGAGTCCCAGCGATAAAGTTGATGATAAACTTTTTAAATCATAGAAGATAGTAGATATCATGCTCTACTTGACTATTCTAATGGATTGCTTGTTCCGCTGCAGTTAAACTTTTTATCTATTATATTCTATCAGTTTAACATTGTTGAAGGTTAATGATAACTTATTCTGCATTATCTTAGTCATAATATTTCTTACTGGGCTAGTTGAGCTCACCCTTTTACTTCCATTTTTCTCTTCAGGAAATGAGAACGAGCTGAGAACTAGTCTGGGAAGCGGAGTGATGGTCCGAGATGGTGTTATAGTAGTCCTCACTATTCTATAAAATACTGTGACAATAAATGTAATGAGGACTCCATTTGAGTTTGGATATTGTCTAGAAGACAATATTCATGTAAAAACTCTCAGCTCATGTTGTATAATTAAGTTTGTATTTGTATTCAGTACCATGTATTTGGCAACCCAAGATGGGTGATGTATACCTATTTTGGGGGCGTCACACACTCAATGTACTTTCTGCATTGTCAACACAACTTGAGATATTTTTGAGGAGGTTGGACGCTTTCGCAGCACAACGTATTCAAAGTGTAGCAGTGGTTTTTGACTATTGTGCTTGTAATCAACCGAGTCATCAATGCACCATCAGATTCAGGCCAGAACAGTATGGTGGTGACTACCTCTACAATTATGCATATACCAACAATTATCATCAGGGTTGGGGATATCACCCAAATTTTTCATGGAGCTATAATCATCAAGATCAATACTATGCTGTAAATCCAACATACCCACCAGAATTCTCATGTCCACTGCTGCTGTTGCAACAGGAAGAAAATTCAAATTTGAAGGAACTTCTGTCTAAGATTATAGCTTCAAATAAGGAGAGGATGATTAGTCATGAGATATCAAGATGAAATCTTACGAACCAAATGGAACAACTAATCAATGCCTCAAACAATGTTCCTCAATACACTTGGCTCTATTACATGGATTCCGAGACTGATGGAGAGCCCGAACCAAATCTATAACTGGATGTGTCAAATGATGTAGATGTTAAAAGATAGGAGACAATTGTGGAACAGGAAAAGAAGGTCGGCGAAGATCTAACTTTGAGTCCCAATGAAGATGAGCCAATTTTGTTAGTACTTTATCTGCCTTCTCCACAAAAGTTCAAGGATTTGGTAATATTTGTAAAACCATGCCTAATTGATAGTCATGTCGTCGGTAAAACTCTTTGTGACATTAGAGCTAGTACAACTTTGGAGCTATGGTGGGATGAGAAAGAGAAGATAGAAGAAGAGCCCATTGTGTTTGACAAGCTTCCATTCCCCAATCTGATCACAGACACAATGGAGAAAACACTTAGTTGTTGGACGTTCTTAATAGAGATCCTACCTAAAAGGAGCATGCTAAATGACTTTGATTCAATGGCCAGTACTGATGGGAACCTCTCAAAGGATATATTGCTAGTGATGGATGGAGGGTTCCTCAACTTTTGTAGGGGAATTGGTTAGATTGCTAAAGAAGTCCAACTGAAGGACTTTAAACCATGCGCTCGATAGGAGGTAACCCATCCAATTACTATTTCTAAGTTCAATGAAAGTAGTGTGCACACGAGCCAATCATGTTTGATGATAAAGCATATACTTTGTAACAATCTTATTCATTTATTAATAAAAAGTATTAATTTATTAAAGGCTTTTAATTATCTACATGATGTCTTTTTTTATAATATGTGATAAACCCATAGTTTTAAGCAATGCTTTTAGAATAATGATGATGATCATTCTAATGAGATCTAAATTCTTAGAAAGCTTAAAACTAAAATAGTTCCCAATCATTGGATTACTAAATTGGGGATTAGTGAATCCAGGATAGATTGGTACATACGTTGCTCTTTTCATTGGATGAGGATGATTGATCTCATGATCATTTGTGTGGAGACACTAAAGCAAGTATGTAGGTGCTTATTAGAGAATAAGTTCACCGAACGTGGCTCGCTAAGGAATACCTAATGGAGTTTTACTTGCTCGTCAATAGAAATTCTCAGTAGTGATAGTGGTACAAGTGATCCTTGGACTTGAGATCATCATAGTATCTTGTGTATGATGAGTTATACTTTGACTTATTCCTTAAGACCCTTAGGGTATATCAAAGGGTATGCTTGGGTATAATAAGTTGTACATGGAGATAATGTATGATCAATAAAGAATCTACCACTTCTATTAAAAGAAGAGAAATGTCCTATGTGATTCGATAAATGACAACCAGGTAGTCCTTGGCCAAGGCAGAATGAAATTAGAAAAGAGTTTCTAATTTCCATTATTTGGTGTTGTGCATTTAAGGATCGAAATACATATAATTAAATAAAATAAGACTTGACAGTAATTCCATGTCTTATATTTAATTGGGACATTGTATGGTGGAAGGATTGAATTGTACGATAACTATTTACTCAAAGGTTCTTTTATGATTAATGTTGAAATCTATATTATCTGGAAAGTCGTTGATCACTAGGGAGGTTTATCCCTATTGTAGAATAAATATTATTTATTTAAATAAATAAATTGTTTAATTTATTTATTTAAATAAGATTAGAATTATTCTAATTGATTTATTCACAGCTAGGTTTAATATGGAAAACCTAAAGGGTCACACCATAAAAGGAAGAATAATTATTTAAGAAGTTAATGGCATAATCATAATAATATGTTATGTATATTTAATTTAATCTATGGTGATAGAATAAATTAAATAGCTTAATATTTATTATTTAATATTTTAGAAATATTAAATATAAATTAATAAGAGGAGTCTTATTAATATTATTACAATTATTATTATTATTTTAATTTCTAAAAGAGTTTAGGAATTAATTTAATATAAGTACTCTCATTTATTCCTAATTGGATTAGGAAGGAAAATTAGTTAAAGGAGTTTAATTAATTATCCCTAATAAGATTAGGGAGCCCCTTTAATTAAAAGGGTTTAATTAAATAATACCTTATTTTTTAATAGGGTTACTTGATATCTTTATAAGAGGAGTCTTATATCAGATATCAAGACGATATATAATTCCAATGGTTGGAGAGTACGATCCTTTTCTATAGAGATAGAAAAACTAGGGTTTAGCCAACCACCTATCTTCTTGAATCCTTCTTCTTCCTTGGTGGATCACCTCTAGAGGCCAAACACTTGGGTGGCTAACGTTGATCAAAGGAAGGAACCAAACTCGGTGGATTCAAGTTGAACGCAAAAAGAATTGGAGGTGAACTTGTACCTGAGGAAGCTCGGATCTTCAAGGGTATGGTTCTTGTTCTTCAATTTTTCGTTTAATTAATAATTGTGCATAAAGAGTGATCCGGGTATATGGTTTGTAAAATTTTAAACTCTGATTTTTACACATTTTCGCTTACTTTGAGCAATTTGATT
The DNA here is from genome assembly GCA_020205615.1 of Panax quinquefolius. NCBI lineage: Eukaryota > Viridiplantae > Streptophyta > Magnoliopsida > Apiales > Araliaceae > Panax > Panax quinquefolius. The sequence continues at coordinate 81,555,541 of CM035158.1, forward strand.
GCGTTCATGAATATTACAAACCTAACAGTGGCATCAGAGCCAAACCTTTATGCGAATTATTTTAATTTGATATGTATATTGATATGTGTTTAGAACAATTTAATTGGGCACAATTTTTTTTGTATAAATTTATTAAAAAAAAAAAAAGAGGAGCCGAATTCTTTTGTTATCGAGAATCTGTTATATTGCGGATCACGTTTTTTTATTTTGAGAAGAAGTAATCAAAGTGATGAGTAACAGGATTCACATGGTATACTTGTTATAACATGTTAAAAGGAGTAACAGGATTCATGAAATTAAGGTGATTCACCTTATTTATTTTTATATATATATTATGTTTATGAATAACGGAAATCTTTGAAATCAAAGGAACAACAGTTTGTTTCTTCCGTGATATATATATATATATATATATATATATATATATATATATATAATAATATATATATATATATATAATAATTTTAATAATTTTATAATTAAAATAAATAATTTATTTTAATTTTAAAATAAAAAGTTTATTTTAATATTAAAATATAAAGTTTATTTTAATATTAAAATATAAAGTTTATTTTAATTTTAAAATTAAATTTCATGCTAACTAATTAGAGTTGAAATTGGATTCCATGATAACTAATTGGAGTTGAAATTGAATTTCATCTTTCCTTAAATAAAGGAGTTTATTTAGATATGAAATAAGATTTCATATTATTCAAAAAATAAAGGAGTTTATTTGTAAATAGGAAAGAGAATCCTAATTTCCTTAAATAAAGTTAGTTTATTTAGATATGAAATAAGATTTCATATTATTCAAAATAAAAGTGTTTATTTGTAAATAGGAAAGAGAATCCGTGTTTCCTTTTATAAATGAGTTATTTATTTTTTTGCATGGAATTGGATTCCATGATTAATTAAAATAAATGAGTTTATTTTGATTAAAGATTTTGATTAAAATAAAATAGTTTATTTTATTCAAAATTGGATAAATTAAAATAAAATAGTTTTATTTTGATTTAAATTTGGATTAAAATAAAGGATTTTGATTCAAAATTAGATTTTATACTAACTAAATTTGCCCATTAAATGATATCAATATATATATTGAATGTTAATTATTCATGATATGAATGTTATTTATTGATGCATATGGTGATGTGTATGATAATAAATGGGATTGATTATGGACTATTGACTAATGTGATTGGATTTTATTTTAGTTGGATGCATGAATGTATGGGTTTTATTAAATGGGGTCTGCGTACCTCGTCTTCTCTAATTTTTCTTAATATAAATTCTATCTCCTCCTATGTACTTCCCTCGATCACGATCAAGGTTTCTATTTATTTTAAATAGTTTTGTAATAGGAATAGTTAGAATTAATTTTGAAGAATTAGAGATCAAGGAGCAAGGAGTGCTTGAAGACCCGTTTGTAATGGAGCCCGGGTTTAAATATAATAGTTATATTTAAATATTATTTCTTGCACCCCTAGGGTTTGACCTTTTGGTTCACTTGGTGGCTCTAGTGAACCAAACTAGAATAAAAGTCCATAATCAATTCGGGTAGAATATAGTATTCTATATGTGCATGCTTATACTATATATATTATATATTATGCAAATATGCTTCGCATGTTCATTAATATGACGCGTATTTTATATATATATATATATATATATATATATATATATGTGTGCATGTGCGCTAAACAAGATGAGACAAATTAATAACAAACCCCTCAATTTTTTATATTAAGTCCTAAGCGTTCAAAGATATTTGGAATATCGAGCGTAAGCCTTCTAGTATGATAAAATTAATAGAGTATTAAATATTTAATATGAGTTTGTTGTGTCACCACAAGGCAAGTATTAAGTATTTAAGATGTTAATTTATCACATTTGATGCTTATAAAGAAAATTGAACAATATTATTTTGTTGTGTCACCACAAGGATGATATTTTTCTTTTTTGAATATATGGAGTGCTAGAAGTGGGACTTAACTTGGATAATTTTTATTCGGATGTGCCACCACTTGATCAAAATAATCTAAGAGGCAAAAGAAAAGGAGTTGCATAGTTGATGTAATTGACAAAAGTTGTCTACCTATTTATTTATATATAGTTTGTTGTGTCACCACAAGGCTATATACATTTGAAATGGGATCCTTATTCTCACTAGCAAATCTTTAATTAGATTTTGCCGAACTATATAAGTGAGGTAATATAGTTTGAAGAAAATAGTGGGAGATACCAATTTAAAACAAGACCTAATTTATTTTGGTAATTAATAAAAGAATGTATGTTAAAATGTTGTTAATTACAAATTCATTTACAGAATTTTACAATGTCTAAAATTACTATCACTGCGAAGCATATTAGATGCTAAATTAACTGAGGCCAAATTAAGCGGATTGGTTAAGGAATTTGAGAATAGTTCTCATAGTGAAAAAAGTTATCTTATGTCCTTAATACGCCTATCCTCGCAATGGTTGCGCATAATGCCTCCGAGGAAGAGATTGCTACTTTTAGAAAGTGGCAAGATGATGCAAAGTTGGCTCAATGCATCATGCTCGCATCCATGAGTAACGAAGTTTCAAATACGCAAGATGAAACTATGGATGCTCCTACTATATTCCCGCACATCAAGTAGTTGATGGTGAGGAAAGTAGGGGACCGATAGATATCGATATCTAAGGAGCTCTTCCGATCTAGAATGGCCAATGGCACTATAGATGCAGAAAAAGTTCTTAACATAATCAATTTGATTGATCAATTAGGACAACTGGTTTTGTCATGGATGGAGAGTTGAGCCAAGATTTGATCTTGCACTCACTCCGGACTCCTTTCACAATTATTGTGAATTTTCATATAAACAAGCTAGATATAAACCGTTGATTTGCTTAACATGTTGAAAAAAATGAGAGTCACTTTTCAACCAAGAAAGACCATGTCTTACTTGGTAGGGGCCAAAGGATCTTCGAAAGAAGAACGATTTAAAGAAGATATATAGAAAGGCATAAACAAAGGATAATAAGAACAAAACTGATATGGATAGCAAAGGAGTTTGCTTCCAATGCAATAAGCCTGGACACTGGAAAGAAACTGCGAGAAGTATCTTGCAGTGGCTAACTAAAGAAGCTTAATGAAGTTTCGGTTACAAATACAATTTTGTTCAAGATTTAAAATAAATTTTTCTTTAAGTCAAGGTTCTACTTGGATATTGGATATCGACTTTGGTTATCATAAATATAGATTTATGAAGGGACCAAGAAGAAGTAGAAAGCTAAACAAAGATAAATAATCTTATGTGTTGGAAATGAAGCAAAGGTTGCTACATTAGCCATAGAAACTTATAGTTTAGCAATGCCTACGGGCAAGTCTATTAAGTCAATAAGTTGTTATTGTATTCCAGTTCTCGTTGGAAACATTATTTCCATTTTATTGTTGGACAATGACATCTTTGGTATTATATTTAAGAACAATTGTTGTTCTATTTATAATAATAATGTTTTGTATAGGACTGGAATATCACTTAATGGATTTTGTATACTTGACTTACGTGAAAATAATTTTACAAATTGAACAAACTAGTATAAGAAAAGGAGATGATCATTCAAAGAGTTAAATGTGTGTATTTAATGAAATACAAGTGTGAATTATTTGAAAAGTTCAAAGAATTCATAAGTGAAACAAATTGAGAAAGTATTAAGATTCTTTGATTAGATCAAGGAATAAATACTTGAGCAATAAGTTTCTAGATCATCTCAAATGGTTTTCTCATAATGGACGCCTCCTGATACGTAATAATTAATTGATGTATCTGAAAGGAAAAATCGTACCTTGTTGGACAAGGTACGGTCCATAATTATTTTACCGACATTCCGGTATTCTTCAGGGTCATGTCCTAGAAATGGTCAGTATATCTACTAAAAGGTAACCTCAAAATCCCGCCCCAAGACTCCATAAAAGTTATGGATGAGGATGATTCCTAATCTTAAGTATGTTAAGTTAAGGGGTTGTCCAACTTATGTGAAAATGTTTCAAAGGATAAGCTCGGGACAAGATTTGACAAGTACAATTTGTGGGACATCCTAAAGTAAGTTTAGGTATATGTTCTATAATCCTACTTAGCAAAAGGTGTTTGTTCGAAAACACCGCCTTCTAAGATAAAGGTGTTTATTATTGAAGGGGCTAGTGGGAGAATAATAGATCTTGAAGAGTTCAAGAACCACAAAACACTATAAGTCAAATAAGAGGAACCTATAGATAAACCTATTGTACCACAACCGAATCGTAAATCTAGAATAAGCATCAAGATACCTAGGAGGTATGGATTCATCATAGATGATGATGATGAGGTACACATCATAGAAGATGATGATCCGATTACATACTGACGAGGTAAGAGTTCTAGTGTGTACAAAAGGGACAAATGGGGAGCGCCGTGACATTCCTAATATTATATGTTGATATACTCTACGGATAAGGAATGACATACTAATGCTACAATCAAGAATGATAAAGTTGTCTAAACATTCCTCCATGAATGGTTTGGGAAGAGTATCTTAATTGGGGATAAAATCTATATAGATAGATACAAGAGGATGCTCGACTTAACCCAAGAACGTATATTCATTTGATGCTAAAGTTGTTTAGCATGGCAAACTCCAAGAGATGTCTCATGTCGATGAGCTATGGAGTGTATCTCTCTTAATAGTCCCCACGGACTCACGAAAAGAGAGGTCGCATGAGTGACAATCATGTATGCAATCGAAATGTACGAGACACGATGTTGATCGGTCATATTATGGAGAAGTTCACTATGAGTCGGTGAAAAACATCTTAAAGTGCTTAACCCAAGCACTAAGGATGTGATCATATTCATGGTGGGTCTAAATTAAAACTAGAGGGCTTAATGGACTAAAGTTTTTCGTAGACGGACCAAGATGACGAGAAAAATCCACTTTAAGGTAAAGCGTTATCTTGAGCAGGTGGTGCAATGAATTGGAAAGGTTCCAAACAAAGAAAGAGTTCTTTGGTTTAGTGATAAAGACAAAGTATATAGCTATAAATGAAAGTGCAAGTTGATTGTTTGGATTAAAAGTTCATTACAGAACTAGGAATAGTTCCTAAGTCTCATCTTGGATCTAAACATGTGTTGTGGCACTTTCATTTGATTATTAGATTCATTGAAAGATGGGAAATCACTATAGAGATAGTGGACTCTCATGAACAAAATTACATATCCATTAACTGAAGCTTATCCAACAGCAGGATAATCATCACTTAGAGAAGAAGAGTATGAGATACCATGACGATTGGCTTTAGTGCAAGTGGGAGATTGAAAGTAGTGTGCACACAAGCCAATCATGTTTGATGATAAAGTATATACTTTGTAACAATCTTATTCATTTATTAATAAAAAGTATTAATTTATTAAAGGCTTTTAATTATCTACATGATGCTGTTTTATAATATGTGATAAACCCATAGTTTTAAGAAATGCTTTTAGAATAATGATGATGATCATTCTAATGAGATCTAAATTCTTAGAAAGCTTAAAACTAAAATAGTTCCCAATCATTGGATTACTAAATTGGGGATTAGTGAATCCCAGGATAGATTGGTACATCGTTTAACTTGCTTCGTTGGATGAGGATGATTGATCTCATGATCATTTGTGTGGAGACACTAAAGCAAGTATGTAGGTGCTTATTAGAGAATAAGTTTCTTCGAAGCGTGGCTCGCTAAGGAATACCTAATGGAGTTTTACTTGCTGTCAATAGAAATTCTCAGTAGTGATAGTAGTAGTCAAGTGATCCTTGGACTTGAGATCATCATATAGATCTTGTGTATGATGAGTTATACTTTGACTTATTCCTTAAGACCCTTAGGGTATATCAAAGGGTATGCTTGGGTATAATAAGTTGTACATGGAGATAATGTATGATCAATAAAGAATCTACCACTTCTATTAAAAGAAGAGAAATGTCTATGTGATTCGATAAATGACAACCCGTAGTCCTTGGCATATGCGTAATGAAATTAGAAAAGAGTTTCTAATTTCCATTATTTCGTGTCATGCATTTAAGGATCGAAATACATATTGTAAGACCCCAACTTATTATTAATGAAATTTAATTTTTCTATTTATTATTTTGAAATAGTAAGGGTTGATTTGATTAATGTGGATAGTTAGGGGTTAAATACATGCAAATATTTCAAAATAAGCAAGTGGTTATAAAATATTCATTGTTGCTTGGGAATATTCGTTTGGTCGTGGAATATTAAATGCTTGTAGGGAATATTAAATGACGACAAGTATGACCATGTGTGGGCCCCATGTGAAAAAGCGATTGGATGAAGAAAAGCGACAAATATAATTTGGTTAAAAATAACTTGGCGTAGTTGTTCTGAATTAAAGACTGTTGGAATACCCGGTGTTAAAAATAAAATACGCTGGTGTCTGGAGAGCATACCAGTGATTGCAGCGGTATTGATTATTGTTGAATTATTGATCCTTACGTAAGAAGGCACTACTCAATAATTTTCACAGTGAATTCTTATTCAATATTTTATTTTATTGATTCAATAATTCTTTGCGTTGATATTTTATATTATTGTTGTTCAATAATTGTCACCGCATTATTATCTCCATTATCGGATCAATAATTCATATTATTTGAATAATATTATTAGATAGCATTATTGGCAATGTTTAGAAAGTTACACAAGGAGAGGTTTGGTCACCTAATTGCTTGGCCAAGATGAGGAGAAATCCTTATCGGAAGCCCCCTCTTTCCTGGAGCTACTGGTTGTCATAATTGTGATTCGTAATATTATTTGTGAATAATTAATTATTGATTTATATGATAAGAAAATATTTATAAATGATGGATTTATTTGTTTTATGTGGTTATAATTGAATGATTTAATGTTGAGGTGTTTTATCGGTAATTTTGCCGGAATGGAGGTATTAAAATCAAATCATTATTTTTACGATATATTGCGTGAGTTATAATTTTTAATCCAAATCTGTTGGATCGTTGTAATTTTTGGATATGTTATACATACATAAGTTGAGTATATGTCCACAAATTTTGAACCGTTAAAATTGAACGAATGATTTGTTATGAATTTTAAGAGGTGACTGATTCGGAAATTAGGTTTATAATTGATTTTGGTGGAAAATTCTAGAATTGAGTGGGCCCCACTTGTGGTTGGTGAAGAAATGTGCTGAATTTTATTTCAAATGTGGTGGGTGGGAATAGTAGCAGGTAAAGCCATCAGGTTGCAGGTCAAGTCTGCTAAAATTTTCCTATAAATAGAGGGCTAAGTTAGAATTGAAAATCACACCGTAAACAAGTTTTTTCTCTTTCTCTCTATATTATTATTGGCGTATTTTGTGAGTATTTAGATATTTTGAGAGTTCTTTATTCAAGACAAGTTTCATTCAAAGATCACTTGACCTTTCATTCAAAAATCGATTCTTTGAGGTAAGGGATGTTATTTTCTTCTTAAATGATATTATTTCTTCAATATCATTATCTTTGAAATATTGATTGGAACTTTTTATCAAATTTGGAACTTTTTCATGCTCTGGGGTTACTATTCATGAGTTACTATTCACGAGTTACTATTCATGAGTTACTATTCACGAAGTTACTATTCACGAATACTATTCAATGAAGCGTGAAGATGTTTTTTGTGAAATTTCTATCTTTTGGTGTCTGAGTTACTATTCATGTATACTAAGACTATTCACGTATCTACTGACACTATTCAATTAGAAAAATAAAATTTCTTCTTTTGTCCAAAATATCTATTCGGATACTAGCTTTGATTGTATCCATGTTTTGATCATTCTTGAATTTTACACCAGCTGCGATTATTTTTGGAGGTATTTTTGAACATGGATAAAACAAAGTACGAATCCTTAATCCTTAATCCTTGTCATTTTGTTTCTTTGGATTCGTTTTTTAAAAAATATTTTCATCATCCTCGGTCTTAAATGATGATATTATTGAATATCTTTGGCCTGTAGTGCAAAAGATGAATGATTTTTGAAGAATATCTTTGGTCGTAGTGCAAAGATGAGCAGTGTTTAAATGAACATGACCAATCGATGAATATCTTTGGCACAGTAGTGCAAAGATGAATATTTGATTCTGAGATGTATATTGATTGATGTTACGAGGATAAAAGATAGGCGATGAACTTTTAAATTCATACATAGAAGATAGTAGTTTGCATTCTCTACTTAACTCTTCTAATGAATTATTATTTCATTGCGAATATTGATTTAAAATTTGTTGTCTATTGTATTCTTTTAAATTTTCCCTGTTGAAGACTAACGTAAAGTTGTTGTATATTATCTTAGTCATAATATTCTTTCTTTGAGCTAGTTGAACTCACCCTTTTCCTTTTGTTCCATTCTTCTCGGGAGGCGAGAATATAGCGAAGTACTAGTCTGGGTATGGAATGAAGGTGTTAGAAAGGATTGTTTAGTAGTCCTCACCATTTTTGTAAAATAATGTATCAATAAATGTGATGAGGATTTATTTGAGTATGGATATTGTCTAGAAGATAATATTTGTATTCAAACTCACGATTTCTTGTTGTAATAATAAAGTTGTAGTTGTTTACATGCCATGTATTGACAACTTCGAATAGGTGATGTATACCTATTTTGGGGTCGCCATCCTGATGGTATCGAGCTTAGGGATATGATCTCTGGCGGAGATCGGGGAATAGAACTAGGAGGGGAGAGACGAGTAAATCCTTCGCTAGTGTGTCCTACCTAAGCTTATTTGTTAGTTGGTCAGTATATAAGGATATTATGTGATATATTGATTTCCTTAATTAACCCTTGTTTTATGACAGTATTTGAGAATGTCGACTGAGAATATTAACAATGGAAATGAGACCGTGGAGACGCCTGTACTCACCAACGAGGAGAACGTGCAACAGGCTGGCAATGTTCCTCCTGTGAACAACACCACTGAGCAGATGATGAACGAGGGGATGTTTAGAAGCTTTTTTGCAATTCATGCAAAATCGAGACGAGGAGACTCGTGTTCAAAATACGAGGAGGAAATGATAGCAATTCACGGGTTGTCATGACCCAAGCGATTCAAAGAGTTGGGACCACGAATTTAAGGAAAGCCAGATCCGATCATGGCGGAAACATGGGTCAAGCAAATTACCAAGATATTCGATGTCTTGGGATGCGGAGAGAACGAAGGTTCCATTCGCCACCTTTATGTTCCGTGGCAAAGGCGGACTCTTGGTGGGAGTCTCGTGAAGCGTACCCATCCGGCCAAGACTCAAAGATGTCTTGGGAGACGTTTGAGAACTATTTAATGACAAATACTTTCACGAAAGTGTTCGTCATATGAAGGAAGTGGAGTTTATTAGGCTGGAGCGAGAACAACATGGACGGTGTCTCGAAGACGAGGCAAAGTTTGTAGAGTTATCCGGTTTGCACCTCATTTGGTGGAGAATGAGGAGCGTATGACGCGGATGTTTCTTAGAGGTTTGAAACCCAGATACGTCAAGATATCTCATTTCTCATAAATTTTCTCTTTACTCGGATGTTGTAAAAGCGAGGCTCAATTATTAGAGCGAGATAACGAAAGTACAGTCAATTGAGGGACCACAACCGAGGATCGTATCGGAGATAGCGATCAGCGGGATAATGATAACCCGGCGGAGAAAGAAACAGACAGACAAAATGGTTACCACTCGGTGGTAATCATGGTCATGAAAATGTAAGAAGCGAAGTCGAGGAGGAGATTTTAAAAGAGGAGATTTAACAACGACCATGTGAAAGAGCAGTCTTGCGAAGAAACTAGTTCTAAGGGAGGAGAACGACCACCGGTCATATGTTATAAATGCAGGAAAGAGGGACATATCGGTCAAAGCGCCCACAACAGATTCAAGGTATGCTATAATTGTGGAAAGGAAGGACATATCGCCGAGATTATACAAGAGCAAAACCTAGTTCAATTGGGGACGGTGACTCAAAAGATCGTCCCGAGAAAAGTCAAAGTCAACGATTAAGGGAAGAGCGTTTGTTGCGACCGTCATAATGCGAGGAACCCAAACGAGGTGATCAAGGGTAAGCTATTTATAAATTCTTGCGAAGTTTATACCTTACTTGATACCGGTGCTACCCATTCATTTATCTCTCCTGCATGTGCTCAACGTTTAAACTTGACTCAGGAGAAATTAGACTTTGACCTATCTGTGGAAACTCCGTTAGGAGAAACTTTCATCACATCCACTGTTTATAAATCTTGTTTGATTCAAGTTGGCACCATTACCTTACATTGACCTTATCTCTTTTAAGATACTTGCTTTTGATGTGATTTTAGGGATTGATTGGTTAACTACTCATCATGTCAAAATTGATTATTTTCGTAAGGTTGTTAGTTTTCATATTCCTAACCAAACTTTGTTACTAATTCAAGCAACTAAACCATTAAAATCAATCACTTTGTCATATCTAATCATAAAGCTATTCGTTTTATTGAAAAACGGATGTCAAGCTTTCTTAGCCCATGTTATGGATTTGAATAAAGACACGTCAAATTTGAATAATATTCATGTTGTTATTGACTTTCGACGTATTTCTGAAGAACTTCCCGGTCACCCCCGCTAGAAGTTGAATTCTTTATTGATCTTGAAACTGGTACAAAGCCCATTTCTAAAACCCCATATCGAATGGCTCCTATTGAACTTCAGGAGTTAAAGGTCCAACTACGAGGAATTGTTGGACATCGGTTTCATTAAATCTAGTACATCTCCTTGGGGTGCTCCTGTTTTATTTGTAAAGAAGAAAGAGCGGAGTATGCGACTTTGTATTGACTATCGGAATTGAACCATGTCACCATCAAGAATAGGTATCCTTTACCTCGTATTGATGACTTGTTTGACCGATTGCAAGGGGCACAATTCTTTTCAAAAATCGATCTTCATTCGGATATCATAAGTGAAGATTAGATCGAGGATATTCCAAAGGCGCCTTGAACTTCGGTATGGGCATTATGAATTCTTAGTCATGTCTTTCGGACTAACTAATGCTCCTGCGGCTTTCATGGATATGATGAACGAAAGTATTCAAGGAATATTTGGATCGGTTTGTTGTTGTCTTTATTGATGACATCCTTATATATTCAAAAAAGTCGTGAAGATCATGAGCACCATTTGAAATTTGGTACTCAAAGGCTTCGTGAAAACAAACTATATGCCAAATTGAAGAAATGCGAGTTCGGCTTGAGGAAGTAGCATTCCTTGGGCACGTGGTGTCGAAACATGGAGTATCTGTTGATCCGGTGAAGATTGAAGCAATACAAAGTTAGAGCAAACAAGAAGTGGATCAAGAAACGTAGTAGCTTTTGGGCTTATTTGGTTATTATCGGAGATTCGTGGAAGGGTTTTCTCGAATTTCTACTCCATTAACTCAAATTAACTCGGAAGGATACAAAATTCGTTTGGAGTGAAGAATGCGAGAAGAGTTTCCAAGAGCTTAAGAGGAGACTTATTTTTAAGACTGTTCTAACAATACCATCTGGTTCGGATGGATTTGTTATCTCTGATGATGCTTCGCACAAAGGGTTAGGATGTGTTCTCATGCAACGTGGGAAAGTCATAGCCTATGCCTCGCGACAACTTAAAGAGTATAAGAGGAATTATCCTACTCATGATCTAGAGTTGGCGGCCGATCGTTTCTGCGCTTAAAGATATGGAGGCACTATCTATATGGGGAGAAAGTGGAGATATATTCGAGACCATAAAAGCCTTAAATATTTCTTCACTCAAAAAGAACTCAACATGCGGCAAATGACGTTGGCTCGAACTATTGAAAGACTACGACCACACTATTCAATACCATCCGGAAAAGTGAGCGTGGTAGTGGACGTAGCGTTGAGTAGAAGATCATATGTGGGAACGAAAGTGCGATGATGTCAAGTATCGCGATAGAGCCAACTTTAATAGAAAAAGTTAAGGTTGCTCAAGCCACCGACCCGAGATGATGCGTATGAAGAAGAAAGTACAAGAAGGAGCTATTCCTAAGCGAGAATTGATGAAGAAGGAATACTTGAGTCCACTCTAGACTTTGTGTTCCTAACGACTCGATTTGAAGTACAAGATTATGATGGAGGCACACAATACACCATTTGCAATCCATCTCGGAAGTACTAAAATGTATCGTGATCTTGACATACATTTTGGTGGAACAATATGAGAGAGAGATTGCAAAGTTTATCTCAATGTGTTTAACTTGTCAACGTGTAAAGGTAGAGCATCTAGTACCTAAGGGTCCGTTGCAACCACTTGAGATTCCGGAATGGAAGTGGGAACACATTACCATGGATTTCAATTACGGGTCTTCCCTACGGTTTCTCAAGGCATCAATGCTATTTGGGTTATTGTTGATAGATTAACCAAGTCCGCTTATTTCTTGCCGTCACGGAGACTTATTCCTTGAACGTCTTGCTAGTATGTACGTAAATGAGATTGTGAGGTTGCATGGCATGCATGTATCCATAGTTTTGGATCGTGACCCAAGATTCACTTCAAGATTTTGGGTTAGCTTGCAAAAAGCTATGGGCACGGATTTGCGATTTAGTTCGGCATACCATCCCCAAACGGACGGACAATCAGAGAGGACTATTCAAACTCTTGAAGATTTATTAAGACTCTGTGTCCTAGACTTCAAGGGTAGTTGGGATAAGTATTTACCATTGGTGGAATTCTCCTACAACAACAGTTATCAGGCAAGTATAGGTGTAGCTCCATTTGAAGCATTATATGGACGAAAATGTCGTTCTCCAATATGTTGGGATGAGGTGGGTGAAGCAACATTGTTGGGACCCGAGTTAGTACGTATGACTACCGAAAAGATCCAAATGATTCGACAACGTATACAAACGGCACAAGATCGACAAAAGAGTTATGCGGATCTTCATCGAAAGGACGTGGAATTTAGTGTAGGGGATCATGTATTATTACGAGTTGCTCCATGGAAGGGAGTTACAAGATTTGGGAAGAGAGGAAAGCTCAATCCATGATTTATTGGTCCATTTCAAATTCTTGACCGAGTAGGAAAAGTAGCATATAGACTTGCGTTACCTCCAAGTATGTCTCGTGTTCACAATGTGTTTCACATATCTGTACTTCGTAAATATGTGAAAGACCCGAACCACATTATAGAGTTAGAACCGGACGAGATAGCCGAAGACCTAACGTATGAGGAGGTACCTGTCAAGATTTTGGATAGGAAGGAGCATGTCCTACGCAAGAAAGGTCATACCACAAGTTAAAGTTTTGTGGAGGAATCATGCTTTATAGAGGAAATGACCGGGAATTGGGAAACGGAAATGAAAGCGAGGTATCCTCATCTTTTCGAAACACCAGGTACGTACGTCAATTTCGAGGACGAAATTTCATAAGGAGGGGAGGTTGTAAGACCCCAACTTATTATTAATGAAATTTAATTTTCTCTATTTATTATTTTGAAATAGTAAGGGTTGATTTGATTAATGTGGATAGTTAGGGTTAAATACGCAAATATTTTAAAATAAGCAAGTGGTTATAAAATATTCATTGTTGTTGGGGAATATTCGTTTGGTCGTGGAATATTAAATCTCGTCGGGGAATATTAAATGCGACGGCCGCGACCATGTGTGGGCCCCATAACGAAAGCGATTGGATGAAGAAAGCACAAATATAAGTTGGTTAAAAATAATGGCGTAGTTGTTACTGAATTAAGACTGTTGGAATACCGGTGGTAAAAATACGATGTCTGGCGTGGTTGCACAAAGAGTTACACCAGTATTACATGATATTGTTGAATTATTGATCCTTACGTAAGAAGGCACTACTCAATAATTTTCACAGTGAGTTATTCAATATTTTATTTTATTGATTCAATAATTGCTGCGTTGATATTTTATATTATTGTTGTTCAATAATTGTCACGCACATTATCTCCATTTTCGGATCAATAATTCATATTATTTGAATAATATTATTAGATAGCATTATTGGCAATGTCTAGAAAGTTACATCAATGAGAGGTTTGGTCACCTAATCTTGGCGAAGAAGGAGAAATCCTTATCGGAAAGCCCCTCTTTCTGAGGAACTACGGTTGTCATAATTGTGATTTCGTAATATTATTTGTGAATAATTAATTATTGATTTATATGATAAGAAAATATTTATAAATGATGGATTTATTTGTTTTATGTGGTTATAATTGAATGATTTAATGTTGAGGTGTTTTATCGGTAATTTTGTCGGAATGGAGGTATTAAAAATCAAATCAATTATTTTTACGATATATTGCGTGAGTTATAATTTTTTAATCCGAATAGTTGGATCGTTGTAATTTTTGGATATGTTATACATACATAAGTTGAGTATATGTCCACAAATTTTGAACCGTTAAAATGAACGAATGATTTGTTATGAATTTTAAGAGGTGACCGATTAGGAAATTAGGTTTATAATTGATTTTGGTGGAAAATTCTAGAATTGAGTGGGCCCCACTTGTGGTTGGTGAAGAAATGTGCTGAATTTTATTTCAAATGTGGTGGGTGGGAATAGTAGAGGAGTAAAACCATCGGGTTGCGAGTCAAGTCTGCTAAAATTTTCCTATAAATAGAGGGCTAAGTTAGAATTGAAAATCACACGAAACAAGTTTTTCTCTTTCTCTCTATATTATTGAGCGTATTTTGTGAGTATTTAGATATTTTGAGAGTTCTTTGTTCAAAGACAAGTTTCATTCAAAGATCACTTCCGACCTTTCATTAGAAATCTTGATTCTTTGAGGTAAGGGATGTTATTTTCTTCTTAAATGATATTATTTCTTCAATATCATTATCTTTGAAATATTGATTGGAACTTTTTATCAAATTTGGAACTTTTTCATGTCTGGGGTTACTTATTCATGAGTTACTATTCACGAGTTACTATTCATGAGTTACTATTCACGAGTTACTATTCACGAATACTATTCATGAAGCGTGAAGATGTTTTTTTTGTGAAATTTCTATCTTTTGGTGTCTGAGTTATTATTCATGTATACTTAAGACTATTCACGATATCAAGACTATTCAATAGAAAAATAAAATTTCTTCTTTTGTCCAAAATATCTATTCGGATACTAGCTTTGATTGTATCCATGTTTTGATCATTCTGAATTTTACACCACTGCTGCGATTATTTTTGGAGATATTTTTGAACATGGATAAAACAAAGTACTAATCCTTAATCCTTAATCCTTGTCATTTTGTTTCCTTTGGATTCGTTTTTTTAAAAATATTTTCATCATCCTCGGTCTTAAATGATGATATTATTGAATATCTTTGGCTTTGTAGTGCAAAAGATGAATGATTTCAAGAAGAATATCTTTGGTAAGTAGTGCAAAGATGAAGCAGTGTTTAAATGAACATGATTAATGATGAATATCTTTGGCACTGTAGTGCAAAGATGAATATTTGATTCAGATGTTTATGGATTGATGTTACAGGATAAAAGATGAGCGATGAACTTTTAAATTCATACATAGAAGATAGTAGTTTGCATTCTCTACTTAACTCTTCTAATGAATTATTATTTCATTGCATGAATATTGATTTAAAATTTGTTGTCTATTGTATTCTTTTAAATTTTTCCCTGTTGAAGACTAACGTAAAGTTGTTGTATATTATCTTAGTCATAATATTCTTTATTGAGCTAGTTGAGCTCACCCTTTTCCTTTTGTTCCATTCTTCTCGTGGAGGCGAGAATATAGCAGCTACATTTAGTGGGGTATGGAATGAAGGTGTTAGAAAGGATTGTTTAGTAGTCCTCACCATTTTTGTAAAATAATGTATCAATAAATGTGATGAGGATTTATTTGAGTATAGATATTGTGCAGAAGATAATATTTGTATTCAAACTCACGCTTTTCTTGTTGTAATAATAAAGTTGTAGTTGTTTTCGTACCATGTATTGACAACTCGAGAATAGGTGATGTATACCTATTTTGGGGTCGTCACACATATAATTAAATAAAATAAGACTTGACAAAGTAATTCCATGTCTTATATTTAATTGGGACATTGTATGGTGGAAGGATTGAATTAGACAGTAACTATTTACTCAAAGGTTCTTTTATGATTAATGTTGAAATCTATATTATCCGAAAAGTCGTTGATCATTTAGGGAGGCTTATCCCTATTGTAGAATAAATATTATTTATGTAAATAAATTAATTATTTAATTTATTTATTTAAATAAGATTAGAATTGTTCTAATTGATTTATTCACAACCTAGGTTAAATATGGAGAACCTAAAGGGTCACACCATAAAAGGAAGAATAATTATTTAAGAAGTTAATGGCATAATCGTAATAATATGTTATGTATATTTAATTTAATCTATGGTGATAGAATAAATTAAATAGATTAATATTTATTATTTAATATTTTAGAAATATTAAATATAAATTAATAAGAGGAGTCTTATTAATATTATTACAATTATTATTATTATTTTAATTTCTAAAAGAGTTTAGAAATTAATTTAATATAAGTATTTCATTTATTCCTAATTGGATTAGGAAGGAACATTAGTTAAAGGAGTTTAATTAATTATCCCTAATAAGATTAGGGAGCCCTTTAATTAAAAGGGTTTAATTAAATAATACCTTATTTTTAATAGGTTACTTGATATCTTTATAAGAGGAGTCTTATATCAGATATCAAGACGATATATAATTCCAATGGTTGGAGAGTACGCTCCTTTTCTATAGAGATAGAAAAACTAGGGTTTAGCCAACCACCCATCTTCTTGAATCCTTCTTCTTCCTTGGTGGATCACCTCTAGAGACCAAACACTTGGGTGGCTAACGTTGATCAAAGGAAGGAACCAAACCCGGTGGATTCAAGTTGAACGCGAAAAGAATTGGAGGTGAACTTGTACCTGAGGAAGCTCGGATCTTCAAGGGTATGATTCTTGTTCTTCAATTTTTCGTTTAATTAATAATTGTGCATAAAGGGTGATCCGGGTATATGGTTTGTAAAATTTTCAACTCTGATTTTTACACGTTTTCGCTTACTTTGAGCAATTTGATTGCGTTCATGAATATTACAAACCTAACAAATTCATAGTAGATTTTTAGGTTAATTAGGATTTTTGTAGTTTAAGTTTTGTTAAGAAGTTTACTTTTGTGTTCATGTTCAGGTACAATCCGATTGCCATCAACATGAATGGTCAGAATAAATGAAAAAGCCAATGCTATCGGTGTACAGGGAAGCGCAGCCGCGCCTTATTTATATGGGAAGGCTGTGCAGCCGCTCCCTTCATTAGTCACCAAATTAAAGTTCTGCCAGACTGCGCAGCCGCACCATCCTACAAGCCAAACACAGAGTGGTCGTGCCCTTTCTTAGTTATAAAAAATAAACACTGCACAATTTTTAGAGTCTTTAAACCAAAGCATTCAGATAGTTAGGTGTCCATGTTCAGTTCCTAAAGTTTGGATCATATCAGACTTATCCGTCGCCTGATACACCATCAGATCATAAGGAGGCAGGTGGCGAAGACAATGCTATCTATGAGGGAATTTTTATTCTTAAGTTTGGGGAGATTGTTCTTCTTTTTAGGGTGCATTTAGTATGTTCATGTTGAATGCATGTAGTTAGTATTGTTGTTTAACTTAGCTTAATTCATATGTTGCAATTAAATATATATATATATATATATAATATAAATAATAAAATATTTGCTTTATCGATTGCATTTAGTTTAATTAAGTCATATTGCATGAATCCAAGTTTTCAATTGGTGTGAATTTCATTCGGCCTTTGATGAGATTGGAACTGAATGATTTTTGAACAATTTTGATGACTTAGGCATGGTTGTAATGCCATAGCATGATGTGAATTTTAATCTGTTTGAAACTAATGTAATCGGATAGCACTTTAGAGTAACCATTATGATTTGCTCAGTGTAAATGGTAACATAATTGTCTTCTGGTGGGAAATTTTAATGATAGGAATTTAGTAAACAGTTAGTAATGACTAGGATGACACAAAAGCTTAAGTTTGGGGGAAAAATAGGGGGTATGCATGCTTCGGATATAAAATAAATTAATAATAATAATAATTTGAATAAACACTTTAACTAGTTTAGTTTTGTAGCCTTTGGTAATTAAGTAAGTAAGCCCTTAGGGGTGTCTTTACACCCAGCGCCCTAAAGCCGTATAGTTTGGGAGTCATTGTTCGAAAGCTCGCTACACAGGTATCACTTAAAAGCCTAAGAGGACTAGACATTGTACAGTCAGGTGTATACATGGGAAAGTGCGAATATCTCCCTCGTGAGTAAATATAAGCATAATAAATTCCTTGTTGACTCTTTTCTTAGTTGATGCGTAGTCTTGGTTGGAGCTTAATTTGTTTACTGCCTTTCTTGAGTTAAAACTGTATTTTTCCCTTTAAGAAACATATTATGTGAAGTATTTTTTCTTTAGTAAATTTAATGGTTGCTGAGTATAGACACACTACATCAGTGATGACAGGTTTTGATTTATAAAATAATATGCATTATTGCCTTAGTCTTGGCTGGATTCTTTGTTTGAAGATTTTATGGTTTCTCTGAGGCAACTTTTATGAACTTCATATCTGACTGGAGTTTGGATTCATAGGCATTTTATATTAGATTACATTCTATTTAGTTTGTTGAATTTGCATTTTATTGTCATTTCTTGGGGACACGCAATAGTTCAAGTTTGGGGGTATTTGAAGAGTAGGTTTTATACCTACGATTCAATATCAAGTTACTAGGCTTATTGGTTGTTTCCTATGTTTTTAAGTTACTTTTCATGCATTTTTGGTTTCTTTTGTAGATTACGTTCTTGGGTGTTGTCTTGGTGGCATTTGAGCATAAGTGTTCGAGATGGGAGCTTAAAGTGATCAAGTCTTGAAGGGATGGCAAGTGGCATGAAACAGCAGCAGTAGAAGATGGACTACAGATCTGGTGTATTGCACGGTCATGCCTCATATGGCCTAGTGCACAGCGCGGCCACGCGGGTTCTAGTTTGACTAAACTTTGACTTTTTATTATAAATGGTCAATAGGATTTTAGCTTGGTAAAGGGGTCATTCAATATTTAGGCTATATTTTGGCATATTTGCAGCGGATATTAGATATCATATACTACATTCAATAATAGATTTTATTCCCTCTTTGGGATAATATCATCTTGTATATTCCATCTTTAATTCTCATCTTAGAATAAAACCCTAGATAAGATTAGATTTGAAGATTGAAACAACTTGGAGATCATTAAAGATTCGAAGCATGAGAAAGAGGGAGCTTTAAATTTGCAGACAACAGATTTCATTCTTTCCTCTACTTCTAATTTTTATCTTTCAATGTTTATTCAATTGTGGAATATGGATTTTAATTCAATCATGAACTAAATTCTATTTTGAGATTACAATGGATCTTATTGAGTAGTTTATTTTGATATGATTCCTTTTTAGTCTTGTTAATTATTCTTGGAATGTCTATTATGGTTTGTGTTCAACTAATTAATTGTTTGGCCATCAATTACCGTGATAACCTATATGAAATTGAGAAACGGATTATAGGTTTAAATCTGATCATAAAAAATGTGATTATGTTTTCTTCATGACAATGGAATTTATGATTTTTGTCTAGGATAGAGATATACAACCGCATGTAATCTGATAAGTGATTCTGCTTCAACCCTCTTTAATTGTAAGTCATATAGAGATATAGTGGGTTAGTTAATTAGGGTGTTCATCTTAATTCTATCATATGTGGATTTGAGTTGATATGGATATGGTACATCGAGAGATGGTCGTATTTTACTTTTGTGTTCTTGATTAACAATCTGGTATAAATGAAACAATAAGTGAAATTGTAATCTTAAGTCTTCATTATCTAGTTTCATTCTAATGGTAGTTAGAATTAGTTTAATTACATATTTTAATTCAGAATACTAAATCAATCGTTTAAATGAGATTAAGTTGGTTACGGGTTAGTGCTTGGTAATTTTTATTAAGTAATTCTTCGTGGGAACGATACTTTACTTTCACTTTATTATTTGTTGACCACGTATACTTGTGTGATATGCATTGATTTGAGAAATACAAACCAACCTATAATATATTAGTGTTTTAAATCCATTAATTCTTCCTTATTACTCCGGATCAATATATTATTCATCACGAATTGTCCATCCACCAACAAAACACTTCGATTAAGTAACTACAAAGCTTTGAATAAACTAAAAGCTTGAGTTTTTTGTTCTTACTGTTTGATCGAGCGTTTTCGCGTCTCTTCGCGTATAATCTCCGAGCTCTCACTTCCCCTCTCAAATTTTCTAGAGTTTCCTTTTATAAAATGGTAAATTGGTAAGAAATTTAAAAGAGAATGACTTGTATTTATAGGAAAACCAAAGTGAGGGTAATTTGGTCTTTTTCCTAACTTTTATGGCTATTTACGCTTTTACCCTTGACATATTCTTGGAATATGCCATTTTAACCTAATCCACTTGGAATATGCTTTGGCATATTCTTTTTTAACTTACACAAATGGAATATTCTTGGAATATGCCCTAACATATATTTGACATATTCCTTTTACCCTTATACAAGCTCGGATCTTCAAGGGTATGATTCTTGTTCTTCAATTTTTCGTTTAATTAATAATTGTGCATAAAGGGTGATTCGGGTATATGGTTTGTAAAATTTTTAAACTCTGATTTTCCACGTTTCCGCTTATTTTTGCAATTTGATTGCGTTCATGAATATTACAAACCTAACATCATCCTCATGCTTATATTGTGATGAAAGTCATCTTTGGCTTACGTGCATAGATGGACTTGGTATAATTATGACCAGGGATTATTCGGTATAATCATGACCTGTAATGTTAAAAATGATATGGTAAAAGTCCTTAGTGGCCTGTAGTGCATTGATGGACAGTTTTTGGTATGATTATGACCAGGGATTTTTCGGTATAGTCATGACCATTGATGATTTAATGAATATCCTTGGCTCGTAGTGCAGGGATGACTTGATGATGTGGTTTATTTATTAAGCTGAGTCTCAAAGATAAAAATTGATGAAAACATTTTAATTCATAGAAGATAGTAGATATCATGCTCTACTTGACTCTTCTAATGAATTTCTTATTCTGCTACAAATAAACTTGATGTCTATTATATTTTATCAGTTTAACATTGTTGAAGACTAATGATAATTTATTCTGTATTATCTTAGTCATAATATTTCTTACAGGGCTAGTTGAGTTCACCCTTTTTCTTTCATTGTTCTCTTCAAGAAATGAGAACGTAGCCAGGACTAGTCGGGGAACGGAGTGATGGTCCGAGATGGTGTATTAGTAGTCATCACTATTCTATAAAATAGTGTGACAATAAATGTAATGAGGACTCTATTTGAGAGTGGATATTGTCTAGAAGGCAACATTCCCTTTAAACTCTCGACTATGTTTTGTAAATATATTACACGCATTTGTTGTATAATTAAGTTTGTATTTGTATTATGTACCATGTATTTGGTGACTCAAGATGGGTGATGTATTCCTATTTTGGGGGCGTCACAGTTGGTATCAAAGCTTAGGGATATGATCCCTGGCTGAGATGTGAGACAAGAACTAGGAAGGGAGAGACGGGGAATTCCTTCGCTAGTATGACCTACCTAAGTTTATTTGGTATTTAATTGGCTCACGAGTATAGGGATAATATGTGATATGATAATTAACCCTTGTTTTGTGGCAGTATTTGAAAATGGCATCCAAAAATGTTGAGATAAGCAATGAAGCACATGAGACCGTTGAGTTACCACAGATTAATACACAGGATAATGTGCAACAGGAAGACAATAATCCTCAGGTAAACAACAATGATCAAATGATGAACGATGGGATGTTCAGAGGTTTTATGCAATTCATGCAACATCAGGCGAAGGCGGCTCCTGTCCAAAATGCAGGTGGAAACACTGATAACTCTCGGACGGTCACCGCTAAGCAGTTCAAGGAGCTAGGACCACCGGAGTTTTTTGGAGAGCCAAAACCACTTAAGGTAGAGACGTGGATAAAGCAGATCAACAAGATATTTGATGTCTTGGGATGCTCCGAGGAGCAAAAGGTTCCCTTTGCCACCTTCATGTTGTGAGCAGAGGCAGATTACTGGTGGGAATCTGTAAAGCGTACTTAACCTGCCACACTCAAAATGTCTTAGGAGAAGTTCTAAGAGCTGTTCAATGACAAGTACTTTCCTGAAAGTATTCGTCACATGAAAGAAGGTAGAGTTCATCAAGCTTGAGCAAAACAATATGACCGTGGCATAATACAAAGCTAAGTTTGACGAGTTATCTCGGTTTGCGTCCCACTTGGTTGATAATGAGGAGAGAATGATGCGGATGTTTCTAAGAAGTTTGAAACCCGAGATACGTCAATATCTTATCTCTCATAAACTGTGTTTGTATTAAGATGTTGTGAATAGGGCTCAGTTATTGGAGCGCGATAATGAGTCAACCCAACCAAAAGAGAGCAACCAGCAAGTCAATAATACCAGTGGTAGCAGTCATCGAAGCGGTGACAAAAACCTAGAGGGAATCAACATGCCAGAAATGGTAATCACTTTGGTGGTAATCATGTCCATGACAATAAGAATGGATATTTCAAGAAGAAGAGATTCAATAATGATGGAAAGACGTCAGGACCAGCACCTGTTGTTAAGGAAGGAGAACGACCACTGGTCGTATGCTACAAATATGGAGGGGAAGGACACATAAGTCCAAACTGCACGATGTAGTCCAAAGCATGTTACAATTGTGGAAAAGAAGGTCACCTAGCCCAATTTTGTCGTGCACCAAAGTCAAGTCCAGCTGGGATGGAGGCATCAAAGGGTATCCCAGACAAGACAAAACCGGTAGTTCAAGAGAGAGCGTTTGTCGTAACCTCCCAAAAAGCGAGGAATCCGAACGAGGTGATCACGGGTAAGCTAATCATAAACTCCAGCAAAGTTTATACTTTATTTGATACCAGTTCTACCCATTCCTTTATTTCTCCTACTTGCGCTCAACGTTTAAATTTGACTCCGGAGAAATTAGACTTTGACTTATCTGTTGAAACTCCATTTGGAGAAACCTTCATTACATCCACGGTTTATAAGTCTTGTTTGATTCAAATCAGTAATCGCACGTTACCTGTCAATCTTATTTCCTTGAAGATACTTGCATTTGATGTGATTTTAGGGATTGATTGGTTAACTACTCATCATGCTAAAATTGATTGTTTTCGTAAGGTTGTTAGCTTTCATATTCCTAACCAACCTATTATGCGAATTCAAGCATCCAAACCACTAAAATTAATCACTGTCATATCAAGCCATAAAGCTACTCGTTTATTGAAAAACGGATGTCAAGCTTTCTTAGCCCATGTCATGGATTTAAATAAAAATACGTCAGATTTGAATGATATTTCTATTGTTAATAAATTTCCTGATGTATTCCCTGAAGAACTTCCTGGCCTACCCCCAAAGCGTGAAATTGAATTTTGTATCGACCTTGAATCCGGTACAAAACCCATTTCCAAAGCCCCATATCGAATGGCTCTATTGAACTCGTGGTTAAAAACCCAACTACGAGAATTGTTAGACATCGGTTTCATTTCTGGCCCCTAGTACGTCTCCTTGGGGTGCTCTGTTCTATTCAGAAGAAGAAAGATGGAAGTATGCGACTTTGTATTGATTATCGGGAGTTGAATCATGTCACCATCAAAAATAGGTACCCGTTGCCTCGCATTGATGACCTATTTAACCAATTACAAGGAGCCAAATTCTTTTCAAAGATTGATCTTCGTTCCGGATATCATCAGTTGAAGATTAAAACTGATGACATTCCAAAGAATGCTTTCAGAACTCGGTACGGGCATTATGAATTCCTAGTCATGTCTTTTGGATTGAGTAATGCTCCTGCTTCCTTCATGGACATGATGAACCAAGTATTCAAGGAATATTTAAATCACTTTTTGGTCGTCTTTATTGATGTCATCCTCATATACTCCAAAACCCGTGAAGACCATGAGCAACACTTGAGGCTGATACTTCAAAAGCTTCGTGAAAACAAGCTTTATGCCAAGTTGAAAAAATGTGAGTTCTGGCTTGAGGAAGTTGCATTCCTTGGGCATGTGATATCAAATTATGAAATATCTGTTGACCCGGTAAAGATTGAAGCAATTCAAAGCTGGGAGCAACCTAAGTTAGTGACCGAAGTACGTAGCTTTCTCGGCTTAGCTAGTTATTATCGGAGATTCGTGGAACGATTTTCACGAATCGCTACTCCATTAACTCAGTTGACTTGAAAAGATACAAAATTCGGTTAGAGCGAGGAATGTGAGAAGAGTTTTCAAGAACTCAAGAGAAGACTCATTTCATCACCTGTTCTGACAATACCATCTAGCTCGGAGGGATTTATCATCTACAGTGATGCTTCAGGCAAACAGTTAGGATGTGTTCTCATGTGACATGAGAAAGTCATAGCCTATGCCTGTCGACAACTCAAAGAATATGAGAGGAATTATCCTACTCATGATCTAGAGGTGGCATCAGTCGTTTTTGCACTTAAGATTTGGAGGCATTACCTGTATGGAGAGAAGGTGGAGATCTATACAGATCATAAAAGCCTCAAATATTTCTTCACTCAAAAGGAACTCAACATGCGGTAACAACGGTGGCTTGAGTTGTTTAAAGATTATGATCATACCATCCAATACCATCCTAGAAAAGCAAACGTAGTAGCTGATGCATTGAGTAGAAGATCATATGCGAGTACAAGTGCAATATTGTCAACGCAAAGACCCATTTTGTATGACTTACGAAGGATGGAGATAGAGTTAAAGACTCCAGGGACCCATGTGATGATGGCGAATATACAAGTAGAATTGACTTTAATCGATAAAGTTAAAGCTGCTCAAACTACAGACCTGGAGCTGATGCGTATGAAGAAGAAAGTGCAAGAAGGTGCTATTCCAGAAGCAAGAATCGATGAAGAAGGAATACTTCGAGTTAACTCCAGACTTTGTGTTCCTAACGATTCTGACTTGAAGTTTAAAATCATGATGGAGGCGTACAACACACCGTTTGCAATCCATCTTGAGAGTACCAAAATGTATCGTGATCTTCGACATACATTTTGGTGGAGCAATATGAAGAGAGAGATAGCGGGGTTTATCTCAAGGTGTCTAACTTGTCAACGAGTCAAGGCGGATCATCAAGTGCCAAAAGGTCCATTACAACCACTTGAAATTCCAGAATGGAAGTGGGAGCACATTACCATGGATTTTGTTACTGGTCTTCCCAAGGTTTCTCAAGGTATAGATGCAATTTGGGTCATTATTAATAGATTGACCAAGTCTGCTCATTTCTTACCAATACTAAAAACTTATACACTTGAACATCTTGGTAGTATATATATAAACGAGATTGTAAGATTGCATGGTATGCCAGTATCTATAGTTTCTGATCGAAACCCAAGATTCACTTCACGATTTTGGGTTAGTTTGCAAAAAGCTATGAGCACAGATTTACGATTTAGTTCGGCATATCATCCTAAAACGGATGGACAGTCGGAAAGGACTATTCAAACTCTTAAAGATTTATTAAGACTTTGTGTCCTTGACTTCAAGGGAAGTTGGGACAAGTTCTTACCATTGGTGGAGTTTTCCTATAACAACAGTTATCAAGCAAGTATTGGCATGGCTCCATTTGAGGCTTTGTATGGAAGAAAGTGTCGTTCTCCAGTATGCTGGGATGAGGTGTGTGAAGCAACGTTATTGGGACTGGATTTGGTACGTATGACTACGAAAAAGATTCAAACGAGCCGACAACGTATAAAAACCTCACAAGATCGACAAAAGAGTTATGCTGATCTTCATCGAAAAGACGTGGAATTCAATATTGGAGATCATGTGTTGTTACATGTTGCTCCATGGAAAGGAGTTACGAGATTTGGGAAGAGAGGAAAGCTCAATCCTCGATTCATTGGCCCATTTATAATCCTCGAATGAGTAAGAACTGTGGCCTATAGACTCGCCTTACCGCCAAGTATGTCTCGTATTCATAACATTTTCCACATATCTATGTTACGTAAATATGTGAAAGACCCGAACCACATTATTGAATTAGATTAGACGAGATAGAGGAAGATTTAACGTATGAAGAATTACCTGTTAAAATTTTGGATAAAAAGGATCATATTCTACGCTTCAAGGTTATACCTCAAGTCAAAGTTTTGTGGAGAAACCACGATGTGGAAGAAATGACCTGGGAGTTAGAATCTGAGATGAAGTCAAAATATCCTCACCTCTTCGATATACCAGGTACGTACCCTAATTTTGAGGACAAAATTTCATAAGAATGGGAGGTTGTAAGACCCCAACTTTTATGAATAAAGATTAATTTCTCTCGAAATATATTTTTGAATATTATGGTGTGGATATAATATAATGTTATAGTTATGGGTAATATTTATAAATTTTGCAAAGTAAGCAAGTGGTTATATAATATTCGATTGGTCGGGGAATATTCATTTTAACAGGGAATATTTGTACGATGGCACAATCATTGGTGGACCCCATAACGGAAATATTGTCGTAGTTAGAAAATGACATAATTATCTTTTTATAAAAATAACGGCGGAAGTTTTACCGTTAAACTGTTGAACTACCCGGTAGTAAAAATACGATGAATCTGGCGTGGTTGCATAGTAACACACGGTATTGATTATTGATGCTTACGTGAGAAGTCACTCGCTTATACTCAATTATTGCTATAATAATTGTCGATCATATCTCTCATATTATTGATTCGATTATTTGTCACAAGATATATCTCGCATAATATGATATATTATTAAATCAATAATTGAGACGAAAAAGTTATTCATATTATTAAATTACAATATTTATAATGTCTAGAAGTTCTGTCAAGGAGAGGTTTGATCATCTAATTGGGCGCCAATAAGGAGAAATCCTTATCGGAAAGCCCCCTCATTCCTAGGAACGACCTGGTTGATAAATATTGTGAGTTATAATATTAATGATGAATAAGTTCGTGTTGATTAAAGATGAAATTGATAGTTCCATTGTGTTGGAATTATTAGTGTTAGTGAAAATCGACATTTATTTTAATATTAATTGATGTCTGGAAGTTTTACAAATCAGTTGGGTAATTAATCGGATAAATGAGCAATTAATTGCTATTAATTCACATGATAACAACTATTTGTTCCCATGTGTGTACTATTGATTCACATTCTTGTACTATTAGGGGAGTTGGTGCAAGATTGATAATACTTGCATGACTAAGTTAAAAATGGAGGTATAGATGGAGGTATTATACTGTAATTCATATTTTCACATGATTATAACTATTGATTCACATGATTGAACTATTGATACACTTTATTTACTATTAGGGGAGGTGGTGCAAGTTTGATAATACTTGCAGGACTAAATTAAAAATGAAAGAAAAGTTGAAGGTATTGTCATTGTAATATTTGAGCCCAAAAGCGTGCAATTATTGAAACTATATTTTCTATAAATAGAAGCTCATTCTTCTTTCATTTCTCACCAATTCACTAAAGCTTTAGAGCAATTATTATAGAGAAAAATTATAGAGAGAGATAGAAGAGAAGTCTCGCTACCTCATTATTCCAATATCCAGTTTCTTCTAAGGAAGGGGTATTATTCTTTTCGTATTCAAGAAGAGAATTATTTTCTTTCAATACTCGTAAGAGCTGTTATTCCATTCTTTATTATTATGTTGGAATAACTATTATACATCAAGTACCACATACATGGTGAAATTCTTCCGTTATTCCATTCTTTATTATTTTGTTGGAATAACTTTCACTCATGTCATGATCTATCGCATTTATGGTGAATTCATTGAATATCACATGCATGCGGATTACGCATGACACTGGTTCCATTCTTTATTATTCGTTGGAATATCACATGCATGCGGTTTACGCATGACACAGTTCCATTCTTTATTATTCTCATTGGAATAACACTCGCCTACGCGGATTACATGACGCTTTGGTGAATTCTTCGTTATTCCATTCTTTATTATTTCATTGGAATAACTTTTGCCTATGTGGATTTATGCATGCATGATGAATGATCCTTCGTATTCATTCCTTATTAAATTGTGGAAATGATCTGTCTACGTGGATTATCGCATGGTGGGAGAAAATCCATTTGCAGTTTCATATATTCTATTATACTCAGTTGGTTAAAGTTTTGGCTTCTATACTCCATGAAATTAGTAGAATATCCTGGATATTTGCGCTTCATCCAGTATCTTTTCATGCAAATATTCTTCTGAGTATTCTTAAATTTTACTCCACAAAGAAGTATCATGTTGACAATTTGGACGTTATTGATTTCTGGATAAACTAAAATTTTAAATCTTTAAAATTTATCCTTGAACTTGTTTTATTGAATTATTATGTCATTGTCATCATCCTCATGCTTATATTGTGATGAAAGTCAACTTTGGCTTACGTGCATAGATGGAATTGGTATAATTATGACCAGGGATTATTCGGTATAATTATGACCTATAATGTTATAAATGATGTGGTAAAAGTCCTCAGTGGCCTGTAGTGCATTGATTGTCAGTTTTTGGTATGATTATGACTAGGAATTTTTCGGTATAGTCATAACCATTGATGATTTAATGAATATCCTTGGCCCGTAGTGCAGGGATGACTCGATGATGTGGTTTATTTATTAAGCTGAGTCTCAACGATAAAAATTGTTGAAAACATTTTAAATCATAGAAGATAGTAGATATAATGCTCTACTTGACTCTTCTAATGGATTGCTTATTCCGCTGCAGTTAAACTTGATGTCTATTGTATTTTATCAGTTTAACATTGTTGAAGACTAATGATAATTTATTCTGCATTATCTTAGTCATAATATTTCTTACTGAGCTAGTTGAGCTCACCCTTTTGCTTTCATTGTTCTCTTCAGGAAATGAGAACGTAGCCGGGACTAGTCAAGGAATGGAGTGATGGTCCGAGATGTTGTATTAGTAGTCCTCACTATTCTATAAAATAGTGTGACAATAAATGTAACGAGGACTCTATTTGAGAGTGAATATCTAGAAGGCAACATTCCTGTTTAAACTCTCAGCTATGTTTTGTCGTATATTACACGACTGTTGTATAATTATGTTTGTATTTGTATTCTGTACCATGTATTTGGCGACTCAAGATGGGTGATGTATTCCTATTTTGGGGGCGTCACAAACAAGCACAACCAATGCAAGCTTTGCATGATGCAAGTGTGCATCAGCCGATCTCTTTATCATTTACACCGCCAACGCATCAATACATCCTAACAGTCCAAATAGTCCATACCACGAGCTAGTATGTGACAAAGGATGATATGATCGATGTGATCAATCAACTTCACAAGCAAACATCTCGACCTTCAGAGTTAGACTTTACTCCACCCTACCCGGCACATATTTGGAGACAACCTTACCCGGCAGGGTATATTGAGTAACCCCCATAGTTTCCAAAATATAATGGGGAGAAAGGAAACGCCAGGGAGCATATTTCCAGCTTTGTGGAGTCAATTTCTCCATGGTTAGTTTATGATGAAGTGAACAATCATAACCAGTTGATGAGGGAATTCAATAAGACTTTGACAGATAGTGCCTTTAGTTGGTACTATAATTTGGAGAAATGGTCTGTCCACGATTGGGATGATCTAAAATTGTAATTTTTAAGAAATTTTTCTATGTTCAGAAACAGGTAACCATTGTAGAGCTCATGCGATTCAAGCAAAAGCCAAATGAGGAGCTGTTAGATTATGTAGACAAATTTAGGGCCCAAGCATAGAATAGGGCAAATCCAATTGAAGAAAAGAACTTGGTTAACATATGAAACAATGGTGCTTTAGATGCCTTCAAGCCCCATCTCATTACAAAAGCATGTGACTCATTTGCGACTCTCTCTTCTTTTGCAAAAGACTTGGGAGGAATCATGACATTGCCCACCAGCCATGCGACGGTTACATGGAAGGGCAAGAGGACGACAATTGTGGCTTTGGAAGAATCTTAGTCAAAACCATAAGGGGGCAAGAGGGACAAGAACGAGATAAATTTTGAACGGAGCAGAGGAAAGACCGGGGATAGGTATGCAAAAAAGCCAGTCCTAGAGGCTATCACATGCAATGAGAAGGCATTCAGGGGTCTGTACTAAAAATGGGTTGAGCACGGAGTGGTAAAACCTCTGAGGCCTAGATTTGTTGTGACGTAAGAGATCCTGACTTTTGTGCGTACCACCAATACGTAGGACATTCCACTATGGACTGTTATAGTCTGCGGATGATATTCCATGAGAAGCTGGCGGCAAGAGAAATTGAACTGGGAAAAGAAATCAATGTGTATGATAAGCCACTGCCAAACCATAAAGGAAAAGAAACGTACAATACTATTACCCATGGTGCAGCCCCAGAAGTTGATATGATGGAAAATTTGAAAATGACAGAAGAAAGGGAAGAAGGTTATCCAGGATTGCAGGTGATGACGTTAATGAATGGAGTTAAGTTCAGAATTTTTTTTGATCATTTAGGATTAGCCAAGGAAGTAGGGATAGAAGCAACCAAGATAGTCATTAAAGCTGTCGAGACGTAGGAGACCTGTATGGCTGTGAATAAAGGATTTGTGAAGACAATGGAAGAAGAAAAAAAATAAGATATCTTTCTCTAAAGCTGATAAATAGATTAGATACTTGCACAACAGACCGCTATATGTGGCAGCAGTAATCAATCGCAAAGAAGTATGGAGGGCGTTCATTGACAATGGAGCATCTGTAAATATTATGCCCTACACCGTGTTTAAACGGTTGGGCCAGCCAGAGAATAAGATTATGAAAGAAAAAATAAACGTTACAAGGTTCGCTAACAAAATACAAGAACCCTTGGATACATCAAGGTGGATATGCAAGTTGGGAGGATCTGAGGACTTGCGATGTTCCATGTGACAAAGGTGGATGCAGCATATCATGTCTTGCTAGGAAGGGATTGGCAAAATGACTACGGGTTAGTACCCTCGGTCTTTCACCAATGCCTAAAAGCTATTTGGAAAGGGAAATAAGTGAAGGTAATATCAACAAGGAATCCCTTTGGATCGGATGAGGCACACATCACCAAAGCAACTTTTTTCGATGATTTCGCTGAAGAGGGAGAGAACTAGATTGCAAAGCTTGACTCCCTAAGGTTAGTAAGTTGTGACTAAGTGCAGGAGGATAAGTTCGTACCTGCAGAGAAAGAAAAGAAGAAGACTTTGGAACAAGGAGAATGTTCCAAAAACAAGAAGCCAGTAGTGGTAGATCTGGAAAAGGAAGGAAGAGGAGAAAAGAAGAGGCCAACAAACCCTAAAGATGCTAGGAACATAATAAATCCCAAGAGAACAACACAATTAGAAGATGGCCAGAAGACAAAATGGGAAAGGATTGTTAAACCTAACGAAAATGTAGTGTTTCTCTTGTAACGATACAAGGGGGAGGAGCTCGAGGGAATAATTGGCTCAAGAGGCGTCCCCCACTCCAGCAGTAAAAAAGAAAAAGAAGTTGTGCAGCAGAAAGTAGAACCAACCCCGAAATGCTTTGAGGATAGGCTAAGAACTCAGCAAAATGAATTAGAGGAAGTTAATTTTATTACAAATAAAGGAATGCCAAGACCGACTTATGTCAACAAAGAGCTTAATGTTAATCAGAAGGAAGAGCTTGTGAAATTACTGCGAGAGTATAGGGATGCCTTTTCTTGGAATTATGATAAGATGCCCGGGATTGACAAGGATCTAGTAGAGCATAGTTTAAACATAAGCCTGAGAATAAAGCCAGTAAAGCAAGCACCTCACAACTATACACCCGAAGTTGAAACCCAAATAAAGGAGGAAATCAAGAAGTTGCTGGAAGTAGGGTTCATGCCAATTCAACATCTAATATTGTTATCCAGCATTGTACCAGCAAAGAAATCCAATGGACAGTTACAAATATGTGCGGATTTCAGAGACTTGAACAAGGCATTCCCAAAGGACATGTACCCGCTACCCAACATAGACACTTTAGTAGATACAATTGCCAATCATTAGATGATGTCATTCATGGATGGGTTTGTGGGTTATAATCAGATAAAGATGCCCGTAGAAGATGTGAAGTTGACGGCCTTTCATACCCCATTCAGGAATTTCTACTATATAGTGATGCCATTCGGGTTGAAGAATGCAGGAGCAACTTACCAAAGGGTGATGCACGCTATATTTCATGACATGATTCATGATATAGTGGAGGACTACGTGGATGACATAGTATTAAAATCTAAAAAGGCGATAACTCATGTGGAGGACCTGAGAAAGGTGTTTGAGAGATGTCGAATGTACAAATTGAAAATGAATCCGAAGAAGTGAGCCTTTGGGATGATGGTTGGAAAATGCTTACGCGTCTTGTTACATAATAGAGGTCTAGAGGTAGACCCAAACAAGGCAAAAGCTATTACAGAGATGCCCCCACTAAAAACCCAAAAATAGTTGAATAACTTTTTAGGGAAGGTTTCTTACATTAGGAGATTCATGCCAGCATTAATAGAAGTTATAGAACCTTTCGGGAAATTACTAAAAGGAAAGGTAGAATGGGACTGGGGGCAAGACCAACAATAGGCTTTCGAGAATGTAAAAGGAATTTTGGCCTCAACACAAAGGATGGTAGTGCCACAAAGAGTAATACCATTGCAGTTGTATATCACATCTACCAAAAAGTCTATAGGAGGATTGATCACGTAGGAGGTAGATGGAAAAGAAAAACCTGTATATTACATTAGTCGGATAATCAGTAGACCAGAAACTCGGTATTCATAGGTAGAGAGGCATTGCCTGGCATTGTTATTCATTGCGCAGAAAATATGACATTACTTTCTGGCACATGAAGTGAAGCATGAAACAAGAACTGATCCAATTAGATACCTATTCACTAAACCAACATTAGTAGAAAGACCTACTAGATGAATGATGCAAGAGCCCAACTTTTTATGAATAAAGATATAATTTTCCCTAAATATTATTTTGAATAGTAAGGTGTTGATTTGATATAATGCTATACTTATGGGTGATATGTGCAAATTTTATAAATAAGCAAGTTGTCAAAAAATATTCGTTTGGTCGGAGAATATTCTTTTTTTTGGGGAATATTTGTACGACGGAGCAATCATTGGTGGACCCACAACGGAATAACTATCGGATATAGAAAACGACAAAAATAACCTTTTCATAAAATAACGGCAAGACTTTTACTGTTAAACTATTGAAATACCCGGTGATAAAAGTACATTAATATGCGTTGTTCCATAGTGGTACACGGTATTGCACAGTAGCACACGATATTGCACAGTATCTCTGATTATTGATGCTTACGTAAAAAATCACTCAGTTTCATTCTATAATTGCCACAGTTGTTGCAATATCTCATATTATTTATTCAATTATTGTCACAGTATCATTTGCATAATATTTTATATTATTAAATCAATAATTGAAATGAAACAATTAGTAATATTATTATTTACATTATTGACAATGTCTAGAAAGTCATGTCGAGGAAATGGGTTAGGTTATTTAATTGCGCACCAATAAGGAGAAATCCTTATCGAAAAGCCCCCTTTTTCATGGGAACGGTCTGGTTGTCAATATTATGAGTTATAATATTAATGATGAATAATTGTTGAAAGATTAAATATGTGTTGATTGAAGATAAATTATTTGTGGTAGATATTTATTCAATTTTTGATATAAATAGAGGGGTTTGTCATGAGGCGTTTGTTGTAAGTTTGGCTTATTATTCCATTGACCACCATGTGCCAATTTGTCAAATCGTCGGTAGAAAGTTATCTCAGTTTTGTTTTATTATTATTATTATAATAGTAATAAAATAGAAAACTTTTTATATATAATAGAATACTTTTTATAATATATATAAAGTTATTTGTTTTATTAGAATATAAATAGAATATATTATATTATATATAAAGTTTTTATTTTATTAGAATATTTTTAGTCATAGTAAAAAAAATTAAATTTTAATTAAGTGAATCGCCATTCTTTGTTCATCCATGAAATTTTCTTAAATAATGCCCTGCCATTCTCCTATAAATAGGTTGCTTAGTTAAGAAATGAAAATCACACCAGAACCAGAGAGTTTTTCTTCTATAATATTTTGCGTATTTCTTTCTAGTATAAGAATACTTTGAGTGTAGCTAATAGTGCAAGATTTTCTTAAGAATTTCTCTGATATACCAGTCAGATCTGGTCTCCTACTAAGGAAAGGAATATTATTTTCGTTCAATAATCGTGAGGAATATTATTTTCTTCCATACTCTATAGTATGTAAGTGATATTATTTCGTTTCATATTCCTAACTCTACACTTACTTTGATAAGTATTGCTTGTATAATCCCTGAAATTAGTAAAATATCCTTAATAGTTTGCTCTTCATCTAATATCATTTCATTGGAATATTAGTCTGAACTTTCTTATTAAATTTTAATCTTTTCATTTTAGAGTACTATTCATCTAGGATACAATTCATGCCAGAGTACTATTCATCCGGGGTACTATTCATGCCAGAGTACCATTCATCCGAATTACTATTCATGTTGGAGTACTATTCACGATGAAATTGATTTTTTTCTTTCTTTGTCCAAATTATCTTTGAAATATGAATCTTAAATATTATTTTTGAATTTTACTCCACAATTGGTGATCATGTTGACAATTTAGACATTCTTGAACTCTGGATAAATTAAATTATAAATCTCTAATATTTATCCTCTATCTCACTTGATTTATTCTTTATATCATTGTTATCATCCTCATATTATATTGCGTTAAAAGTCATTTTTGGCCCGTAGTGCAAAGATAGACTTTTGATTGGTATGATTATGACCAAGAATTGTGTATTGGTATAATCATAACCTTTAATGTTACAGATAAAGGTTTATGGTGAAAGTCCTCTTTGGCCCATATACTGCATAGATGGATAGGTGTTTGGTATGATCATGACAACTGGTGATACAAACGATTATCTTTGGCCCGTAGTGCATAGATAATTCGTTGATTGGAAATAATTATTGATTGGTGTTATAGGAATAAAATATTGATTATGGACTTTTAAATCATAGAAGATAGTAGACATCATGCTCTACTTGACTTTTCTAATGGATTATTGCTATTTCCGCTGCAGTTGTTCATCTAAAACTTGTTGTCTATTGTATTCTATCAGATTTTTCCCTGTTGAGGACTATAGATAATTTGTTCTACATTATCTTAGTTAAAATATTCTTTACTGGGCTAGTTGAGCTTACCCTTTTCTTTCATTGTTCTCTTTAGGAAATGAGAATATAGTTGGGACTAGTCAGGAAATGGAGTGATGGTCCAAGATGGTTACTATAGTAGTCCTCACTACTCTATAAAATAGTGTGACAATAATTGTAATGGGGACTTTATTTGAGTTTGGATATTGTCTACGAGACAATATTTGTATTGAAACTCACAACTTATGTTTTGTCGTATTTTACACGACAGTTAATAATTGTAAATAGGAAGTTTGTATTTGGATTCTGTGCCATGTATTTGGGGACTCAGAATGGGTTGTGTAGACTATTTTTGGGGCGTCACAGATGATGATTCTTTTAGAGTTCGACATCAAGTGTGTGACACCGAAGGAGATAAGATGTCAAGCATTGGCAGACTTCCTAGCTCAATTTCTGAATGGAGAATATGAACCTCCCTCTGAAGATCTTCCAGGAGAAAAAGTGGAAGCAATCGATTTAATGGATGAAGACCCAAAATGGTTGAGTTTGGCCTTTTAACAGGTCGTCTACAGAAGGAAAAGGAGGAGCAAGAGTGGGTTGACTACCAAATAAGGGAAAGAAGTGGCCTTTTTATACAAATTGGATTTCCCTTGCATAAACAATGAAGCAGAATATGAGGTGTTTATACTAAGATTGTTGGTGGCTCAAGAGTTGGGAGTCAAACATCTTAAAGGAAAAGGAGATTCAAATCTTCTAGTGCAATAAATAAGAGGACAATTTGCAGTGAAAGAACCTATCTTGGCACCATATCAAACTGTAGCACAAAAAATGATGGAGGCTTTCAAGAAGGTGGTGATTTAATATGTTCCAAGAGGACAAAAAAAACAACCTGATGCATTGGCAACAGTTGCATCTTGAGCGTATGTCGAAGGAAAGGACTTAGATGTGAATGAAGTAAAGAGAACCCTCCCAACCATGGTGCTAGACTTGTTCCCCAAAGATATGACAGATGATTGGAGATATGACATCTCTCATCAATTGCAAACAAATGAGGGAACAATATCAATATGGGAACTTTATAAATACCACATATTCAATGGAGTCTTGTATCACAAAGAAGCAGATGATGTATTAACCCGATGGTTGGGGAGAAAGAAGCAAATAGTGTATCAGGTGCATGAAAAGAACTGTGGAATGGTAGATATTGGGCTGTATCGCAAGTTACAGCGCCAATGGTATTATTGGCCCGAAATGAAGAAGGAAGCAGATGCACTTCAACGACAATGTGCTTCTTGCCAATAATACCCTGGGCAAGAGGAATACGCCTTTATTGATGACATAGAGGATTGGCGAATCCTTTCTGTAGAGTTTTTACAAAGCGATAATCTACCTTCCGAAAAGAAGGATGCAATTATAATAAAAAAGAAAGTACAACAATTTTTCTTACAAAATGGAGAATTGTTCAAAAGAGGGTTCAATGGAAAGCCCTTACTGTGTTTGGAGTTAGGAGAGGCTAAATATTTGGTCTATTAAATGCATAAAGATGAACACCAAGGAGGTGCCAAGTTACACAAATAATTTATTGATCATGGTCATTACGGGATAAAAATGGAAGGAGATTACTTAGAGTTTGTCAAGATATGCCACATTTGTCAAATCCACAGGAACTTAATTCATGCTCCTGGTACGGACTTGTGAACTATAGCAACAACATGACCTTTCCATACATGGGGAATGGATCTTTTAGGTTCCATTCATCCAAATCCAAAGGAAACATATGGATTTTGACTACCACTGAGATGTATACAAAGTGGGTGGAAGCAATACCCTTGAAGAAGGCTACGGGACCGGCAGTGGCAAATTTTATCAAGGAGCACATCATTTGTCATTTCGGGATCCCTAAGATCATTTTATCAAATAATAGAACTCCCTTCAACAATATGGATATCAAAAATCTGATGGAAAGGTACATGGTGAAACACTACAAATCATCACCTTACTACCCGAAAGGCAATGGACAAGTAGAGGCCACAAACAAAACCTTGATCAAAATTTTATCGGAAACCCTAGAAGATTATCCAAAAACATGGGCAGAGTAATTACCAATAGTATTATGGGCATATCAAACTTCAAAAAGAAAGCCTACGGGTGAAACCCCTATATGCTTTGGTCTATGGTGAAGAAGCTATCTTGCCCGTCGAAATAGAAATCCCTTCGGCTAGGATGAAACTTCAAAGCTTAGTATAGGAAGAGAGCCGATCGGCTGCCCAGGAGGCCTTTGCTTACTTCTGAGATAGAGCTAGAGAAAAAGTGGAAAAGTATCATGAAAAATTGGGTCGACAATACAATACCGCAGTGGTACCACGATAGATTTTGGTGGGGGACTTGGTGCTCAAGACAGAGAATGAAGTCATGAGGGGAACACCAACCAACACATTTTACCAGAAATAGGAAGGCCCGTATAGGGTACAAAAGATCTCTGAAAGAGGTAGGGTATTACAAGATATCTCCTGTGGGATCAGATGCTATCTCAGGACCATTAAACTTGAAATGGATAAAGAAATATTACACATAAGATGATCATCACAAAAAAGGTTATACT
Source organism: Panax quinquefolius (assembly GCA_020205615.1). Taxonomy (NCBI): domain Eukaryota; kingdom Viridiplantae; phylum Streptophyta; class Magnoliopsida; order Apiales; family Araliaceae; genus Panax; species Panax quinquefolius. The sequence continues at coordinate 81,593,570 of CM035158.1, forward strand.
TTCAACTTCAAAATTAATCGAGGCACCTGACTATAAGTCTTCATACCAGAAAAGTTATACTTTCAACTTCAAAAGTAATCGAGGCACATGACTATAAATCCTCGGACACGAAAAGTTATACTTTAAACTTTAAAAGTGATTGAGGCACTTGAGTATAAGCCCTCAACCTCGAGAAAGTTACACTTTATCTCTAAAAGTGGCGAACGTTATGCTTTCTCCGACAAAAACAAAGATTTTTTATGAAAATTTGAAACGTTATGCTTTTCGTTAAAAGTAATCTGATTATCAATAAAATGTCTAACTTTCACTTATACTTGAATAATTTTTTCTGATTTTTTTTAAAATTATAGATTCAAGTGTTGGTTTGTATGAAATTAAAAAAAAAAACACATGTTTTTTCTTTAACAAAATTCATGAATGCTATTCTATAATGCCTATTGTTGTCTTGGAGTATTAATTTAAATAACTTAAGATTTAATGTTAAATATTAAGTTTTAAGGAATCATTCAAATTAAAGGCAATCAATAAGAATAAAGAAACTCTATTTTGACAAATGAAATATTTGTTAATGAGTTTTCTAAAATAGGAAATCAAAAAGATTACAAAAAGTTATGATCTACATCCCGAAGCTTGGACTCTAGATCCTGAGACTCGACCTCTAATTTTCTTGCGGCTTCTTCAAGATCTGAAAGTTGTACTGAAAAGTAGTCATCTTCATATTTACGTACAGCAACCCCGAACGTAGTGTAACAATATGAAAATTTGAATTGAGAAGATCCAACCTAGCACGAAAGGGAGACATATCAAAATTCATAGCTGCAAGATCGTTAAAATCATCTTTAAATCTCTTCAAGTCCTCTACTCGCAAAGAGTATAAAGAAAAATTGTGTAGCCTGAGAAAAAGGTTGGCGAGTCGATCTAAGAAGAAGGTTTGGGTAAGGGTTGCCTTAATAATCAGCCAGTCAAGTATATGCAAGAACCGAGCTAAGAGACGCTCAATACTTTCCTGACTAGAAGAAGATATCTAAAAGCCCTTCCAAGAAATAAGATATCCACTTGGATTGAAGGAAGCTCTGGCGGAAGCTACTTTAGAAGCCACCATAGAATTTGTTTAGACAAAGGGTGAAGTAACAAAAGGTTGATGTGTTGCTGGTGAATCCTCGAAGCCTTGGTCATCCAAAAGAAAATCAAGGTTACTATCCGACAAGGTGGAAACACCCGGATGGAGAATATCAAATAAGGTAAGCGCTTCTACAGACAAAGGAAACTAAAGAAAACAAAATATTATTCAACCCACCCAAAGAGCTATCAACAATATCCTCTCGAGCAATCACCAACTCGGCGGAATCCTTCTGGGGAGGATGAACATCAGTAATAGTCTCAGAAGGATTCCTCCTTGAGGAAGCAGGAGTCTCATCGGTACCTTTAAGGCTATCATGAGGAGAAGTTATAGGAAGGTTTGAGGAAATCATTGTATCACCCACAGTAGGACTCGAGCTCACATTAGATAAAGTGTCCTTAGCATCAAGACTAACACAATCATTATATGGAGAAGACGAATCGACGCCGAAAAGGATAAGTTGGGGAGGCTCAAGACTAGTAGAAGCCGTCGTGGCCGCCTCATTTGTAGTACCAGACATCAACCCAAGAGGAACATCATCATCCTCTTCATCAACCTCCACAATCTGAAAATCACGGAAATAATTACATAGGGAAACGTAAAAGCAGCTATACGAGGGATGAAAGAAAGAAGATGGAAATGTTAGAAAAAATTACCAAATTTCTACGGCACTTCTTGACTAGATCCTTGGTTGTCGGCATAATAGAACCCGCATCATCAAGAGGGCGCTTTACTGATGGCTTTAAATGGAGCCTAATGACGGAACGACCAGTCAGGACCACGGTAGAATTAGTAGGGGGAATCACTTCATAATCCATAGTAGTAGAGGCTCTCATTTTAGAATGAGTAACTCTCATTTCCTCGGCACCAAAGGATCCCTAGGAAGGAGCTGGAGGAGGTATCCGAGACGAAGCCTATGGTGGAAGTAGTAGGGGCTTGTACGGGAAGTGTATCTGGGTCACTCCAAGGATGAATGTTTATCGACTGAGGAGGAGAAGACTTAGGCATCAAAGCCTCACGCTCAATAAGCCAACTACTGGCTGGCTAATGTTCTGAGAGGACATTGGTCTTAGGAGAACATAACATCCTGGCCCATTGGAGATGTTCCAGAATAGAAGTTGGTATTGAACAAATCAAGGTATCATGCTCCCACCTTTTAAGATTAATTCACCAATAGTTATGCTCACTAGTAGTATATCGCCCACTTCGAGAATCATCTTGTATGACAAAAGGAAGGGATCTGTGAAGAGCCATTAGAGGTCTTGGAAATGCCTATGCAAAAGAGGGGGAGGTAGAGACGAAGTTGAGAAGAGTAGTCTTATAATTCCCCCGACAAGTGTGGCCAAAAGAAAGTTCCTGGTTGAATCCAAACTGCCTCATGACCCTGTGAGGAGAATAAAGTACAGTGTCAAAACCATTATTTTCAACGAAATAGGGAAGCTTTGCATCTCAAAAGAAGACGAACCAAGACAGCGCATAACCACTCAATCTGTTGATGCTTGAGTAGGTGCAAAAGTTACGCCTATAAAACTGAGGCAGATGATTGCCGCTCATTGAAATAATGGTGTAGGGATGAGTGGTGAAGTATGAAAAGTCATCGAGGAAAAGTTGCAAATCTAAACGATCTAGACTAAATTGATGATCAATCGAGCGTGCTGTGCGGGGGACGATGTTGGGCGATGAAAAAGGATTTGGAGACTTCTTCTTCTTCTTTTTAGAAAGATACTCAAGAGTGGAATAACCCAAAAAGCGCTCGAAGATAAAGATATAAAGAAAGGAGCATGGAACGAAACAATTTACGTAATACCTGAGTAAATGAGAAAAAGGTTGATGAGAGGAAAAGAGAAGTGCAGTATGAAAGAAAGTTAATGAAAACATTAAAATGAGTACCTCCCAACAGATTCCCTTAAAGAGAAGGTTGCCTCGTCCAAATAGTGATACAAGGTCCCCAAAAAGAGGGAAACAAGGGGAATCTCCAAACCCCAAGATAATTAAGTTTCCAGACTAAACATGCGGGTTGAAGGACCATCTACGGGAGACCCGGGAAAGAGAAAGCAGGACAACCACATAGCCAAATAAGTTGTTAGAGAGAAATGACAAGTCTCTTCATGAAAAGCAAGAACGGATTTGTTGTGAACAGAACTATCCCACTGGTTAGTCTTTAAATCCCGAAAGAAGTAGCGTACCCAAGATAACCAAGATTTATTTCTGCCGGCTGGTGGTCTCGAAGTTTAAAAGGAGTGTATCACCCTTGAATTATGAGATGTAATGAGAAGATTGCTTGAATTCTTCCATCAAGTATGCAACACACTCGGTATCTCTAGTGGACATGCTAGATGGGCCGCAAGAGGTCGAAGCAACAGTAGGAAAGCTACAAGATATAGCTCAAAATAAGTATATAATTTAGAAAAATGAGAATGAATGAAAGAAAGAGAAGAAAAACTTACTAATAAATGGTATAGACATCCTTTAGAGTAAGGCTGAATTCCCCCAGGCAGTGTCGAATGTGCATGTAAAGGAGCACTAATGTGAAATCAATACGGTGTGGGCGTTATGGTTTTGTTGGATACGTAGGTACCGACATAGCTGAACGTAACGTAGGATGCCTTGCTCTCTTTAATATATCCATATAATCAGTGTTCCCAAGGATCTCGATAGTCCAATCCTGCAATCCTTGAATGCGACCAGATGAATCAGAAAGGAAGCGAAGGGGACTTAAAGGGTAATTTTGTTTATCTATGCATATGCGAGGAATGCAATCAGAATGGGGGAGGTCATACCAACCTCCATAAGTTGTAGCATACAAAAATAAGCCTTCTTTCTCTGGCGGAGGAAAAGTTATACGGTCATAAGTCTTGACTTGCTCCCATAAGGCATCAGAAGGTCCAAAGAAGGGAGCCCTTCCCCAATCATTGATGAATGGGGCCAGCTTAGTAGTTTTCGGGTCTGCAGAACATTCAGTTGAGAGGGCCTGTAAGCAAGGAAAATCCAGCATAAGGATTCTAAATAGTAAGGAAAGGATGTCAAGGAAAGCGTATGGACTTAAGTGCTTACCATGGCAAAGAAGAAAGTCTAAGATTTAATGTGACGCCCCCAAAACAGGTATACATCACCCATCTTGAGTCGCCAGATACATGGTACATAAATTCAAATAAAACTTAATTATACAATAGTCGTGTAAAATACGACAAAACATAGCTGAGAGTTTAAACAAGAATATTGTCATCTAGACAATATCCATACTCAATGGTGTCCTCATTAAAATTATTATCACATTATTCTGTAGAATAGTGAGGACTACTAAATCCATTTATCCTGGACCATCACTCCATTCCCTGATTCATCCCAGCTATATTCTCATTTCCTGAAGAGAATAATGAAAGAAAGGGCGAGCTCAACTAGCCCAGTAAGAAATATTATGACTAAGATAATGCAGAATAAATTATCCGTAGCCTTCAACAATATAACAACTGATAGAATACAATAGACAAAAAGTTTTAGATCAACAACTGCCGCAGAATAAGCAATCCATTAGAAGAGTCAAAAAGACCATCAGGTCTATTATCTTCTCCATGTTAAAAGTCCACCAATAATGTTTTATCCCTGTAACATCAATCAACAATTCTCGCCCACAATCATATGAATAACTCATAATCATAATTGTGATTCTAAATTCTCTTCGCACCTGTGATCGAAGATAATTTTCATCACCTATCTTCACCTGAAACATCAAAAATCATGGTTATACCATATCACAATTCCTGCTCACAATCATACTAATAAATTCATCTTTGCACTATGGCCAAAGATATTCATTAACAATTCATCTTTGCACTACAGGCCAAAGGCATACAACTGTATTTTAGAAGAGTCAAGTAGAGCATGATATATACTATATTTTACGAATTAAAAGTGTATAATCAACATTTTATCGCTGAGACTCAGCTTAATAAATAATCCACATTATCGAATCATCCCTGCACTATGGTCAAGGAAATTCATGTAATCATCAATGGTCATGATTATACCGAATAATCCCTGGTTATAATCATACCAATAACTGTCCATCAATGCACTACGGGCTAATGAGCACTTTTACCACATCATCTATAACATTACGGGTTATAATTATACTGAATGATCCCTGGTCATAATCATACCAATAAACAGTTCATCTATGCACATAAGCCAAAGATACTCATCAATCAATAGTTCATCTTTGCACGTAAGCCAAAGATATACAATCAGTAAAACTAATAATCAAATCCATCTTTTACGTAAGCCAAAGATATCAAATCATAAAACCAATAATCAACAGTCCATCTTTTCACGTAAGCCACAGATATACAACTGTAAAACTAATAATCAATAGTCCATCTTTGCACGTAAGCCAAAAATGACTTTCATCATAATATAAGCATGAGGATGATGACAATGATATAAGCATTAATCACACGAAATTAAGGATAAATATTAAAGACTTTAAATTTATCCAAATATTATCAATCACTTAATAAACTCATAATCTAATATTATTAATATTATAACAATATTTTAATCACTTCTTAAACTTATAAACAATTTATTTCAATTGTTTACACTTTACCAAATAATACATTTAATCATTCAAAATGCCATATACTCATAAGATTTCATCACCAATGATCAAATCCTCATCAAAAAATCGGATATACCCTATATAGGATTCCCAAGCCATAAAATCCTATTTTCCAATTTTGTTACTTCACATAACATATTTAATTCATTTACTCATAACTAGTTCATTTTCATGAAAATACCAAATCAGGTCCCAAAAATATTTCCTTTTTGGGATTTAACGTAATATAGTCCCATATTGAACATATATTTTTCTCGAAATTTTTAAAATTCATTTACTATTTTTCATATGGCCAAAACTAGAATATTTAGACATTTATCATAAATTGTACTTTTGTCCAAAATTTCTGAAATTTACAGGATATACTCCTGTTATATACATGTACTCCCAATACAAATTTCACCAATTTTGGAGTTAACCACAAGGAGTTATAAGGGTTTACTTTTAAAATAGTCTTTTCCCATAAAATCCATAACTCTTAATCTATACATCCAAAAAAATCGCCATCTTTGGACACAATATACAAAACTCATCGATTATCATTTTAAATTTTTCCGAGAATTTTTGAGGTCAAAAAATTATGAAAGCGCAAATGGATTTTCACCCGCCATGCGGTAATCCACGTAGACAGATCATTTCTACAATTTAATAAGGAATGAATACAAAGGATCATTCACCATGCATGCGGTAATCCACATAGATAGGTTATTCCAACAAAATAATAAAGAATGGAATAACTGAAGAATTAACCATGCATGTGATAGACCGCACAGAGAGGTTATTCCCAATGTAATAATAAAGAATGGAACCGGTCATGCCAGAATTACGCACACGATAGGATATTCCAATAGAATAATAAAGAATGGAATAACAATAGAATTCACCATGCATGCGATAGACCACACAGACAGGTTATTCCAATAGAATAATAAAGAATAGAACCAGGTCATGCATAATCCGCATAGACAGGATATTCCAATGTAATAATAAAGAAGCGAAACCAGTCACGCAGAATCCGCATGCATGTGATATTCCAAATGTAATAATAAAGAATGGAATAATAGAATAATTTCACCATGTATGCAGTACTTCGCATAGACAGGTTATTCCAACATAATAATAAGGAATGAGATAACAATAGAATTCACCAGACAAGCGATAGACCGCACAGACAGGTTATTCCAACAGAATAATAAAGAATGGAATAACAGAAAAATTTCACCATGTATGCGGTACTTTGCATAGACATGTTATTCCAACATAATAATAAAGAATGGAATAACAACCCTTACGAGTATTGAAAGAAAATAACACTCTTCATGAATACGAAAGAATAATACCCCTTACCTCAAAAGAAGACTAGATACTGGAATAGTGAGGTAGCAGTCTTCTTTTCTTCTTTCCCTCTATTATTTCTCTCTATAATAATTGCTCTATAGCTTTAGTGAATTGGTGAGAAATGAAGGAAGAATGAGCTTCTATTTATAGAAAAATATAGTTTCGATAATTGCACATTTTGGGGCTCAAAATATTATAGTATAATACCTTCAACTTTTCTTTCGTTTTTAATTTAGTCCTGCAAGTACTATCAAACTTGCACCACCTCCCCTAATAGTAAATAATGTGAATTAATAGTACAATCATGTGACTCAATAGTTATAATCATGTGAAAATATGAATTACAGTATAGTACCTCCATCTATACCTCCATTTTAACTGTCATACAAGTATTATCAATCTTGCACCACCTCCCCTAATAGTACATGAATGTGAATCAATAGTACACACATATGAACAAATAGTTATAATCATATGAATTAATAGCAATTAATTGCTCATTTATTCGATTAATTACCTGATTGGTCAATATAACCTCCAGACATCAATTATTATCGAAATAAATATCGATTTTCACTAACACTAATAATTCGAATACAATGGAAATATTCTTCTCAAAAATTTCATTTTTGAAGTTTGACTTTTTCTGAAAAAGTCAACTTTTGACTTTTTTGACCAAAAAGTCAACCCCGATAAATTTTGTGTTTATAGTCTATGTCTACTAATTTCATCGTTCTGGACTCAAATATCATGTTCGCGTCTCCAAATTAACCTCCGAACTCAAATTCAATTTTTAATAACATTCATCATTAATATTATAACTCACAATATTTAACAACCAGGTCGTTCCCAGGAAAGATGGGGCTTTCCGATAAGGATTTCTCCTTATTGGCGCGCAATTATGTGACCAAACCTCTCCTTGACAGAACTTCTAGACATTATCAATATTGCAAATAATAATATGAATAACTTTGTCGTCTCAATTATTGATTTAATAATATAAAATATTATACGAGATGATACTATGACAATAATAAATGAATAATATATGAGAGAGATATGATGCAAAGAATTACTATAGTAATAATTTAGTATAACTGAGTGACTTCTCACGTAAGCATCAATAATCAATATCGTGTGTTACTATGCAACCACACATATTACTATTGTAAGACCCCAAATTATTAATAAATGAAATTTATTTTCCTCTATTTATTATTTTGAAATAGTAAGGGTTGATTTGATTAATGTGGATAGTTATGGGTAAAATACATAAATATTTCGAATAAGTAAGTGGTTATAAAATATTCATTATTATTCGGGAATATTCGTTTTTGGTCGTGGAATATTCGTCTTCGTTTGGGAATATTCGATAACCACAAGATCTTTTGTGGGCCCCATAATGTAAATCGATTGGATGAAGAAAACGACAAATATAAGTTGTTTATAAATAACGGCATAGTTATACTGCTATTATCTCTGTTGGAATACCCGGTGGTTAAAACACACTAATACGCGTTGTTGAATAGTAGCACACGGTATTGCACCAATTATTGATTCTTATGTAAGAAGGCATTACTCAATAATAGTTACAGTAATTATTGTTCAGTATTTTATTTTATTGATTCAATAATTGCAGTATTGATATTTTATATTACTATTGTTTCAATAAATTGTCATTACACAGTATTTTCCATTATCAGAGCAATAATTTATATTATCTGAATAATATTATTGGATAACATTATTGGCAATGTCTAGAAAGTTCGCATTCAAGGAGAGGTTTGGTCACCTAATTAGGCGCCAAGAAGTGAGAGATCCTTATCGAAAGCCCCCACTTTCAAGAACTACCGGTCACAAGATCTTGTGATTACGTAATATTATTTGTGAATAATTAATTATTGATTTATATGATGAGGAAAATATTGATTTTATGTGGATATAGATGGAGAAAATTTTAATGTGACAATTGTTAAAATTAATATTTTATCTTTTTCCGATAAAATAATTCATTTAAATATATTATTTTAATATTATATTAACGGTGATATTTTTATAATGAATGTGGGATTTATGAGTATATGAGGAGAAAGAGTATTTTTGTGGCATTAAATTTTTAACACATATTTTGTGTGTTGGTGGACACAATTATCGTAGAAATTTGATTATAGCTTTATAAAATCGTCTGTTTGTGGATTTGGTTAATTTACATTTGGAATTTGGAAAACTTCCATCAGTAAAGTTGTAGATAATGGAATTTCCTATGGAAAATCGTAAGTTTCAAATTTTCTCGATAAAAGAACTATTTATTATGAATTATTTAAGTTCCAAAGCTCAAATAATTGATTTTGGAAGTTTTAATTATGTTTTTTAAGAAAACGTTTTTCAAATGTTGGTGGCCATCTTTAACATGTGCTTGGTGGTGAAATCAGATTTCAAAGTGGGCGAGGAATGTGTTTTGTAAATATTAATATTATATTAAATTTTTCGCTTTGGTGTTCTAAGCATTTTCATATAAATAGGTGCTTAGGTTAGAATTGAAAATCACACCGTAAACTCAAGTTTTCTCTCTATATTATCGAGCGTATTCTTGTGAGTATTTTGAGTATACTTTGAGTATTGCTATACTGGTGCAAGTTCAAGTCATAGTCTATATCCCAGGTGTTTCAACTAAGTACTTGTCTTTCGAGGTAAGGATGTTATTTTATTCGAAAATGATATTATTTCTTCAATATCATTATTAGAAATATTGGTTGGAAATTTTATCAAATTTGGAACCTTTTCATGTCGGGGTTACTTATTCATGAGTTACTATTCATGAGTTACTATTCACGAGTTATTATTCACGCAGTACTATTCATGAAGTGTGAAGATGTTTTTTGTGAAATTTCTATCTTTTGGTGTTGAGTTCTTATTCACGATATGCCACTATTCACGATATCAAGACTATTCACCTAGAAAAATGGAATTTCTTCTTTTGTCCAAAATATCTATTATGGATACTAGCTTTGATTGTATCCATGTTTTGATCATTCTTGAATTTTACTCCACTCGATTACTTATGAAGTATTTTTGAACTTGGATTGTTTAAAATACTTAATCCTTAATATTTGTTCTTTTGTTTCATTGGATTCGTTTCCTTTAAAATATTTTTCATCATCCTCGGTCCTAAATGATGATATTAATGAATATCTTTGGCCCGTAGTGCAAAAGATGAATGATTTCTTGATGAATATCTTTGGTCAGTAGTGCAAAAGATGAACAGTGTTGAGATGAAACATGACCGAGCTAATTAATATCTTTGGCCCGTAGTGCAAAAGATGAGCAGTGTTTAGATGAACATGACTAACTAATGAATATCTTTGGCTCTGTAGTGCAAAGATGAATATTTGATTCCAGATATATATTGATTGATGTTACTGAGGGGATAAAATATCGACGATGAACTTTTAAATTCATATATAGAAGATAGTAGTTTGCATTCTCTACTTAACTCTTCTAATGAATTATTATTTCCGCTGCGAAGATTGATTTAAAACTGGTTGTCTATTGTATTCTATTAGATTTTTCCCTGTTGGAGACTAACGATAATTTGTTGTATATTATCTTAGTCATAATATTCTTTACTGGGCTAGTTGAGCTCACCCTTTTCCTTTTTGTTCCATTTTTCTTCTCAAGAGGCGAGAATGTAGCGAGTACAAGTCGGGGTATGGAATGATGGTTATAGAGAGAGTTGTTTAGTAGTCCTCACCATTTATGTAAAATAATGTATAAATAATTGTGATGAGGATTTATTTGGGTATGTATATTGTCTAGAAGACAATAATTATATTTAAACTCACAGTATATATGTTGTCGTATTTTGCACGACAAATGTATTAATAAAGTTGTAGTTATTTCTGTACCATGTATTTGGCGACTCAGAATGGGTTGGATGGAATGGACCTATTTTGCGGGCGTCACAGCTATACTTTTACTACCGAGTAGTTCAACAGTTTTAACGCTAACACTTTCGGTGTTATTTTCATAAAAAGATAATTCTGTCGTTTTCTTACTACGACAATACTTCCGTTGTGGATTCCACCAATGATTGTGCCATCCTACGGATATTCCCTGACAAAATGAATATTCTCCGACCAAACGAATATTTTATAACAACTTGCATACTTTGAAATTTTTTTACATATCACCTTTAACTTTAACCTTTTATCAATTTAACCATTTACTAAATAGAATAATTATAAGAAAATTGAATACTTTCATTTCATAAAATTCGGGGTCTCACAATCTCCCCTCCTTATGAAATTTCGCCCTCGAAATTTACGTACCTGGTAGTTCGAAGAGATGAGAATACCTTACTTTCTTTTCGGATTGTACCTTCCCGGTTATTTCCTATGTATCATGATTTTCCCATTGCTCATCTCCTGTATTTCAGATATCATTCTAGAATATACCTTCAAAACAAAGGTTAATTGACATATCATAATTTGTCAACTTATCAAGTAAACAATTTCAGCTTAGGTAAGTCACACACTAGCGAAGTATATTACTCGTCTCTCCCCTCCTAGTTCTAGACTCATATCTCCGCCAGCGACCATATCCCTAAGCTTTGATACCAACTATGACGTCCCCAAAACAGGTATACATCACCCATCTTGAGTCGCCAGATACATGGTACATAAATTCAACTACAACTTAATTATACAACAGTCGTGTAAAATACGACAAAACACAGTGGAGAGTTTAAACAAGAATATTATCATCTAGACAATATCCACACTCAATGGTGTCCTCATTACAATTATTATCATATTATTCCATAGAATAGTGAAGACTACTAAAGCCATTTATCCTGGACCATCATTCCATTCCCCGACTCGTCCCAGCTATATTCTCATTTCCTAAAGAGAATAATGAAAGAAAGGGTGAGCTCAACTAGCCCAGTAAGAAATATTATGACTAAGATAATGCAGAATAAATTATTCGTAGCCTTCAACAGTATAACAACTGATAGAATACAATAGACAACAAGTTTTAGATCAACAACTGCAGCGGAATAAGCAATCCATTAGAAGAATCAAAAAAGCCATCAGATCTATTATCTTTTCCAGGTTAAAAGTCCACCAATAATGTTTTATCCCTGTAACATCAATCAATAATTCCTGTCCACAATCATATGAATAACTCATAATCATAATTGTGATTCTAAATTCCTCTTCGCACCCAAGGCGAAGATAATTTTCATCACCTATCTTCACCTGAAACCTCAAAAATCATGGTTATACCAAATTACAATTCCTACTCACAATCATACTAATAAATTCATCTTTGAACTATGGCCAAAGATATTCATTAACAATTCATCTTTGCACTACAGGCCAAAGACATACAATTGTATTTTAGAAGAGTCCAGTAGAGCATGATATTTACTATCTTTTACGAATTAAAAGCGTATAATGAATATTTTATCACTGAGACTCAGCTTAATAAATAATCAACATCATCGAATCATCCCTGCACTATGGCCAAGGATATTCATGTAATCATCAATGGTCATGATTATACCGAATAATCCCTGGTTATAATCATACCAATAACTGTCCATCAATATATTACGGGCCAATAAGGACTTTTACCACATCATCTATAACATTACGAGTCATAATTATACCGAATGATTCTTGGTCATAATCATACCAATAAACAGTTCATCTATGCACATAAGCCAAAGATACTCATCAATCAATAGTTCATCTTTGCACGTAAGCCAAAGATATACAACTGTAAAACTAATAATCAACAGTCCATCTTTGCACGTAAGCCAAAAATGACTTTCATCATAATATAAGCATGAGGATGATGACAATGATATAAGCATTAATCAAATGAAAATAAGGATACATATTAAAGACTTTAAATTTATCCAAATATTATCAATCATTTAATAAACTCATAATCTAATATTATTAATATTATAACAATATTTTAATCACTCCTTAACCTTATAAATAATTTATTTCAATTGTTTATACTTTACCAAATAATACATTTAATCATTCGAAAATGCCATACTCATAAGATTTCATCACCAATGATCAAATCCCTCATCAAAAATCTGGATATACCCTATATAGGACTCCCAAGCCATAAAATTCTATTTTTCAATTTTGTTACTTCACATAACATATTTAATTCATTTACTCATAACTAGTTCATTTTCATGAAAAATACCAAATCAGTCCCAAAAATATTTTTTTTCTGGGATTTAACAGAATATAGTCCCATATTGAACATATATTTTTCTCGAAATTTTTAAAATTTATTTACTATTTTTCTTATGGCCAAAACTACCGAATATTTAGACATTTATCATAAATTGTACTTTTGTCCAACAATTCTAAAATTTACAGGGTATACTCCTGTTATATACATGTACTCCCAATAAAAATTTTACCAATATTGGAGTTAACCACAAGGAGTTATAAGGGTTTACTTTTAAAATAGTCTTTTCCCATAAAATCCATAACTCTTAATCTATACATCCAAAAATCACCATCTTTGGACACAATATAGAAAACTCATCAAATTATCATTTTAAATTTTTCTAGAATTTTTGAGGGTCAGAAAAATTACAAAACTACAAATGGATTTTCACCCGCCATGCGGTAATCCTCCTAGACAGATCATTTCTACAATTTAATAAGGAATGAATACAAAGGATCATTCACCATGCATGCGGTAATCCACATAGACACGTTATTCTAATGTAATAATAAAGAATGGAATAATGTAAGAATTCACCATGCATGCGATAGACCGCATGTAGATGTTATTCCCAATGTAATAATAAAGAATGGAACTGTGTCACGCCAGAATCCCGCACAGACGTGACATTCCAAATGTAATAATAAAGAATGAAATAACAATGAATTCACGTGCATGCGATAATCGCCTTGCAGTATAGGTTATTCCAACAGAATAATAAAGAATGGAACCAGTCATGCGTAATCCGCATGCAGATGTGATATTCCAATGTAATAATAAAAAAACGGAACAAGGTCATGTGTAATAAGCATAGACAGGATATTCCAACAGAATAATAAAGAATGGAATAATAGAAGAATTTCACCATGTATGCAATACTCAGATAGACAAAGTTATTCCAACATAATAATAAGGAATGGAATAACAATAGAATTCACCGTGCATGCGATAGATCAAGCAGATAGGTTATTCCAATGTAATAATAAAGAATGGAATAACAGAAGAATTTCACCGTGTATGCGGTACTTCGCATAGATAGGTTATTCCAACATAATAATAAAGAATGGAATAACAACCCTTACGAGCATTGAAAGAAAATAACTCTCTTCATGAATACAAAATAATAATACCCTTTACCTCAAAAGAAGACTGGATACTGGAATAGTGAGGTAGTAGACTTCTCTTCTTCTTTCTCTCTATAATTTCTCTCTATAATAATTGCTTTATAGCTTTAGTGAATTGGTGAGAAATGAAGGAAGAATGAGCTTCTATTTATATAAAAATATAGTTTCGATAATTGCACGTTTTGGGGCTCGAAATATTATAGTATAATACCTTCAACTTTTCATTCATTTTTATTTTAGTCCTGCAAGTACTATCAAACTTGCACCACCTCCCCTAATAGTAAATAATGTGAATTAATAGTATAATCATGTGATTCAATAGTTATAATCATGTGAAAATATGAATTACAGTATAGTACCTCCATCTATACCTCCATTTTTAACTATCATACAAGTATTATACATCTTGCACCACCTCCCCTAATAGTACATGAATGTGAATCAATAGTACACACATGTGAACAAATAGTTATAATCATATGAATTAATAGTAATTAATTGCTCATTTATTCGATTAATTACCCGATTGGTCAATATAACCTCCAGACATCAATTATTATCGAAATAAATATTGATTTTCACTAACACTAATAATTCGAATACAATGGAAATATTCTTCTCAAAAATTTCATTTTTGAAGTTTGACTTTTTCTGAAAAAGTCAACCCCAACAAATTTTGTGTTTATAGTCTATGTCTACTAATTTCATCGTTCTGGACTCAAATATCACATCCGCGTCTCTAAATTCAACTCCGAACTCAAATTCGATTTTTAATAACATTCATCATTAATATTATAACTCACAATATTTAACAACCAGGTCGTTCCCAAGAAAGATGGGGCTTTCCGATAAGGATTTCTCCTTATTGGCGCGCAATTATGTGACCAAACCTCTCCTTGACAGAACTTCTAGACATTATCAATATTGCAAATAATAATATGAATAACTTTGTCGTCTCAATTATTGATTTAATAATATAAAATATTATGCAGATGATACTATGACAATAATTGAATTAATAATATGAGAGATATGATGCAGCAATTACTATAGTAATAATTTAGTATAACTGAGTGACTTCTCACGTAAGCATCAATAATCAATATCGTGTGTTACTATGCAACCACGCGTATTACTGTACTTTTACTACCGAATAGTTCAACAGTTTTAACGGTAACACTTTCGCTGTTATTTTTATAAAAAGTTAATTTTGTCGTTTTCTTACTACGACAATACTTCTGTTGTGGGGTCCACCAATGATTGTGCCATCCTACAAATATTCCCCGATAAAAAAAATATTCCCTGACCAAACGAATATTTTATAACAACTTGCATACTTTGAAAAAATTTCACATATCACCCTTAACTTTAACCTTTTATCAATTTAACCATTTACTAAATGGAATAATTATAAAAAAATTGAATACTTTCATTTCATAAAATTCAGGGTCTCACATTTAAGCTTAAGAACACTTGAAAAGAAGAAGAAACAAAGTCAAAAAAAGTTAGAAATAATAATTATGTAAAAAAAAAATCCTAAAATTTTTTAAATAAACTTCGGACATCCCAAATGCATTCTTCAGAGCCTTTTTTTGACTTATAAAGGTATATAACATGGCTGAAGGAAATGTTTTTTGTAGGGCTCGTTGCTAGCTTCATTTTGATATATTATAGGCCCCGTAATTCTAAATGGATCAAAAGTTATGATCAAAATAGCGACTACTCTTCCTAGACTTTATTTTTTCCTTCATTTGCTGATTTGCCCCACAGGGTTCAGCGCCCCAGGGTTCAGCCCCCTAGGGTTTGGCCACCTATGGTGGTCCTGCTGAAGAGCATTTTTTTTCCTTCATGTTTTCGTCGAAAAGTGCCAATCTTTCTTTATGATCTGAGGAAAAAAACCAAGATATAATAAAGGTAATGGGGCTTTGAAGACAAAACAAAGATTGGAGTTACCTGAAAGAAGGAGCAAGAAAAAAGCCCAAACAAAAAGAAGCCATTCGAATGAGAATAAGGGAAGAACGAAAAAAAGGCCAAGGCCCCTAGGGTTCGGCCACCTAAAGGCGTTTTCCCCTTTATACCTTTGAGGTTTTGTTGCTGCATAAATCAACTACTCAGAACGAATGCTTCTTTGCCACAAAAATTTATAACCTTTCTTTGAGAATATTCAAGGGAAAAAACCAAGATATGATCAAGGTAATGGGGCTCAGAAAACAAAGAAAGACTATAATTGCCTGAAAAGAGAAATAGATGAAGCAAGTCAAGAAAAGGCTGAAAAAAGCATTCAAATAAACAAGAAAATTGAAATTAAATGAAGACAAGAGAAAGGAGGGAACCCCTAGGGTTCGGGTACCCCCGTAGGGTTCGGCCCTATAGGGAAGAATTTTGTTTCCTTACCTCTTTCCCGGTTTGAAGAATGTTTGCTTGAGGCCTTCTTTATGATCTTCCGACTTGTAGAAGGAGAGAAAATTCCAAGACGAAGCAAGATGGAAAAAGAAGCATAAGTAACTTAGAAGATATATGTAAATATATATTCTCAAGTATGCTTGCACCAGAAAAGGACGTAGTCATCATATTCTTATGAAGGGAAGGATTCAATTTGGTTTCCAAAAGATGTAAATTTAATTTTGCTTCTAGAAAAAGAATATATAAAGATATTATTTGATTTTATTCCCAAATAAAAGGGGGAGATTTCGAAAATAGCTGATTTCCTTTTAAAATTATATATATATATATATATAATAACGAAAGATCTTGCTTTCAAAATCAAATAAAAAAGATTTTGTTTTCATTTCCAAAATAAAATATGACTGGATTTTATTTGGTAATATTTGATGATCTTTCTTGTTTCAATTTCTAAAAAAAAATTAAGGAAACAAAGATTGAGCAAGATTTGGAATGATTTTCAGAAGATTTTCCAAGATATCCAAGGAAGAGCCCTTCTAGGCCTTGCCTCCCTAGGGTTTAACTCTAAGGGTTTGTCCCCCTAGGGGTTCCTTGTTCTAGGATCTCTGTTCCAAGACTTGTAAAATTGAGTCCCACAAAATCATTGGAAAGGTCGAAGTATTCTTGCACGATCATCTCTTTGGAATTGCAACTCTTGCGCATAGGGAAAATATGGGCCCAAGTACAAATTAGGGTTCACATGACCTGATTGAATTAAATGTACAAATTAGGGTTCATAATATAATTAAATGAATGACAGTCAAAAATAAATGTGCTAGACCTGAGAGAAGCTTCCACGTGTCTTGAGACAGAAAACTCGTGGATTATTTTGATAACTAAAGGGTATTTCTGGAGTTTTCCTGAAGACATGTGCCTTTCTTGTGACTACTTTCCAGGAAACTCTATAAATACCCCTTATATTCTATGAAGGAGGGGACTTTTTAGGAGCTTGGACGCTTGGAAGATTGAAGGAATTGGACATTCTCTCTTAAATCGAACTCAAGAAGGTTATCTGAATCCCTGCAACCCTAACAAGCTTTCTGGATTCTAGGAGTTCTGCCATGCGTCATTGGAGTAATCACTCACCTGTTCTTTTTCCCTGTTCAATTCATCAATCAATTATGTACTCTTCGTAGATTTCTCTCCTCCTCACCCAACACAAAACCCTAACCCTAGAAAGGCATGATTTCCTTGCCCACAAAGTTTATTGAGACACAATTGAATGGACTTTTGAACAATTTTTTTATTTAAAACTAATCAAATAAATAAAAACCTTAGTAAAATGGCATACTTTTACCATTAGGGTTAAGTTTTTCATTTTTGGGTTTATATAAAAAAATCTTTAATTATAATTTTTATATAATACTACGTCGTTTTACTAATACCCAAGTTTGATATATATATATATATATATATATATATATATATATATATATATATATATATATATAAGGGAATATTCCATAGCCTGCACTTAATTGCTACGAATTCATACAGGGAATACATCCATCTCTACCATTTTTTTAAACATCAACGAGCGAGATTAAAAAAACACAAACTATTTTCCATTACTAATAGTAGTAGCGGACGGTTAATTAAAAAATACAAATTATTCGCTACTAATAGTAGCAGATACTAATCAGAATTCTTCGTCCCTTTTACACGAGTAAAGGTTTGACTTTATTAACTAGGGTTTAGGGTTTATTAACCCAGGTTAATGGTTTATAAATTATGGTTTAGGGTTTATTAACCACTTTATTGATCAAGGTTTAGGGTTTATTTGGGGGTATGTGATAAAAACTGAATGAATATAAATTTGAATGAGCTGAATCTGAATGAAAAAAGTTGTTTGATAATTGACATGTCTGAAACATCTTAATAACATATTTTTATTATTTTGCCCCTCTAAAAAAAGTCAAAATTGTTGTAAATTAATTTAATATTACTTAATATAATAGTTAATATTGTAAAAAAACTTCATTCAGCCCATTTAGCCAAAAAAAGGACACTAAACCATTCAGCCCAAATCCTCTGAATGGCATACCGATTCAGCCATTCGGAAGAATTTTTTTTCAAAATAAAGGCACTGAATGACTGATCGATTCAGCCATTCGGTCCTAAACAAGCAGCCCCTTAGTATTATTTACCCCTAGTTAATAAACCCTAAACACTAGTAAATAAACCTTAGTTAATAAATTTTAAACCCTAAACCCTAGTTAATAAATCCTAAGCCATAGTTTATACACTCTAAATCCTAGTTAATAAACACTAAACTCTAGTTAATAAATCCAAATCTTTGCTCGCGTGGAAGCTGATTAGCGTCTACTACTATTCAGTAGCGTTTTACCGACCTCCATGTGGGCCGAAGGCCTGACCTCAGAAGGGAGCATTGGCCTCATTGGGCCGAAGTCATCCTGGATTTTGAAGGTGTTTAGGTTCGGGCATCCATGTCCTCAGAGCTGGTGTCATCTTCGGGTTGATGGTGTTTGGGGTCTGGTGTTCGAGTCCTTTGGGCCGAAACCCAGACCAATATATATATGAGTTCGGTTGGATTGGGTCTGTACAATGGGCTACCCCTCGTACAGAGTCTGAAGTTATAAGGGGTTTAAATGGTTAAGGATTCTAGTCCTAACCATATTTGAATAAGGTAACTCCAAAGGTAGTGTTTGGATTGGATTCCACTTGCACCTTTTAAGGAGATTGTGTTGGACCCAAATAATGGTAACTACCATATTTAGGAGTCCTAAACCAACTCGGAGATGGATTCCAGGCAGTGAGAATGGCTATAAATACAAGGATTGGGTTTCAATTAATAGGTAACACATCTTTAAGCACTAAACATTAAAGCCTCCATCGTTGACCTTGTGAACGGCCTATACTTATTGTGACGCCCCCAAAATAGGTATACATCACCCATTCTGAGTTGTCAATACATGGTATAGAAACAACTACAACTTTATTATTACAACAGTAAAACTGTGAGTTTAAATACAAATATTATCTTCTAGATAATATCTATACTCAAATAAATCCTCATCACATTTATTGATACTTTATTTTACAAAAATGGTGAGGACTACTAAACAACTCTCTCTAGAACCTTCATTCCATACCCCGACTCGTACTCGCTATATTCTCGCCTCCTGAGAAAAATGGAACAAAAAGGAAAAGGGTGAGCTCAACTAGCTCAAGAAAGAATATTATGACTAAGATAATATACAACAAATTATCGTTAGTCTTCAACGAGGAAAAATCTAATAGAATACAATAGACAACAAATTTTAAATCAATATTCGCAGAAATGAAATAATAATTCATTAGAAGAGTTAAGTAGAGAATGCAAACTACTATCTTCTATGTATGAATTTAAAAGTTCATCGCTCATCTTTTATCCCCTCGTAACATCAATCAATATACATCTCAGTAATCAAATATTCATCTTGCACTACAGCCAAAGATATTTATCGAGTTGGTCATGTTCATTTAAACACTGCTCATCTTTTGCACTATGGGCCAAAGATATTAATCATCCATCATGTTCATCTCAACACTGCTCATCTTTGCACTACAGCCAAAGATATTCTTCAGAAATCATTCATCTTTGACTATGTGCCAAAGATATTCAATAATATCATCATTTAAGACTGAGGATGATGAAAAATATTTTTAAAGAAACGAATCCAGTGAAACAAAATGACAAGGATTAAGGATTTAGGATTCGTACTTTGTTTTATCCATGTTTAAAAATACCTCAAAAATAATCATAGTGGTGTAAAATTCAAGAATGATCAAAACATGGATACAATCAAAGCTAGTATCCAGAATAGATATTTTGGACGAAAAGAAGAAATTTTATTTTTCGATGAATAGTGCCGTATACGTGAATAGTGCCGTATACGTGAATAGTAACTCCGACACCAAAAGATAGAAATTCCACAAAAAACATCTTCACGCTTCATGAATAGTACTTGTGAATAGTAACTCGTGAATAGTAACTCATGAATAGTAACTCGTGAATAGTAACTCATGAATAGTAACCCCGACATGAAAAAGTTCCAAATTTGATAAAAAGTTCCAACCAATATTTCAGCATAATGATATTGAAGAAATAATATCATTTGAGAAGAAAATAACATCCCTTACCTCAATATAACCGTACTTCTGACTAAATTTGGTATATAGTCTTCGATGTAAACTCGCACCGTATAGCAACACTCAAAGTATCAAAATACTCACAAGAATACACTCGATAATCTAGAGAGAAAGAAAACTTGTTTCTGGTGTGATTTTCAATTCTAACCTAAGCGTCTATTTATAGGAAATCTTTAGAACGCTTAAAAGGAGACTAAATAATAAAATATTATTATTATTATTTCTCACCTTCTACGCATGCCACCAACCAACTTTGAAAGCCATCAGCCATCTTTAAATAAATTGGCAGCCCACATGTTGTAAAACAAAAGTGGGTCCCACCCTTTATTAATAAAAATCATTTTATTTTCCGAAACTTCAACAATTCATAGAAAATAGACCGATTATCAGAAAAATACGAATTTTATGTCCATTCTGCCTGAAATCGAATTCTCTACAACTTTACAGAAGAAATTTTTTCCAAATTCCAAACGAAAAATAACCAAAATCAGCATACGGATAAGTTTTCTAATTTCTTTCTCTTCCCTTTCTCTTTCTTCCTTTCCCATAATTCTCCACTAACTCTCTCTCTTCCCCACTTTCTTCTCTTACCCCCACCACTTCTTCCACACACACACACAAATACGTATATATATATATATATATATATATATATATATATATATATATATACATTAAAATATTTATAATTATTAAATAATTCCAATTCTATCTCTCTTCCACCTCATCTATTTATAAACCATGAATTTATTGTAAAATTATCACCATCAATATATTATTAAAATAATATATTTAAATGAATTATTTTATCGAAAAAGATAAAATATTAATTTTCAACAATTGTCATTTTAAAATTTTTCTCCATCTATATCCATATAAAATCAATATTTTTCTCATCATATGAATCAATAATTAATTATTCACAAATAATATTACGTAATCACAATATTGACAACCGTGCGCTTCCTCAGAAAGAGGGGCTTTCCAATAAGGATCTCTCTCATCGGGCGCGCAATTAGGTGACCAAACCTCTCCTGTATGTAACTTTCTAGACATTGCAAATAATGTTTTCTAATAATATTATTGAGATAATATGAATTATTGTTCGATAATGGAAAATATTGTGTAATGACAATTATTGAAACAACAACAATATAAAATATCAACGCAACAATTATTGAATCAATAAAATAAAATATTGAACAATAATTATCAGTAACAATTATTGAGTAGTGCCTTCACGTAAGAATCAATAAATCGTGCAATACCGTGTGCTATCTTGTTCAACAACGCGTATTAGTGTGTTTTAACCACCGGGTATTCCAACAAGATAATTCTGTGAATAACTACTCTGTAATTAATTTTAAACAACTTATATTTGTCGCTTTCTTCATCCAATCGCTTTCCGTTATGGGCCCACACATGGTCGCTACAGTTGTACTTAATATTCCCCACGAAGATTTAATATTCCACGACCAAACGAATATTCCAAAACAACAATGAATATTTTATAACCACTTGCTTATTTTGAAATATTTATGATTTAACCCCTAACTATCCACTTTAATCAAATCAACCCTTACTATTTCAAAATAATAAATAGAGAAAATTAAATTTCATTAATAATAAGTTGGGGTCTTACAACCTCCCTCCTTATGAAATTTCATCCTCGAAATCGACGTGACGTACTCGGTGTTTCAAAAGGTGAGGATACCTCGCTTTCATTTCCGCTTCCAATTCCCGTGTCATTTCCTCTATAGCATGATTCCTCCACAAAAACTTTAACTTGTGGTATGACCTTTCATGCGTAGGACATGCTCCTTCCTATCCAAAATCTTGACGGTGTACCTCCTCATACGTTAAGTCTTCTGGCTATCTCGTCCTGGGTTCTAACTTCTATAACATGGTTCGGGTCTTTCACATATTTACGGCAACCGATATGTGAAACACATTATGAACACGAGACATACTTGGAGGTAACGTAAGTCTATAGGCTACATTTCCTACTCTGGTCAAGAATTTGAAATGGACCAATAAATCGTGGATTGAGCTTTCCTCTCTTCCCAAATCTTGTAACTCCCTTCCATGGAGCAACTCGCATAATACATGATGATCCTACACTAAATTCCACATCCTTTCGATGAAGATCCGCATAACTCTTTTGTCGATCTTGTCTTTGTTTTGTATCGTTGTCGAATCATTTGGATCTTTTCGGTAGTCATACGTATTAACTTCGGGTCCCAACAATGTTGCTTCACCCACCTCATCCTAACATATTGGAGAACGACATTTTGTCCATATAATGCTTGAATGGAGCCACACCTTTATACTTGCTCGATAAGCTGTTGTTGTAGGAGAATTCCACCAATGGTAAATACTTATCCCAACCGCTTTCTTGAAGTCTAGGACACGTAGTCTTAATAGATCTTCAAGAGTTTGAATAGTCCTCTCGATTGTCCGTCTGGTTTGGGGATGGTATCTTAGAACTAAATCGCAAATTCGTGCCCAGCTTTTTTTGCAAGCTAACCCAAAATCTTGAAGTGAATCTTGGGTCACGATCCCAAACTATGGATATGGGCATGCCATGCAACCTCACAATCTCATTCACGTACATACTAGCAAAGACGTTCAAGGAATAAGTCTCCGGATCGGCAAGAAATGAGCAGACTTGGTTAATCTATCAACAATAACCCAAATAGCATTGATGCCTTGAGAAGCATGGTAATGTGTTCCCACTTCCATTCCGGAATCTCAAGTGGTTGCAACGGACCCTTAGGTACTAGATGCTCCGCCTTTACACGTTGACAAGTTAAACATATTGAGATAAACTTTGCAATCTCTCTCTTCATATTGTTCCACCAAAATGTATGTCAAGATCAACGATACATTTTAGTACTTCGAGGATGGATTGCAAATGGTGTATTGTGTGCCTCCATCATAATCTTGTACTTCAAATCAGAGTCGTTAGGAACACAAAGTCTAGAGTGGACTCAAGTATTCCTTCTTCATCAATTCTCGCCTTAATAGCTCCTTCTTGTACTTTCTTCTTCATACGCATCGAACTTGAATTTGGTGGCTTGAGCAACCTTAACTTTTTCTATTAAAGTTGGCTCTACGCGTATACTTGACATCATTGCACTCGTTCTCGCATATGATCTTCTACTCAATGCGTCGCCTACCACGTTCGCTTTTCGAGGATGGTATGAATAGTGTGGTCGTAGTCTTTTCAGCGATTCGAGCCAACGTCGGCCGCATGTTGAGTTCTTTTGAGTGAAGAAATATTTAAGGCTTTTATGGTGCGAATATATCTCCACTTTCTCCCCATATAGATAGTGCCTCCATACCTTTAAGCGAACGATTGCCGCTAACTCTAGATCATGAGTAGGATAATTCCTCTCATACTCTTTAAGTT
Source organism: Panax quinquefolius (assembly GCA_020205615.1). NCBI lineage: Eukaryota > Viridiplantae > Streptophyta > Magnoliopsida > Apiales > Araliaceae > Panax > Panax quinquefolius. The sequence continues at coordinate 81,618,040 of CM035158.1, forward strand.
GTCGTGAGGCATAGGCTATGACTTTCCCACGTTGCATGAGAACACATCCTAACCCTTTGCCTGAAGCATCGCCAGAGATAACAAATCCATCCGAACCGGATGGTATTGTTAGAACAAGTCTTAAATAAGTCTCCTCTTAAGCTCTTGGAAACTCTTCTCGCATTCTTCACTCCAAACGAATTTTGTATCCTTCCGAGTTATTCGAGTTAATGGAGTAGCGATTCGAGAAAACCCTTCCACGAATCTCGATAATAACCATACTAAGCCAAAAAAACTACGTATTTGATCGGCCACCGACTTCGGTTGCTCCCAACTTTGTATTGCTTCAATCTTCACGGATCAACAGATACTCCATGTTTCGACACCACGCCCAAGGAATGCTACTTCCTCAAGCCGAACTCGCATTTCTTCAATTTGGCATATAGTTTGTTTTCACGAAGCCTTTGGAGTACCAAATTTCAAATGGTACTCATGATCTTCACGACTTTTGGAATATATAAGGATGTCATCAATAAAGACAACAACAAACCGATCCAAATATTCCTTGAATACTCGATTCATCATATCCATGAAAGTCATAGGAGCATTAGTCATCCGAACGACATGACTAAAAATTCATAATGCCCGCATCGAGTTCTAAAGCGTCTTTGGAATATCCTCGGTTCTAATCTTCAATCGATGATATCCGTAAGCTAAGATCGATTTTTGAAAAGAATTGTGCCCCTGCAATCGGTTGGTCAAACAAGTCATCAATACGAGGTAGAGGATACCTATACTTGATGGTGACATGGTTCAATTCCCGATAGTCAATACAAAGTCGCATACTCCCGTCTTTCTTCTTTACAAATAAAACAGAGCACCCCAAGGAGATGTACTTGGGACGAATGAAACCGATGTCCAACAATTCCTCAGTAGTTGGACCTTTAACTCCTCAAGTTCAATAGAGCCATTCGATATGGGGTTTTAGAAATGGGCTTTGTACTGGGTTCAAGATCAATAAAGAATTCAACTTCACGTTCGGGGTAGGCCGGGAAGTTCTTCAGAAATACGTCAGAAAGTCAATAACAACAGAATATTATTCAAATTTGACGTGTCTTTATTCAAATCCATAACATGGGCTAAGAAAGCTTGACATCCGTTTTCAATAAACGAATAGCTTTATGATTAGATATGATGTTGATTGATTTTAATGGTTTAGTTGCTTGAATTGCATAACAAAGGTTGGTTAGGAATATGAAAACTAACAACCTTACTTAAAAACAATCAATTTTGGCATGATGAGTAGTTAACCAATCAATCCCTAAAATCACATCAAAAGCAAGTATCTTTAAAGAGATAAGGTCAATGTAAGGTAATGGTGCCAACTTGAATCAAACAAGATTTATAAACGGTGGATGTGATGAAAGTTTCTCTAACGGAGTTTCCACAGATAGTCAAAGTCTAATTTCTCCGAGTCAAGTTCAAATGTTGAACGCAAGCAAGAGAGATAAAAGAATGGGTAGAACCGGTATCTAATAAGGTATAAACTTCGCAAGAATTATAATTAACTAACCCATGCTAACTTCGTTCGGGTTCCTCACTTGTTGGGAAGTCATGACAACCGCTCTCCTTTGAACTACCTGGCTTTGACTTGTCTGGGGTAGCATTTGGTGTCGTTACTATCGTTGGAATTGACTTTTCAATAGGGCATATTCCACCTTCAATCGCTTCATCGCATCTCTCGATTCATGATCTGAATCATCAATCTTCGATCCATATCGAATTGAGATTGACCGCTCTGTACAGGGTAATTTAAAACTCGATGTTGGGTTCTTCCAATTGCTGTCCAAAAAGAGAAATGTATATCATCTATTTTAACCTTTTTGGATCGGACGTCTCTTTCTACAATATCAACATGTCGTGTGGCTTTTACCCACGCATCCTTCATTCTCACTCGTTCAGTTGTTTCTTCTTTCAGCTGATCTTTGATATTTGAATTCTCAGATTCCAACTTTAATATCTTACCCTCTGCCAAAGCGTGATTTTGTTCGAGCATCACATATCGGGTAACACAATTTTGAATTGTTGTATCTCTTTGTTCCACGACCGCTTGCAATTCTTCAACTTTGTTCTTCTAGCTCACGAATCACGATCTCGTAGTTCTACATTTTGATCAAAATTTCTTCTAATAAATTCTCCTCAGTTCCTCTTCTTCCTCACTCTCATTTTGCTACCTCTGCGACTAGCTCGGGTGTAACTATTAATTCTTCCCTCACCACATGGATATCTCTAATTCTTCTTCTTCGCTTGATATTACATTATCTCGGTTAGTGATTAGAGGTATATCCATGGTCTCATTCACTCCATTGTTGACATTTTCATTTGCCATCTTAAATCATCGCCATAAAACTAGGGTTAATTAAGGAAATCAATATATCACATAATATCCTATATATCTTGACCAACTAACAAATAAGCTTAGGTAGGACACACTAGCGAAGGATTTACTCGTCTCTCCCTCCTAGTTCTATTCCCCGATCTCCGCCAGAGATCATATCCCTAAGCTCGATACAACCCGTGACGCCCCCAAAATAGGTATACATCACCCATTCGAGTTGTCAATACATGGCATGTAAACAACTACAACTTTATTATTACAACAAGAAAGCTGTGAGTTTAAATACAAATATTATCTTCTAGACAATATCTATACTCAAATAAATCCTCATCACATTTATTGATACTTTATTTTACAAAATGGTGAGGACTACTAAACAACTCTCTCTAGAACCTTCATTCCATACCCCCACTGCAGTACTCGCTATATTCTCGCCTCCCGAGAAAAATGGAACAAAAGGAAAAGGGTGAGCTCAACTAGCTCAAGAAAGAATATTATGACTAAGATAATATACAACAAATTATCGTTAGTCTTCAACAGGAAAAATCTAATAGAATACAATAGACAACAAATTTTAAATCAATATTCGCAATGAAATAATAATTCATTAGAAGAGTTAAGTAGAGAATGCAAACTACTATCTTCTATGTATGAATTTAAAAGTTCATCGCTCTATCTTTTATCCTCGTAACATCAATCAATATACACATCAGTAATCAAATATTCATCTTTGCACTACTGTGCCAAAGATATTTATCGATTGGTCATGTTCATTTAAACACTGTTCATCTTTGCACTATGGGCCAAAGATATTAATCGATCGGTCATATGTTCATCTCAACACTGTTCATCTTTGCACCATGTGCCAAAGATATTCTTGAGAAATCATTCATCTTGCACTACGTGCCAAAGATATTCAATAATATCATCATTTAAGAGTGAGGATGATGAAAAATATTTTTAAAGAAACGAATCCAAGTGAAACAAAATGACAAGGATTAAGGATTTAGGATTCAGTACTTTTGTTTTATCCATGTTTAAAAATACCTCAAAAATAATCATAGTGGTGTAAAATTCAAGAATGATCAAAACATGGATACAATCAAAGCTAGTATCCGAATAGATATTTTGGACTAAAAGAAGAAATTTTATTTTCGATGAATAGTGTCAGATACGTGAATGAATAGTCCGATATCGTGAATAGTAACTCGACACCAAAAGATAGAAATTCCAAAAAAACATCTTCACGCTTCATGAATAGTACTTGTGAATAAGAATCGTGAATAGTAACTCATGAATAGTAACTCGTGAATAGTAACTCATGAATAGTAACCCCGACATGAAAAAGTTCCAAATTTGATAAAAAGTTCCAACCAATATTTCAGCATAATGATATTGAAGAAATAATATCATTTGAGAAGAAAATAACATCCCTTACCTCAATATAACCGTACTTCTGACTAAATTTCGGGTATAGTGCTGACAGAAACTCGCACCATATAGCAACACTCAAAGTATCAAAATACTCACAAGAATACGCTCGATAATCTAGAGAGAAAGAAAACTTGTTTCTGGTGTGATTTTCAATTCTAACCTAAGCGTCTATTTATAGGAAAATGCTAGAACGCCAAAGGAGACTAAATAATAAAATATTATTATTATTATTTCTCACCTTCTACGCATGCCACCAACCAACTTTGAAAGCCATCAGCCATCTTTAAATAAATTGGCGACCCACATGTTGTAAAACAAAAGTGGGTCCCACCTTTATTAATAAAATCATTTTATTTTCCGAAACTTCAACAATTCATAGAAAATAGACCGGTTATCGAAAAATACAAATTTTATGTCCATTCTACTTTCAAATCAATTCTCTACAACTTTACTGTAAGAAATTTTTCCAAATTCCAAACGAAAAATAACCAAAATCAAAGATACTGGATAAGTTTTCTAATTTCCTTCTCTTCCCTTTCTCTTTCTTCCTTTCCCATAATTCTCCACTAACTCTCTCTCTCTCTTCCCCACTTTCTTCTCTTACCCCACCACTTCTTCCACACACACACACACAAATATATATATATATATATATATATATATATATATACATTAAAATATTTATAATTATTAAATAATTCCAATTCTATCTTCTCTCTTCCACCTCATCTATTTATAAACCATGAATTTATTGTAAAAATATCACCATCAATATATTATTAAAATAATATATTTAAATGAATTATTTTATCGAAAAAGATAAAATATTAATTTTCAACAATTGTCATTTTAAAATTTTCTCCATCTATATCCATATAAAATCAATATTTTCCTCATCATATGAATCAATAATTAATTATTCACAAATAATATTACGTAATCACAATATTGACAACCAGTGCGGTTCGTCAGAAAGAGGGGCTTTCCAATAAGGATCTCTCCTTCTTCGTGCGCGCAATTAGGTGACCAAACCTCTCCTTAGACAAAACTTTCTAGACATTCGCAAATAATATTTTCTAATAATATTATTCGGATAATATGAATTATTGTCTCGATAATGGAAAATCTCGTGTAATGACAATTATTGAAACAACAAAGAATATAAAATATCAACGCAACAATTATTGAATCAATAAAATAAAAAATCGAAGCAATAATTATTGTAACAATTATTGAGAGTAGTGCCTTCACGTAAGAATCAATAATTGGTGCAATACCGTGTGCTCTCTCTTGCTCAACAACGCAGATTAGTGTGTTTTAACCACCGGGTATTCCAACAAGATAACTTGGTAACAACTACGCCAAGTTAATTTTAAACAACTTATATTTGTCGTTTTCTTCATCCAATCGCTTTCCAGTTATGGGGCCCATACATGGTCAAGCTTGTGGTCGCATTTAATATTCCCGACAGCATTTATGAATATTCCACGACCAAACGAATATTCCCAAACAACAATGAATATTTTATAACCACTTGCTTATTTTGAAATATTTGCGTATTTAACCCCTAACTATCCACTTTAATCAAATCAACCCTTACTATTTCAAAATAATAAATAGAGAAAATTAAATTTCATTAATAATAAGTTGGGGTCTTACACTTATTCTCACACCGGAGCTATCTCCCGGCGGCACAAGTCGTCAAGCTTCGTGTGATCTGTTATTGTGCAGGACTTAGTGCGTGGATTTGGTGATTGGACGCACCAGCGAAACTTGGCCTTAACATTGGCGCTAGAAGAAGGGCCTTTAGTGCTTTTTACAATCACAACAAACTTTTCCAGTAAAAGGCTATTATGGCAAGTGGAGATAATAGTGCCTCTGTCCAGGAAAAGGCTAAGACCCACCAAACCACCCAAGGTGAGGGGGTCGGTGAAAGATAGGATGGGTTCCAAAACCTAGGGAGGTAATGATGAACACGCCTCATCTCTCTGGTGAAAACTCTTCTCAGACAGCCAACACACGCCCAAACCAGTTAGTCACGCCGATGACAACCAGTCTCGGGTACACGAAAGGCAAGGGAGAGAACGGGAAGAAGGCAGTCATGATCAACGTGAATTCATTCTGAGGAAAAAATGCAGTAAAATCAAGATGCCATGATAGCACTACATCTTCAGCAGGAGGAGCTCGAAGAGCAGATGGCCAAGATGGTGGGAGAACAAGAAGCCTCTTCGAAGAGGCGCAGACATCAGAGCCGATCCCAGTCACCTCGACGGGAGGAGGCAGGAAGAGAAAAGAGCAGGCCTAGAAGTCACTCTCGAGAAGGTAGAAGCCGAAGGAGGAGCCGTTCGGTGGATAAAAAGTCTGAGTACCAAGGCAGATCGGGGCAGAGGAGGAGGATCACGTCTCCCGAATACGAAAGGGACATGCACAGATCGTCCCCTCGTAAAGAGGAGTCCGATCCCCTCGCTCGAAGGGTTGCAGAGTTGGAGAAATTACTGGTGGTAAAAAGCCCGATGGGAACATCTGTAAGCTGCCCCAGTTCACCATTTTTGCCAGAAATCAATCAGGTCACAGTCGACTTAAAGAAGAAAATGCCCCCAATGGAGACATATGATGGGTTGGGAGACCCGTATGACCATTCAGACAGATATGATAGACTGATGACCTACTATGAGCATTCGGACGCTGCCAAATGTCACATGTTCGCCACGACTTTAAAGAATAGCGCTCGATAATAGATGGGGACTTTGGCAGTCTGTTTAATCAGTTCATGGAATGACCTTCGAGAAAAGTTCCATGCACGATTCGGGAGTAATAAAAGAAGGGGAAAAATCACTGCCTCCCTTATGCAGGTGAGGCAACGTTTGGACGAGAGCCTCGGCAAGTACGTCAAGAGGTTTCGAGAGGAATTGGGATCGGTTGAAGAACTGAACTCCCCTCAGACGCTGGGTTTTTTCACGACGGGTCTAGACATTAGAAGATAGAAGAAATTGGTGAAGGATCTGGTGATTAACCCTCCTATCGACCTGACCGATGCCTTCCATCGGGCCGAAGGATTCATTACCATAGAAGAGGCCATGGGAAACTTCAAACCGTACTCCCAGGCTTACGAGAAGTCTAAAGATTGAGAAAAACAGAGCTATCAATGTTCAGATAACAATCAGGGAAGATCGGATAATTATGAGAAGAAGAACTATAATGGTGGGGGGTCGAGCAGTGGTCGACCACCCTTCCCAAGCCAAAACGTCAATAAAGTTTACACTGCCCTCAACACAGATCGGGCGAAGATATTAGAGGAGATACGGAACAAGCCATTTTATGAGCCTTGTACGACGCGCCCGAAGCCCAGAAAGAGGGGTCAAGACAAATATTGTGAATACCATCAAAGTCCCAAACATACAATGAAGATGTGTAATGATCTGAAAGACTTGATAGAGAAGAATGTTCAGAACGACCAGCTAATCCAGTATGTGGTTGGTCAGGAGAATTCTGAGTTATCGAGGGAGGAAAACAAGGGGTCGGCTCGAGATACACAGCTAAAACAGAACCAACCAGCCCGAGGAGTGATTGACATAATTTCAGGCGGTTCTGTAGGGCGTGTGATCGGGAAGAAAAGGAGTGATCACCTCGATGCAGTGTTATCAGTGGCAGGTTCCTCACCAAGAAAGGATCGCGCCTTCCCAGGAACATCCATCTCTTTCTCCGACAAAGATTACCCTCCAGACCTTATAGAACCACGCGACGGGGCGTTGGTGATAACCGCTCAAGTCGGACTGGTAGACATGAGAAGGATGATGATAGACAATGGGTCCTCGGTCGATATACTGTACACTCACGCTTATCAAAGGATGGATCTGGAAGGAAAAAAGATGGAGTTGGGTGGAGAAGGCCCATTATACAGGTTCAGTGGAGATCTAGTGAATGTGTCGAGCACCATCGAATTGCATGTCAGGTTCGGCATAGCACCCTAGCAGGTAAAAATAATGGTTAGATTCTTTGTGGTCCAGGTTGATTCGGTATATAATGCAATCCTGGGAAGGCCGACCCTAGCGGCCCTGCATGCAGTAACATCCATACCTCACTTTAAAATCAAGTTTCCGACATCGAACGGGATTGAGGAGGTAAAAGGTGATCTTGACATTGCCCGAAGGTGTTATTGGAACAATTTGATTTCTTTTGGGGTCGAAGTCAGCAAACAGAAGCAGAAAATGGCCATCGAAATAAAGCCATTCATTAAGAGTAGTACAGAGCCACTGGCCCTGCCCGCCGAGGAAACAGAGGATGTGGAATTGGTCGCAGGAAATAAAGAGAAACTGATCAAGATAGGGTCAAGTTTGGCAGAACCATTCTGAACAGGGCTAATAGATCTGCTTCGGGTATATGCTGACATCTTTGCATGGGAACCCAGTGACATGCCTGGGGTAAGCGAGTCAGTGGCCTTGCACAGATTACATGTAGACCCAAAGAGAAAACCAGTCATACAAAAAAAGAGAATTTTTGCTCCAAAGAGGTAGAGAATAATAGATGAGGAGATTGCCAAGCTCTTGGAAGCAAAATTCATCTTTGAGATAGACTACCCCGAGTGGCTGGCTAATGTGGTATTGGTTCAGAAATAGAATGGGAAGTGGAGATTATGCATCGATTACACGGACCTGAACAAGGCTTGCCCGAAAGATTTCTACCCTTTGCCCAACATAGACCAGCTGATCGATGCCACTTCGGGGTACGATATGTTAAGTTTCATGGATGCCTTCTCACGATACCATCAGATCTCGATGAGTAAGGAGGACATCCTAAAGACAAGTTTCATCACGTATCGGGCCATATATGCTTATCAGAAGATAACTTTTGGTCTACTCAATGCCAGGGTAACTTATCAGCGAATGATAAATTTCGTATTCATAAGGCAGTTAGGCCGAAACATGGAGGTATATGTGGACAACATGATTGTGAAAAGCATGTCAGTCCGGGGTAATCTGGAGGACCTAGAAAACTGCTTTAAAATGGTAAAAAGACACAAGCTGCTGTTGAACTCGACTAAGTGCACCTTCGGATTGGGGTCAGGAAAGTTTCTAGGGTATCTGAACAGCAAAAGGGGAATCGAAATGAATTCGAAAAAGATTCTAGAGATCTTAGATATGAAGTCTCTGAAGTCTTACAAGGATGTTCAGAGGTTGACGGGTCGAATTGCGGCCCTTCGGAGATTTGTGTTGAGATCAGCCAAAAGATGTTTACCATTTTTTGACACTCTCAAGGGGCCAAAGAATGAGAAGAGTTTCTGGTGGACCTCAGAGTGTGAAGATGCGTTCAAGGGGATCAATAAATATTTGTCTTCGGCACCATTGTTGATGAAGCCGATCCCTTCGGAACCCTTATATTTATACTTGGCCGCAAGCTCGATGGCAGTGGGGGCGGCACTGGTAAGGGATAAGGTGGGAAAATAGTTTCTGATATACTATGTCAGCCACGTTCTTCGGGAAGTAGAGACAAGGTACCCGAACCTGGAAAAGTTTGCCTACACCTTAATTATCGCAAGTAGAAAGCTTCGGCACTATTTCTAGGGTCGGACGGTTGTGGTGTAGATGGATCAGCCATTGAAGAAGGTACTGCACAGGCCAGAAGTTTTGGGTTGGCTTGCTGCACGGGCGATGGAATTAACATAGTTTACTTTAGAGTACCATCCCCGAGTAGCAATTAAGGGACATGCATTAGCAAATTTCATTGTGGAGTGTTCTTTCATGGAACCGGATGTGGGTTTGGTCACCGAAACACAACAGATGTAAACTTCATGGACTTTTTATATAGATGGATCATCAACTTCGGACGTCAGCGGGGCGGGGGTTATATTAACAAGCCCAGAAGGGTTCAAATTCCAACAAGTAATTCGGTTTCAGTTTAAATCCACAAACAATGAAGCAGAGTATGAGGCCATCTTAGCTGGACTTCGGCTGGCCCGGAGCTTGGAGGTGCAGAAGTTAGTCATATACAGTGATTCACAATTGGTTGTCAAACAGCTATCGGGAGAGTATGAGGCTTGGGGGGCAAGAATGACAAGGTACCTAGCCGAGGTAAAGGAAAAACTTGCATATTTCACTTTGCACAGTTGTCAGGGGATTGATCGGTCAAACAACACAGTAGCATATGCGTTGGCCCAATTGGCAACCCTTCTAGATCTATATTGTGCCTTTGGAAAATAACAAATCTATTTGATTTAAAAGTATAATTGTTTTCTAACCCCAACAGAATATGATCATGTCATAACATCATAAGATTTTAATAATAAATAATAAAATAATAAAATTAAACTAAATTATATATATGCAACTAGTAAGTTAAGTTGTGAAATTATTCGCTATTAAAAATAATTAATATTTAATGTTAGAGAACCAAAATTCTTTTTATGGTCCTGCAAACTTTAATGTTAATTTATTATTTTACAATAATTTTATTTTATAGTTCTTTAATTATTTAGTCATACAATACATTTCAACTTAAAAACATGTTTAGAATTTTACTTTACTCAACTTTTGTCTCTGTTGACTTGGTCATATTTCAACCTTATATTTTGATGATGACTTTCTCTTTGTACTAAATGTTTACTCATGCATTTATTGAAACACCCCCAAATCTAAGTCTACCTTAAAACTCGAGTTCTGTGCATCACGGTGCTACTCGTTCAGTTCACACATCCATATATCCTTAAGACAAAATTGAAATCTCAATATGTTACAGCATATCAGCTTCTAATCCCAGATTCTGTTACCTTTAAATCTTTTTATCATTACAAATAATAACTATTACATCATTTATGTACTTCATCTGCCATAAGAGATAAAAATAAAGTTTAGCTAACTACACTCCAAGTTGATGACTTGATCTCTTCCTTAATCTTCACCAGATTCTTCAGTTTTTTCTAGCTTCGCTGAAAACATTTTATTTTAAGAGAAAGTGTCAACATTCAATTTCCCAGCAAGTTATAGCAGTTGAAAAACAACAAAATCAAGAATTAAATATTCTTTCTTTAGAAAACTTCAATAATTGTACAATAGTTATGAAGCAGCTCGAATAAACAAGAATAATTCAGATTCCTATCATTTAAAACATCAATAACATTTATCTTCTCATAATCATTAACAATAATGCTTCTTATATCACTCCTAAGACTCAACTCAATCATACACAAATACATATGTGAAAAGAATCACCTTTTCAACTTATATACAAAAAAACAACATAACCAGGTTTTCAATAGTTATCAATATAGTAAAATGAGTGGCTCTCCATCAAAAACTAATGAATTAATTTCCCATTTCATCTACATTATCTTTCATAGTGAGTTAGATTGGTTAATAGCTAATCTTAAACCTCTGCCCATACCCAGGAGTTGTTTAACTCAGATACTACAAGCTAACAATCAAAAAGTACGACTGTACTTATAACTTAACTCAATTAACATCTTAACATTCTATCCAGCTAAAATAATTAGTACAAACGTAATCATATCGCAGTTCATGAATGAACATAACTCTTACAACTTGAAAAGTTCAATCACAGAACAAATCATCTTAATAGCACACAAGTGCAAACAATTGGCACATATCACAATTCATGATACACATCTTGTACAAATATAACACATTTTCACATAGATTATAACTTGCTCAGATACAACGTTTGAGTGAGTTAAAGAAACTTGCCTTCAATTTACAATATGAATGAAGTTAGAAAACTTGCCTTAAACACAACTTACAACTTTAAGTTAATTCGCCCTTCGAACGTCCTATACATTTTATTGAATAATGACATACCAATTAGAAATCAAAACAACGCTTTACAATTGTTTATATTGACTTGTATTAGTTTCTTATGGTTCGCATTTTTATATGTTAAGTTTAGGTAGCCAAACTTTAAAATTGTCTCTCGACGTTACAACGTTCAGAGATGCAACAACTCTTACAATCTTCCTCCATGATAGTTTTACATTAACACCATTTCATATCTTATAATGTCTGTTTTATTTAATTTGGAACACTTTTCAATTTCATTAACACTTGACACGACGTTTCAACGTTCATACGTCGTACCCAATTTGCCTATGCAAACGCCCAAGCGACACGCCTTTGAATACGCACGACATGCCCAACTTATCTACCATTCATTGGTTTTCATTTTCCTAGACCATATTTCCAAAGTTCAATGTTTAGAACTCAGAAATACTAGTCAAACATAACTCGAGACCAGGACGTTCCAAAGAACCACCACTGTTTGCCTTTGATTACACAACAGTCCTAAAAATGCCCGTTTTAGACCTTGATCCTGATCTCAAATGTCAAAACTTAAAGAATGAAAGTTGTAGGTCTACTTCTTATCTTTTCGGATCATCCTAAATCAACTTATTCGAAGTTCGTATAAAAATGTTATGCCTAATTGGGAGTTGTCATTTACACTCCTAAATTAACCTCACATTCACTTTATAAATTCAAATAATTAGCACAGTAGTAAGCAAGGATCGATCCAACAGAGAGTGATTTGTTTTATATTTAATCTATTATTTTGATAGAAAATAAAGATTGGAAATTTTTTGAAAATTGTTTTGAAACTAAGAAAACAAGAATTAATGATGAAGTTAACCAAATATGTAAAAACTTCAGTTCTGCAATTCAGTTTCACCAAGTACAATAATCAATTAATCAAGTTATTATTATTTTCCCTTCAATGAAACTATTAGCCCTAGATAACAATAAGCTCTGCTATCTGAAATTCTCCTTAGATTATCATTGTATGAAATAAGCTCTCCACCAGATTCTAACTAGCATACAACCTAGAATAAGCTCTCTAGATTTAATATGATAGAAGCATTAAGAAATAGAAAATTAGGCTAATCCAAGCAACAAACACATAAGCTCGATTTGTTTAACTTGTTTTCTGATAATCTTAGCAATACACAAAAGCTTGTCAACAATTAGTATTACCAAGTTGCTACTTGTGATGAAGACAGATATCAATTACACGTAATATCAATCTTAATCTAGCAGATGATAATGATCAAATTAACTCAATTGCCCATATCAAATTAATTAGATCAACTAGCATGCAATCAATGAAAATAGATTATCAGAAGAAATTTCATACAAGAAGGAATAAATAATTATACTCAATTAATCAATTACTTATAACAAGGATTCACCTCCCTTTAGAACTGAATGAAAAGAACTAGTCTGACATGCTTTTGAGTTTGCACTCCAATAGATGATAGTTGATTGTTGAATGAATAAAATCCTGACTAACATCCTCTATTTATAGTGCTAGACAGAGTCCTAAATCCTATGGGAAGTAGAAATCCAAATCCTAAAAGGAATTACAAATCATAACTAATTTCCATAAAGAAATAGAATCTAATTTGGAAATAAATCTTAGTCTAAAGGAAATCCTAAAGCTAATAGAAATATCAATCCAATTCCATGTAGAAGTCTGCCAAAATCTCCATTTAGAAACTTTCCAAAAATCCAAGATTTTCCAATTTTCCCGCTCAAATTCTCTGGGGCGAATTTCCATTTCCTGTTGCAATGTCCTTTGGTAAAATAAGCATAACATTTGATCTGACAGAAGTTACGGGACCTGCTACCTATCAAAATGAAGATATCGACGAGATCTACAACTTTCATTCTTTCAGATTTGACAGATTCTAGCTTCATCAAGGTCGAATTTGGGCTCCAAGGCTATGTAATTTTCAACTTCAAAGCTTTGAGGTTCAACTTCCGTCTGATAAAAAGATCATAACTTTTTCATATGAACTCCGATCGGGACGATTCAAGATGTTCCGGAAAGTTAAGGAAAAGCTCTACAATAAAATCCAAGTCCAAAGCGAAGATCATGCATCCAACTTAATGCTAAAAACCCTGCAATTTTCCCCTTTTTACTCATTTCAGCTCCAATTCTTCCTTAAATCATTAAATACCTTAATAAGCTCATATACACATAAAACATGCAATAAAACTAAACATAAAGGAATCAAAATAAATGAATAATGTGCACTCATCACTAATTTACTAAAGGAAGTCAAAGTAGTCTATCCTACTGTAGCTACGGTGCGCCCCGCACCATATTTGCCTTATCTATGGCGCGCCTCGCGCTGCCTGGACAATTTTTCAAGTGCCCATTTTTTCACTTTTAATTGTTTTGTCGATTTCATCGCACCTATTTCGTACCTTCATAACTTGCTCATCTGATAACGAAATAAGCTCGTTCTTAAGCCTATGACTCACATTTTCTACGCTCTACATCATACCCATGAAACATCAATTATTCGGAATCATAAGCTAACATCTTCAATTCATCCAGAAGTCATACCGAACTAGAATTTTAATGCTTAACGTCTTTTACTAAAATTTTTGCCATAATTTTGTTATAGCATATTTTTACTCTGTTCCACTTGGAACATTTCTTACACTTCTATATCCTTCTAATCGGATATTAAAACTAGCATACAACAATGGTTTTTAATTTTTCCATTAACAACATACTAAAGATGGTTTTGAATTTATCCATCAATAACTTTTAACACGTTCTTTGCTCGTTCTTCCTTCATTCTTTGTTCGTTCTTCATTTTAAATTGTTATTTTAGTTACGATTTCACTTTACACATGTATATTAGTATTTTAAATTCACTAATTCTTCCTTATTTCTCTGGATCACTCATATGACTCATATGAATCATCCAACAACCAATAAAGCACTTCATAACTATATGAAAGCTTTAAAAGAAATAGATGAAATTAAAACTCAAGTTCTTATTACTTCATTTTCATACATATTAACATAGTTTAACCATATTAATATTATTTTCCACCATAATATTCTTCCATATCAATAAGCTATGTGATTATACATATTATACTTAAAGGAAATGGATTAAAAACTAGGTTTTATTACCGTTCTTCTTCCTTATTGAGAAAACTTCCAAAGTTGCTAGCTTTTTCTTCTTCCTTTTTCTTTAATTTACGAATTCTCTCCCTTTCTCTCTCAATATATGAAGAGTTTCTTCTCTTGGATTTTGATTTTTTAAGGAAATGAAGATGAAATGCTTACATATATAAAATTTGCAAGAATTGGGGTATTTTGGTTATTTGTCAACTAATATATTGGCTTATTACCCTTTTACCCTAGTATATTCTTGGAATATTCCTTTTTTAACTTCTAAGTTTCCTCAACCTAAACACACCTAACTAACCATGGTTAAAAGCTAACTAGTGTGGTTAATTGGTGGGAAAGGTGTCTAGTTAGGGTTTAATTAACCTAACCTAATCATCCTCATTTAGTTTGGTTAATTCAACCAATTAGTTAGTCAAAATCGTTGACTTTAACTTTTGTATTGTTACCGTATAATTTTTGTATTATACTCGTATTATTATCGTATTCTTCTCGTATAATACTTCGTATTATACACGTATAATTCTCGTATTCTTGTCGTATAATAATTCGTATTATACTCGTATAATTCTCGTATTTTATTTTCTTTAACTTTCTAAAATTCATTACATACTCGGAAAACTATACTTTTCATTCACAAATTTTATTTGACATTCTGTCTTTCCTCATCATTTTAACGTTTACGCGTTCTTCGAAAAATTGAAAAACAACACAAAAGCGTTTTTGGGTGAATAGTGTTTGTACGTCTTTTTCTCAAAAAAAAATTAATTTTTTATACGAATTTTAAACTCGTAATTCCTAACACGTAAACATATTCTAGGTCAAAATAAGACCTTTAAGCACATAACACAAATCATAATTAATAAAAAAAAATTATTTTATTCAATAATAATTCTTACATCGAATTTACAAGACTATTCGATTTCTCAGGTTGTCACATTTACAGGATATTAAGTGAGACAAACGAAAGATTTCTTGAAGCCTTAGTTTATAAAGGATTGAAGGCATGAAGATATAATTGAGTCATTAGAAAATCAATGTAAGATCCTAAATTTAATTATTTCTCAATCAAGGCTCTAGGTGCATTGCCTGGAAATTAAAGATGTGCATTGTATAAAAATAATTATGCAAGTAATTAATTAAAAAGATGGAAATGACTAATTGAGTTTTCCAAATTAATGAGGTTCAAAATATTTGGTAATCATATTTAACTTTGAAAAACTAAGTTTTTCTATTTTCATAATTAATTGATATCATACTAGTGTGGTGATTAGCTATTGAATAATTTATTTCCATATTAGAGATCTTAAGCTGACTACCGAGTATGTAAATTAAAATACTTAAGTGATTCACTTGTTGTTGGATTCAATTATCAAGTTGTCAACCACTTTCCACATGATCATATCAATTAAGCATCATAATCCCTTAAATTAGTAAGTTAATATCTTATTTGCCTCCTTCCATATTAAAGCTGCCAATGGAATGGTTAATTGAAATTTCAAATATATATATATATATGTATATTTATATAAATTGATGGACTTACCTTGAAGTAGCCTTGCATGACTGTGGGAAATTTCACTTAATCCTAGTTAATATACCCCAATAGTACCTTCAGTCATGACCTTTTGGGTGAGCTTGTGGTTGGCTAAGATGACTAAAGAATATACTATTGGTCAGTGGTTTAAGGCCTTATTTGGATGGATTTGATTCGATTTGGACTTGGAATTTGACCTGAGATTTTTTTCGGATTCGAGATTTTACTCGGGTTGTTTCGTATGGTATATAAGTCTACTCTCGAAAGATACCTTCAAGTCGTGATCTTTTAGGTGAGCCTGTGATGGGCTAAAATGACCCAAGAAGATACTATTGGGTCAGTGGTTTAGGGCTTTATTTGGATGGATTTGATTCGGAGTTGGGATTTGACCTGAGATTTATTCCAAACTCGGAATGTGACGACCCAAAGAATTTTACTTGGTTGTAAATTAAGTATTTTGGAATATTATTGAATAAAATAAGATTTTATGAATATTGCTCTGTTTGATGGGTTAAAAGTGGAATTTTTGTGGTGGAACAAATTCCATGATGGAATTTACGAGTTTTAGGATTGTATGAGAAAATAAAAAAATTTCAAGAAAAAGCCAAAAAATTACTATTCATCCAAAAACGTAAGCATTTTTTTGAAGAACGTGCCAAAGTTAGTAGCATGAGAAAATACGGAATGTCAAATAAAATTTGAAAATGAAAAACGCATTTTTTTCGCCTACGTAATGGAATTTGGGAGGTTAACAAATGATAAAATGAGCAGAATACGAAAGTTAAGCCGTAGAAAGAAGAAACTTGTTGGAGAATTTTGATAAAACCTCTCCCATAATCTAATAAAAGTCTAGGAATTAAAGTTTTAGTAAAGATTTAATTTTTATCAGTAATGTCAATTAAATCGGAAGAATAATACTTCCTCAGGTACAAGTTCACCTCCAATTCTTTTCGCGTTCAACTTGAATCCACCGGGTTTGGTTCCTTCCTTTGATCAACGTTAGCCACCCAAGTGTTTGGCCTCTAGAGGTGATCCACCAAGGAAGAAGAAGGATTCAAGAAGATGGGTGGTTGGCTAAACCCTAGTTTTTCTATCTCTATAGAAAAGGAGCGTACTCTCCAACCATTGGAATTATAACGTCTACTTGATATCTGATATAAGACTCCTCTTATAAAGATATCAAGTAACCCTATTAAAAAAAATAAGGTATTATTTAATTAAACCATTTTAATTAAAGGGGCTCCCTAATCTTATTAGGGATAATTAATTAAACTCCTTTAACTAATTTTCCTTCCTAATCCAATTAGGAATAAATGAGAGTACTTATATTAAATTAATTCCTAAACTCTTTTAGAAATTAAAATAATAATAATAATTGTAATAATATTAATAAGACTCCTCTTATTAATTTATATTTAATATTTCTAAAATATTAAATAATAATATTAAGCTATTTAATTTATTCTATCACCATAGATTAAATTAAAATACATATAATATATTATTACGATTATGCCATTAACTTCTTAAATAATTATTCTTCCTTTTATGGTGTGACCCTTTAGGTTCTCCATATTAAACAGGTTGTGAATAAATCAATTAGAACAATTCTAATCTTATTTAAATAAATAAATTAAACAATTAATTTATTTAAATAAATAATATTTATTCTACAATAGGGATAAGCCTCCCTAGCGATCAACGACTTTTCGGATAATATAGATTTCAACATTAATCATAAAAGAACCTTTGAGTAAATAGTTACTGCACAATTCAATCCTTCCACCATACAATGTCCCAATTAAATATAAGACATGGAATTATCACAAGTCTTATTTTATTTAATTATATGTATTTCGATCCTTAAATACACAACACCAAATAATGCAAATTAGAAACTCTTTTCTAATTTCATTACGCTTATTGGCCAAGGACTACTGGGTTGTCATTTATCGAATCACATAGGACATTTCTCTTCTTTAATAAGTGGTAGATTCTTTATTGATCATACATTATCTCCATGTATAACTTATTATACCCAAGCATACCCTTTGATATACCCTAAGGGTCTTAAGGAATAAGTCAAAGTATAACTCATCATACACAAGATACTATGATGATCTCAAGTCCAAGGATCACTTGTATTACTATCACTACAGAATTCCTATTGATGAGCAAGTAAAACTCCATTAGGTATTCCTTAGCGAGCCAACGCTCAAATGAACTTATTCTCTAATAAGCACCTACATACTTGCTTTAGTGTCTCCACACAAATGATCATCATGAGATCAATCATCCTCATCCAATGAGCAAGCAAAGTATGTACCAATCTATCCAGGATTCACTAATCCCAATTTAGTAATCCAACGATTGGGAACTATTTTAGTTTTAAGCTTTCTAAGAATTTAGATCTCATTAGAATGATCATCATCATTATTCTAAAAGCATTGCTTAAAACTATGGGTTTATCACATATTATAAAACAGCATCATGTAGATAATTAAAAGCCTTTAATAAATTAATACTCTTTATTTAATAAATGAATAAGATTGTTACAAAGTATATGCTTTATCATCAAACATGATTGGCTTGTGTGCATACTACTTTCAGATGATGACAATGACATAATAATTCAATAAAACAATGTGACGCCCCCAAAATAGGTATACATCAACCATCTTGAGTCGCCAAATACACACTAGATAAATTCAAATACAACTTAATTATACAACAGTCGTGTAAAATACGACAAAACATAGATGAGAGTTTAAACAAGAATATTGTCATCTAGACAATATCCACACTCAATGGAATCCTCATTATAATTATTATCACACTATTCCATAGAATAGTAAGGACTACTACTGCTATCATTTGGACCGTCAATCCGTTCCCCGACTCGTCCCAACTATATTCTTATTTCCTAAAGAGAACAGTGAAAGAAAGGGTGAGCTCAACTAGCCCAGTAAGAAATATTATGACTAAGATAATGCAGAATAAATTATCATTAGACTTCAATAATGTTAAACTGATAAAATACAATAGACATCAAGTTTAACTGCAGCGGAATAAGCAATCCATTAGAAGAGTCAAGTAGAACATGATATCTATTATCTTCTATGTTTTAAAATGTTTTCATCAATTTTTATCGCTGAGACTCGGCTTAATAAATAAACCACATCATCGAGTCATCCCTGCACTACGGGCCAAGGATATTCATTAAATCATCAATGGTCATGACTATACCGAATAATCCCTGGTCATAATCATACCAAAAATTGTCCATCAATGCACTACAGGCCACTGAGGACTTTTACCACATCATTTATAACATTACAGGTCATGGTTATACCGAATGATCCCTGGTCATAATCATACCAAGTCCATCTATGCACGTAAGCCAAAGATGACTTTCATCACAATATAAGTATGAGGATGATGACAATGATATAAGCATTAATCAGACGAAAATAAGGATAAATATTAAAGACTTTAAATTTATCCAAATATTATCAATCACTTAATAAACTCATCATCTAATATTATTAATATTATAACAATATTTTAATTACTTCTTAAACTTATAAACAATTTATTTCAATTATTTACCATTTACCAAATAATGCATTTAATCATTCAAAAATGTCATACTCATAAGATTTCATCACCAATAATCAAATCCCTCATCAAAAATCTACATATACCCTTTATAGGATTCCCAAGCCATAAAATCCTATTTTCCAATTTTGTTACTTCACATAACATATTTAATTCTTTTACTCATAACTAGTTTATTTTCATGAAAAATATCAAATCAGTCCCAAAAATATTTCTTTTCTAGGATTTAGCAGAATATAGTCTCATATTGAACATATATTTTTCTCGGAATTTTTAAAATTCATTTACTATTTTTCATATGGCCAAAACTGCTGAATATTTAGACATTTATCATAAATTGTACTTTTGTCCAAAAATTCCGAAATTTACAGGGTATACTCCTGTTATATACATGTACTATACACAAAGAGTTCTAAGGGTTTACTTTTAAAATAGTCTTTTCATATAAAATCCATAACTCTTAATCTATACATCCAAAAATTGCCATTTTTGGACACAATCTAGAAAGCTCATCAAATTATCATTTCAAATTTTTCCAGAATTTTTGAGGGTCAGAAAAATTACAAAATTGTCCCTGGCAGAAACCCCTTTTGAATGAAAATACTATTTATATGAATACAAAGGATCATTCATCATGCATGCGGTAATCCACATAGACAGGTTATTCCAACAGAATAATAAAGAATGGAATAACAAAAGAATTCACCATGCATACGGTAGTCCGCGTAGACAAAGTTATTCCAATGTAATAATAAAGAATGGAATAAATGTAAGAATTCATCGCATGCAATAGATCACACGACAAGTTATTCCAATGTAATAATAAATAACGGAACCAAAGTCACGCGTAATACGCATTTAAGTGAGATATTCCAATGAATAATAAAGAATGGAATAATGAAGAATTTCACCATGTATGCGGTATTGCACAGACAAAAGTTATTCCAACGTAATAATAAAGAATGAAATAATGTAAGAATTTTACCATGTATGCAAAGATTCACATATACAAAGTTATTCCAATGAATAATAAAAATGGAATAATGTAAGAATTTCACCATGTAAGCGGTACTTGGCGCAGATGTACAAGTTATTCCAATAGAATAATAAGGAATGGAATAACAATAGCTCTCTTCATGAATCTGAAAGAAATAATACCCCTTACCTTAGAAGAAACCGGATATTGGAATAGTGAGGTAGCGGACTTCTTCTTCTTTCTTTCTATAATTTCTCTCTATAATAATTGCTTCTAAAGCTTTAGTGAATTGGTGAGAAATGAAGGAAGAATGAGCTTCTATTTATAGGAAAATATAGTTTCGATAATCGCACGTTTGGGGCTCAAAAAATATTACAAAGACAATATTTCATTTTTAATTTAGTCCCGCAAGTATTATCAAACTTGCACCACCTCCCTAATAGTAAATAATGTGAATCAATAGTTCAATCATGTGAATCAATAGTTATAATCATGTGAAAACACTAATTACAAGATATAGTACCTCCATCTATACCTCCATTTTTAACTTAGTCATGCAAGTATTATCAATCTTACACCAACTCCCCTAATAGTACAAGAATGTGATTCAATAGTACACACATGTGAACAAATAGTTATATAAGCATGTGAATTAGTAGCAATTAATTGCTCATTTATCCGATTAATTACCCGATTTATCAATATAACCCCCAGACATCAATTATCATCGGAATAGATGTCGATTTCCACTAACACTAATAATCCCATCACAATGGAACTATCAAATTCATCTTTAATCAACACGAACTTATTCATCATTAATATTGTAACTCACAATATTTAACAACCAGGTCATTCCCAGGAAAGAGGGGGCTTTCTGATAAGGATTTCTCCTTATTGGCGCGAATTAAGATGACCAAACCTCTCCTTGACAGAACTTCTAGACATTGTAAATATTGCAATTTAATAATATGAATAACTTTGTCGTCTCAATTATTGATTTAATAATATATAAAATATTATGCAGATGATACTGTGACAATAATCGAATTAATAATATGAGAGATATGATGCAAAGAATTATCGTAGCAATAATTGAGTATAACCGAGTGACTTCTTACGTAAAGCATCAATAATCAATACCGTGTGCTACTACGCAACCACGCCAGACATCGTATTTTTTACTACTAGGGTAGTTCAATAGTTTTAATTGTAACACTTTTCGCCGTTATTTTTATAAAATGATAATTTTGTCATTTTCTAACTACGACAATACTTCTATTGTGGGGTCCACCAATGATTGTGCCGTCGTACGGATATTCCCTGACAAAAAGAATATTCCCCGACCAAACGAATATTTTATAACAACTTGCATACTTTGCAAAATTTATAAATATTACCCACAACTATAACATTATATCAAATCTACACCATAATATTCAAAAAAAATATTTCAAAAAATTTAAATCTTTATTCATAAAATTTGGGGTCTCACAAATAAGTTCAAGGATAAATTTTAAAGATTTAAAATTTTAGTTTATCCAGAAATCAATAACGTCTAAATTGTCAACATGATACTTCTTTGTGGAGTAAAATTCAAGAATGCTCAGAAGAATATTTCCATGAAAAGATACCGGATGAAGTGCAAATATCCAGGATATTCTACTAATTTCATGAAATATAGAAGCCAAAACTTTAACCAACCGAGTATAATAGAATATATGAAAGCGCAAATGGATTTTTAGCGCCAAATGCAGTAATCCACGTGAGCAGATCATTTCCACAATTTAATACCGAATGAATACTGAAGGATCATTCACCATGCATCTTGTAATCCACATAGATGATTATTCCAATGTAATAATAAAGAATGGAATAATGTAAGAATTCACCAGCGCATGTAATTTGCACGCAGATAGGTTATTCTAATTAATAATAATAAAGAATGGAACTGTGTCACGCGTAAATCGCATGATAGGATATTCCAATGTAATAATAAAGAATGGAACTGTGTCATTGTGTAATCCGCTGCACAGCATGAGGATATTTTAACGTAATAATAAAGAATGGAACCAGTCATGCATAATCCATACATGCATGTGATATTCCAATGTAATAATAAAGAATGGAATAACAACAAGAATTCACGTGCATGCGATGATAGATCAAGCGACAAGAAGGTTATTCCAAATGTAATAATAAAGAATGGAATAATGTAAGAATTTCACCATGTATGTGGTACTTCAGATGACAAAGTTATTCCAATATAATAATAAAGAATGGAATAACAGCTCTTACGAGTATTGATAGAAAATAATTCTTTTCATGAATACGAAAGAATAATACCCCTTACCTTAGAAAAAACTAGATATTGGAATAGTGAGGTAGCAGACTTCTCTTCTTTTATCTCTCTATAATTTATCTCTATAATAATTGCTCTAAAGCTTTAGTGAATTGGTGAAAACGAAGAAAGAATGAGCTTCTATTTATAAAAAAATATAGTTACAATAATTGCACGTTTTGGGGCTCAAAATATTATAGTACAATACCTTCAACTTTTCTTTCATTTTTAATTTAGTTCTGCAAGTATTATCAAACTTGCACCACCTCCCCTAATAGTAAATAATGTGAATCAATAGTTTAATCATGTGAATCAATAGTTATAATCATGTGAAAATACGAATTATAGTATAGTACCTCCATCTATACCTCTATTTTTAACTTAGTCATGCAAGTATTATCAATCTTGCACCAACTCCCCTAATAGTACAAGAATGTGAATCAATAGTACACACATGGGAACAAATAGTTATAATCATGTGAGTTAATAGCAATTAATTGCTCATTTATCCGATTAATTACCCGACTGGTTAGTAAAACTTCCAGACATCAATTAATATCAAAATAAATGTCGATTTCTACTAACACTAATAATTCCAACACAATGGAACTATCAATTTCATCCTTAATCAACATGAACTTATTCATCTTATAACTCACAATATTTAACAACCAGGTCGTTCCCAGGAAAGAGGGGGTTTTTCGATTAGGATTTCTCCTTATTGGCGTGCAATTAGATGACCAAACCTCTCATTGACAGAACTTCTAGACATTATAAATATTGCAATTTAATAATATGAATAACTTTTTCGTCTCAATTATTGATTTAATAATATATCATATTATGCAGATGATACTGTGACAATAATCGAATCAATAATATGAGAGATATGATGCAACAATTACTGTAGCAATAATTGAGTATAACCGAGTGACTTCTCACGTAAGCATCAATAATCAATAATTGGTGCTACTATGAAACCAATGCCAGACATCGTATTTTTTTTACTAGGGTAGTTCAACAGTTTAATGGTAAAACTTCCGCCATTATTTTTATAAAAAGATAATTATGTCATTTTCTAACTACGACAATACTTCCGTTGTGGGGTCCACCAATGATTGTCTTGTCGCATTTAATATTCCCTGTTAAAATGAATATTCCCCACCAATCGAATATTATATAACCACTTGCTTACTTTGCAAAATTTGTAAATATTACCCATAACTATAACATTATATTATATCCACGCCATAATATTCAAAAATATATTTCGAAAGAAATTAATCTTTATTCATAAAAGTTGGGGTCTTACATTGTTGGCTTTGTTCGTTGGACGTGGCTCAGGATGGTTGGTATCTACACTTGTGAAAATGCGGGGAGAGTGGTCGGGATGATGTATGTCTAAGGTTGGCTTACTTCCATTCTAGGTTGTGGCACGTCACCACTATTCTGGGGTTCCAAGTTAATGATTGGAATCGACTAATTCTCCGTCGATGGAGGCACGGTCTAATTCTCTTTGTTACTGTTGTCGTTGTTGTTGTCCTCCATTCTTGCTCGTTCGCCCTGCGAATTATTTGGGAACATGGCCTTGAAAGTGGGTATTTGCATCAACTACTAGCAAAAATTTCTCATTTCCTCTTGCTTCCTCTGCATCTCCAACATCATAGCCATCATCATTCCTTGTCCTTCACGTTCTTCTTTCAATGCCTTCAGCATCTCCAGTTGCACAGCTTTTATCTACTCTCCACATGCTTCGTCGCCTTGTCTTCCCATGCCTGTCTGCCTAACATTCCTTTGGTGTTGATCAGCCATGTATAGTGATGTTGAACTTCCTTTCGAAGCATCCTCAATAATGGGTTGATCAAGATCCAGATTCGCGCCTTGGAAACTCTTCTTGTAGTTCTCCCACTTCGAGTTGTGGGTATACCCTACACGAATTCTATACCTCCCCAGCAGAGTCACCGAAGAAATGTGGGCAAGGAAATCTTGTCTTGCTAGGGTTAGGGTTTCATGTTGGCTGGGGATGAGAGAAATCCAAGAAGAGTACGGAATTGATTGATGAATTGAAGATGGGAGAAAAACAGGTGAGTGATTACTCCAAGAACGCGTGGCAAAACTCCTAGAATCCAGAAACCTTGTTAGGGTAGCAGGGATTCAGAAAGCCTTCTTGAGTGCTTCGGGTTGAGAGAGAATGTCCAAGTCCTTCAATCTTCCAAGAGTCCAAAGTCCAAAGAGAGTCCAAGCTCCTAAAAAGTCTCCTCCTTCATAGAATAGAAGGGGTATTTATAGAGTTTCCTGGAAAGTGGTCACATGCAAGACACATGTTTTCAGAGAAATTCTAGAAATACCCTTTAGTCATCATAATAATGTCCAGATCGTCCTGTCATTCTAGCCATCAATTCAATCCCTCAGTCAATTCCTAAAATGAGTCGCCTCCATAGTTTTCTGTCTCGGGACACATGGAGGCTTCTCTCGGGTCTAGTACATTTATTTTTGACTTTTTCACCATTCATTTAATTATACTTTGAACCCTAATTTGTACATATAATTCAATTAGGTCATGTGAACCCTAATTTGCAGTTGAGCCCACAAACTTAAATATTCATAATTATCACAAAAAAAAATGTGTGAAATAATTCTGAGGGCTAAAATTGAAAAATATACACATTCAAATATTTTTGACAAATTAATTATCAAACGACATATATATTTCATTCATTGTTAAACTTTCAGATATAGTCTCTATTATATTCAGCTTATTCAGATATTTTAACTATTTAGAACTTTTCATTCAATGTTATCAAACAACTCTTAATTTAACAAAGATTTTCTAGTATAATTACATGGGATTCACTATAGGTAAAGTGATACTTATTTTATTATCTTTCCTTTATTTTATTTTCTTAATTTGTGTGAAATATGTACTTAGTCGGGACGAAGGGAGTATGCATATGCACAAAATCCAATCAAAAGAATCAAGTGGCGACGTCTATCTTTCATTGTTAATTATCATATGTGGTACTTCAAATCAGTCACAGCACACATTCCTTTCAAATTGTAATTTCTCATCAATATCAACAAACTTCAACACATCATCCATATACATAGATTTAGCTTCCAAGTTTCCATCTTTGGTGCCTTGTACTCAACCATTATTATGGACATTATACTAATTTATCCACAAAGCTTGAGAGTTTTATCTACAAACATAATATTTTCAAATAAATAAATGTGAGAAAAGAATATACCCTAGAGGGTATCTAACTAGTATACTTTATAGGGTTAATACAAGTTTTTTTTATAAAATAAATCTAACCGTAAGAATTTAAAGAACATAAAATATTTGAACATGTGAATTTTATATAATTTGGTAATGTCGATTATCGACTTTATACTAATGAAAGTTCAATTAATCATAGTTGTAAAAAATTATTTATTTAACAATTTTATAATAATTAATGGTGCTACACAATCTAAAGTTAAATAAAAATTTACGTTTATTCATATTTTTGAATGATCTTTCCATCTGTAAGATTAAATCTTACAAAAAACTCAATTCATTTTATAAACTAAGGTATATAACTTATTTACCCTAGAGGGTATATCTCCCGCAGCCCCTAAATAAATAAATAGGGAATTTATTTCCACAAGCTCCATTTCATGGGCTATTTATTATTAATGTGAGAGAGATCTTGTAGAATTATTAAATGAATTTATCTAATGTGAATTTTAAAATTTTGTAAATTGATTCAATACTAAATTATATCTCAAATTTTAAATAGGAGGGAGAATATGATAGATTTGCATGGAGCGATATTTGGATGAATAAGTTGGTCAATTGTGAGGCATAAAATTACTTGTTGGTCAATATGACATCATCCATTATTGATTAAGGAGTAGTCAACACATTTTCCTTAACATGTTATTATGTTACTTAATTACGACTAAATTGCTTCAAGTCTATGTGGACGAATAAAAATCAACCAATGAAAATGCACTGATGTCAACCAAAATGACGTGCTCGTATTACATAATCAAATTTTATATAGATTATGGATCATGGATCGTATAAGTTTGTGTCCTTAAAAGTCCATGGAGACTGGAGTATTCTAAAGGATAAATCAAAAAGTGTTTGTTAGAGCCATTATATACTCAGGAAATTTATAATTTTATGAACATATAATAAATTACACATTTTTCTTCTTACGAACTTACCCACAATTAAGTAACATTAATCAATATATAGGAAAAGTCAACCATTGAATATACTAGTGGCAATTGTGTGCGGAAATTATGCGGAATAAATTAAAAATTTTATAAAATTTAGAGGAATAAATAGAAAGATATAAAAAACTAATAATAAAAAGGATAAAAGAGTAATATATCTAAAGTTATAGATACAAAAGAGTAAACAAAATATAAAAAAAGTGTGATACAAAATCATCAAACTTGTGGAAGAAGCCTCGTGGAGAAGATTTTATAAAATAGATATAGATTAAATCTATAGATGATATCAAGTTTCTTGACTTTTTCCACATTTAATAAGTTGGGATGTTGATATAGGATGATATAAATTGATATCAACAATCGTAGCTAAAGCCTTTAACTACCGAACCGACTGCGTGGTTTTTTTCCTCTAGTTAAAAAGTCATAAGGCCTATAGTTAAGTTCAACAACGCTCATTATACGGCTTTTTTCTTCTAGTAGTAAAGATCAATACTATTTTTACAAGTATTTTTTGATATTTTTACTTATCCTTAGTCACATCTCCTTAGTCACATCAAGATTAAGTGAGTCCGGAAGGGAGGAGTTGCACAGATCACAGGTAGGAGGTGCGGCCGGACATCGACCAAATTTAATCTCAATGCTCAATTAATTCAATGGGCGACCACAGATTTAATACTTTTGGATATCATCTCATTTTGGCAATAGTGATCTAAAATTAGAAGAATTTCATTTAAAATTATTAAATTTTTCATTTCTTCTTGCATATTATTGTTCATTTGGCCTGATAAGAAACATGTATGGTTAAATAAACATGTATGGTTAAATAAATTGTAAGGATATATACCGCAGTATGTTGTCTCTCATGCTTCATACTATGAGAAAACACTTCACCCCATTACTAGATTCCATTTGTTTAGTCATTCATGCTTCTCATTCAGCTTGGATAACATGAATTTGCAACATGACTTTGCAAAAACAACGTAATGGAAGATTTATAGCTTTAAATCGATTTTTTTTTTTTGTTTGAGCCCTAGTTCGCAGAATTAAATTGATGATAGTAAAAATAGAATTTTACCCGTCCGCATAACTAAAGTGCAGATGGACATCATAACATATCTAGTTATCCTAATTAATCTAGAAGGGAGTTGAATAGTGATTTATCCGAATGGAGAGAGAGAGAGAGAGAGAGAGAGAGAGAGAGAGAGAGAGAGAGAATGATTGCATTCTTTTTGTCCAATTCAAAAATAAAGTTCATGTTGAAAAATATTAAACTTAGCTTGATTCCAAAATCGTACAGTATAGCCTTGTAATAGTTGGAGTTGAAAATTCGTTGAGTAAAGGTTGAAGTCTACGATAAGATTTACTATATCGTAGTGATTACAAAGTATTTGATAAAAATTGAATGAGTGCGAATCGAATGAAATTGAATCAATCGAATGAGTTGAATCTGAATGAAAAAAATTGGTTGTTAACTGATTTGTTTGAAATAACTTAATAACAATATTTCCCATTTTAACCTTCTGAATTGTTTAAAAAAATATTTTTGAGACACTTTTTAAGATAAAAATTGACAACCAAAATTGATAATAAAAAAAAACTTTTTATCTCATATTTTTACCAATACAAATCCATAAACAAGAAGGGTAATTAATTTAATTCAAAAACATACATATATTACATAATTATACAATATTAATACTTTGGCCACTTTTAAAAGGGATACTACTTGCACAAAAAATACTGCTCAAAAGTCGCACCACCAAAATTCATTTACACGAGATCTGATTGTGGAGATATAAAGAGAGAGATCGAAAAAAAAATTCTTGCTTCGAATCGGAAACGGAAAATAAACTATTGTTCAAGACTTTTTCTACTACTGCTTCGGATCGGAACTATTCCGATCAACTTTTTTTCTCTTACACACAATTTTGTTTTTTGTGTTTTAATTATATGGGTTTGTTTTTGATGGATGTGTTTGTTTATTGACTATGATAATCGGATTAATGGTTTTGGTGGAGTTTTAATGGATTAGAATGTGTTCAAATTCTGTACAGCTTTGAGGGGGTTGAGCTCATTCACGATCTTGTTGGTTTTCTGAGTTGTGGGTTTGGGGGTAACATCTGTTAAAATCCATTCAAGCGACTAGCTTGTTTATTCAGTCGAAAAATTGTGGTTTATTCGGTCAAAAGAAATTGGACCATTCAGATCTTGAAAAATGATAATCAAACAGACTGAATGGCCGAATCGCTCAGATTCAGTGCCATTCAGTCTTATTCAAACCAAAACAAAAAGGGCCTTAGATTAGATAGCAGAGTCATGACTTAACGATCGTACAGTCATGACTAAACGATCGTAGAGTAATGACTTAACGATCATATTGTCATGACTAAACGATTGTTGAGTAATAATTTAACGATCGTAGAGTCGTAAGTAAACGATTGTAGAGTAATGACTTGAATCATAAAATCATGACTTAACAATCGTATATCAACAAAGTTAAAAAAAAAAAACAATTAAACTATTAAGCAAATAAAATCAATAAAACATACTAAACATGAAATTAAACTAAACTTAAGTAATTAAATAGAATTAATTAGCATTAGAAAATACATTATGTAGCAATAACAAACACATTTTTTGATAATCACTAATCATCAGGACCCATATTCCTTATCCCGAAGCACCCCAATCAATTTCTCATCTTCTTCATTTCACCAACCACCAAACCAATTTCATCATCACCACCAGTGCACCAACATCAATTTAAAAAAGAATAATCATTATTTTACTAATTAGTCTAACCATTTACCTGCTCTAGCAACACCCACCATCGATTCAGAAGGAAATTACTATTCATCATCTTCCTACCACTAGCCACAAAAATCAACTTCATCACCACCCTGAATTACAAAATCAATTTCACCACCACCCCTGCACCACCATAATTCCTCCACCAGAATAACCCAAACACCATAATGAAACTTAGATCAACAACAAATCCAAATCTATACCAATAAATTTTAGACCCAATTCTACTATGAAACATAGATTTACGATATATGGTGACCAAGATTTGTAATGGAAGATGTAACACACTTCATGTATTCTTAATCATTTTTTTATCCTTCCTCGATGACAGGTTATGGTGGTTTGACGAAGCGGGGTTCTATGGCACAATAATCTCTCACTTTATCGTCTGTACAATTAAAGTGTAAACGAGAATATTATAAAAATATCACTAATTTTAATATTATGATAATATACCGAATATTTTGAAATTTACTGTCCACACTATTAAAGTGCGGATCTTGAAGGGCGTCTAAGTAATTTTGAATCCGCACTTTAGTTGTGCAGGCTCCGCAATATTAAACTACAGACAAAGATAATTTTTATCGTTAGATTTGTGATTGGATGATCACGATTTCTTATAAAGATAAACTTAAACTTACAACGTTGACTATGAATCAGTCCCCATAAATATATGGCAATAATGGCCAGGGTCGGCCCTGAGTTTTGAAGGGCCTAAAGCGAACAACAACAAAATGGGTCTTTTGCGAATTGCTATTAAGATAGGCATAAAAAAATGAAGAACTTTTCTTCGAACAAAAAGAAAGATCAATAAAAAAGAATACCAAATATAATAACCAAACTATTTCGAAGATTTCAAAAATATCATTTAGATATCACATTATCACTAAGTCAAACAAGTAATCAGTTCAAAGACATCACTTGAATATCATCCTTCTTGCAGTTTTAGCAGCAAAAGTATTAATAATATCCGCACAATCAATCTTATCCGCCATCTCATGTTCAATGGATATAATGGATAATCCATTCAACCTTTCTTGTGACATAGTTGAGCGGAAGTAGTTCTTAATTTGCTTCAACTTCGAAAAACTTCTTTCTCCGGAAGCAACCGTAACAGGAATAGTCAATAATTTCCGATACGTAATCCACACATTTGGATAACGATCCTCCATCAATTTCAATTGATTGAGCACTTCAATTGGTCTTGTCATCTCTTTTGGTAAATCTTTTCTGAAGACTTTCAATTCCGAAAATAACTCATTTCCGTTGATATCGGAAGTTCCTTCATGTTTCAAAGCATCTTCTAACTTGGAGCAATACATCATTAAACGTTCATCGGTTGTAGACTTTAACTTGTTCACATCAAACAAAAAACCCCAAATTTCCTCATATTTTTCAAACTGTTCAAATCGGCTCTTAAGTGATGAAAGAGCTTGATCTACTATAGATAAGAAGTAGTTAACTCTAAATGATTCTTCAGCCGAAAGGGTCACCTCTTCACTCCCATTCTCATCAAAATGTTTCTTTCGATGAATGACACGCTTCTCGTAAACTACGGGTTCAACTCCCATTTTGAACGCAATTGCCTTAGCTTCATCAATAGCCTCCGCTAAACCACTTTCTCTATATTTCTCAAGAAAGGAAACAAGCCCATTTAACTGATCAATGGCAACATCAATACTTTTTGCAAGGTCTTACTGACAACGTTAACTGCAAATAAAATAGTATGCCAAACAACTATGCTAACTAAGAATCCAAAATCCTCAATTGCATATCTTACTAAGGCATCGACTTCACTCTTTGCACCGGCATCTTAACGAGAATCAGCCAATTCAAGTAAAGCCTCTCTGATTTCTGGAGCTTGGTATCTTATTGCTCTAACACTTTCAACACGACTTTCCCAACGCGTTTGTGATAATGACTTAACAGTGAGATTTGCAACATGTTTTATCAAAACTTGCCATCGCTTGGTAGAAGCCGCAAAAAAATAGTAGATACGTTGTACAACTCCAAAAAAAGATGTAGCTTTGTTAATTACAACAGTTGGCCATATCGCAAAGCATGAGGTTAAGACTATGGCAACCACATGGCGTGTAAAATGCTCTAGGATTTCTATCGAGAAGCCTTTTTTGAACACCTTTGTGTTTCCCTTTCATATTGGAGCCGTTATCATATCCTTGCCCTCTTATATCACTAATGTCGAGTTAAAGAGTGGACAAGACTTCTTCTAGTTCACCAAAAAGTCCGGATCCCGTTGTATCTTCCACTTTCAAAAATTGTAAGAAGAATTCCTCCACTTTTGGTGTACTCATTGAAACATCCACACATCGTATTACAAGTGACATTTGTTCTTCGTGACTTATATCTGGAGTACAATCAAGAATCACGGCAAAATATTTTACATTTTTTATCTTACAAATCATTGCACTTTTGACATTATCAGCAAGCATTTGTATCAATTCATTCTGAATTTTATGGCTAAGATAATGGTAATGAATCTCACCTTTCAAAATCCAGCAAAAGTGCTCTTGCATTATTTGATCATATACAACAACCATTTCGATTATGGTTAGAAAAATCCCATTCTTCTCTTGATAAATTTTCTCATTATCTCCACAAAATGCTAAATTCACTTTAGCAAGTGCTTTCACAGCAACAATTATCCTTACTAGCACCCCTTTCCAATGCTCTTTCTCTTTGTTGATTTGATCTTGCACACTTTTGTCGATTGTTTCATTCTTTTTCAATCTCCTCTCTAATTCAATCAATTTGCTCATGCAAGCAATATGCTCGTTACTACCTTCATGACTTTTGAGCCTTTGACCAATATTTCTCCAATTTCTCAAGCCATTAGTAGCCAACAAAGTATTGTTTTCACCTTGCGCAAACAATTTACAACAAAAGTAAAATACTTTGTCGGAAGCACTTGAATATACAAGCCACCTCCTATCTTTCTTCTCTCCGTTTGATAAACGACGGATGTAATGAAAGGAAGTGAAATGCCTACCCTCTGTATCCTTAGGAAATTGATCCCCATCTCTTCTTAAAGGCCCTCTTTCAACTACAAAGTCAATAAAATTTTGATCAATTGTGTCCCAGTTGCTTGGATCATCAATGTCTGTAGGTCCATATTCACAATCCAAGCCTTCATTGTGACCCTCATCATTCATACCTTCATGGTACTCTTTCAACTACAAAGTCAATAAAATTTTGATCAATTGTGTCCCAGTTGCTTGGATAATCAATGCCTGTAGGTCCATATTCACAATCCAAGCCTTCATTGTGACCCTCATCATTCATACCTTCATGGTCTCTCTCATTCACGCATTCATTTGGTTCCTTTGCAAGGACTTCCGTATCTTCCACTAAATTTTCTTGTTCTTCATTCCCCGTATGTACTATTTGTTCTTCATTCTCTGACTGTTCAACCACACTAGAACTCTCCTTTTGTTTCTTACTACCAAAAAATTTATCAAGTGAACCCGCTTAAGATTGAACTAATTCATCCGCTTTTTTCTTTCTTTTTCTTTTTTCAGATCCAGACATATACTTTTTAGGAGCCATGGTGAATTAAAATTTAAAAATCTGTAAAATTCCAACATAATCTCGTGATTATCTATAAATTAATTCCAACATGCTTTAATACTTTTTTTTTTTTCAAAAGCAAATAATCAATTGTTTACGGGGACTGTGGTAGTGTCAAGTGTGATACTGATTTTAGCATTATATATCCAGAGTATTTCTCTCACAAACAGAGTATTTCTCTCATAATATATATGTTTTGAAAAGAGATTAAATTGATCTCTTTGTTTTCAAAGAAAAATTGATCTCTTTGTTTTCAAAGTACAGTCCACTAGCTAATGAGGGTAAAGTCCCACTTGTTTCTAACTTGTTCATGGACTGAAGACCCTTTTCGTGCCCTACAACCCTAAGAAACTCAACCACAGAGTACAGACCTTGGCATAGTAAAGTGGGGACCTTCTCCCACACTCAACACGACAACACCTGGACCACATAACTTGAGTAAAGTGGGGAGAGAAAATAAATAGACAAGAAAAGAAAAAGGACTACAATGCTTCTACTCAATCAGTCATCAATACCCAATAGTATTCAAAAAAAAAAATCCACAGTAGCATTCAAAAATCTACAGTAGTCATCAATACCCAATAGCATTCAAAAAAAATATTCCACAGTAGCATAAACAAATCTACTCAATCAGTCATCAAGCTCAATTAAATTAAACAATGCTTCTAAATCTCATAAACAAAACAATTAATTTCAAAACCCTAAAAAATAGAATTAATACCTGAAATTGACGGAGACGAAGTCCGCTCAATTGATTATTTCCTTTTCAGATTGATTGATTTGTGTGAAGGAGATGAACTATTTGTGTGAACTGAGTCTGTGAAGGTAGTAACGAGATAGTGAGATGAAGGAGAGTCGGAGACAAACTAACGCCAGACAATTGTGAAGGACTAAAGGAGGCGAACGTGATTCTGTGAAGGAGACTAATACTATCGGACCAATATGCTATTTAAGGGGGCTCTAAAAATTTTTGGTTTAAAAAGCTGCGGGCTTTGGGCTTTAGCCTGGATCATCCGATAATAGCCACAAAAAAGTGATTTTAGCCTCTCGATAATAACTTTAGATACAAATCGTGTGTACTCACACAGGAGACTGCTACCTGGGTGCACCCGTTTCTGATCGAAAGTCCCATATCCAAGCTTGGCCTAGCCCAATTCTTTAGTCATCCTCATGTGCGCGAGTCCATCTTTTTTTTTTTCAACCATGTTACTAAACCCATACTAATATGCACTAATATACACAATAAATATTTTCAAAATAGACAATATCAATTTTATCAAAACTATAAATTTTGAAGCATAACCAACATATATATTGTAAAACCTTGCCTTAAAACTTTTCTTAGACCACTATAGTCAAAGAAGAACAAACTCTAGCTTAGCCGTTATCATGACTTCTTGCACAAAAATTATCAATCATGAACATCCGATCATCAAATTTTTGGATGGATGGTGATTTGTTTGATAATTATTTTGCACAGTTCTTCTAAAATTTTAGTTTAATATCTTCTGTATTTTAACAGTGTAACATAATAATTTTAAGCGGTTTCAATAAATAATCTATCAATAATTTTTATTTGAATCGTGATAAGTTTCTACTGTATTTAAAATTCGTAAAGAACCAAATTAATTATCCTTTTTTCCGGTTCAAATTAAAGAAAAGAATACATCTTATATTTAAAATAAAAAAAGATCACGTTTTTTAAGAAAAAAAATTTCACGAAAGTATTTTTTTTTATCCTTTATTCAGTTTTAAAATTTTTCTTGTTGGTCAATGTGACATCCATTATGGATGAAGGAGTAGTCAACACATTTTCCTTAACAAGTTATGTTACTGAATTACGAGTAAATTGCTCAAGTCTATGCGTTTGGCCCAAACTGTTGTATTTGCATATGGTGGACGAATAAAAATCAACCAATGAAAATGATGATGTCAACAAAAATGACGTGCTCGTATTACATAATCCAATTTTATATGTATTATGGATGGCTTGAGTTTGTCTCCTTAAAAGTCTATGGAGACGGGAATATTCTAAAGGATAAATTAAAAAACAATGGATTAGAATCTCTTCCATTACATTTATATTTTAATTTTTTATAATATATATTTAATAATATAAAATATAATATCCAATAATAAATAAATAATAATTAAAGTTATTTTTAAATATTTTAATTGGACTTTATTTTTATTTTGATCAAAGTTATGTGGGCTAATAAATATTAATAAATGAGAGATAAATTAATTTGATTATACTCGTATTACATAATCCAATTTTATATGTATTATGGATGGTATGAGTTTGTCTCCTTAACACTCTATTTATGAGTTTTGAACAGAAAAAAAAAAGAATAGAAAACTTAAATTAGAACAGAAAAGAAAGTAGAAAATTTGAAGTTTTCTTTTGTGTTGTTTCTGAGTTTTTAATAGAAAAAAATAAAAAAATTAAAATTGAGGACATGGGTTGTAATTTAAAATTTATTATATTAAAAGTTGAGGATAATATGGGAATTATAAAATATTACTTATTCCAATTTTTTTCCAGTCAAATCGATTCAATTTTGACGGAAAACTTTAGCAGAATGTTAAAACCAAATTTTATACGCTGATTTAAATCACCCAAAAGCAATGAAAAAAAAATCGTATTAACGGTTGATTGTATTGTTGTGAAATCAAACTCACGAAATACACTCACATAAGCATAAATAAAGGAATATAAAGTATGAACACAAGATTTACGTGAAAACCCAATTGAAAAAAAATCACGGAGAGAGAGAGAGAGAAAGAGAGTAATCCACTATAATAATATTAGGAGTACAAGTTGTGTATTTGTGTTGTATCTCTTGTACTCTCTTTCAAACCCTAGTTTGTAATCATATATATAGAAGTCATCTCCACCCGCGTCCAACTAGGAGAAGGACTCTTTATCCCTCCAAATAAGGAAACACAATCCTATTTTAATAAGGACTCTCTCATTGTCACAATAAATACATATGGGCCATCACCAGATCTGGACCATTAAATAGACTGGGCTGCACCATGGCTAGACCCAAATAATCACATCCTAACATTGCCCCTCAGTCTCTTATTTATAAGGAACTTATAGATAAGAGAGTATTCAAAAAGTCTTCGTGGGATTTTTATCCTCGGGATTTTTTTTCTTTCGGGAGATCAAAGCCTTCCCGAAGGACGTTTGGTGCTATTGCTGCTTGGTCCGCACCGAACCACGCTTGCGCCGTTTTTAATCCCAACTAACTCGAAGATAGGAAATCGTGCATCATGCATAGAGTTAGGTTGCCACTTTTATTGAAAAACAATTTCATGGGCATGTCCCTGTTTAATATGCCGAATAATTTCAGAATCAGACGGAACCACATGGTAAAATCCCTCGTAGATGAGCACGTTGGCACATGTATAAGAATTGAATCCTTTAATTTCTTTCAGTATGTGGTTGATGATGAAACTGAAGCCGCCTTTAAAGCACTTCAATGATATAAAAGCTTAAACTTTTATCTCTGCGCTGGCTGAATTCGTTACTAGTGCGGTGACTCAGCACCAATTTATCATCACCTGGACCAAAGTGTTAATGTTTAGATTTTACATGCATCATGTGAATACTACCAGTACATGCATAATATAAGAGAGAGAATATGTAAAGTTGTATCAATAATCAATTACGATCATGCTTCAATTGCTATTGGCATAATACATATATACACACGTAAAAGTATATATTTAATTTAATAAAAAAAAATCACTTATCTCCTTCGGTGAATCGGTGATTTTAAATAGAACAAGTGTCTTGTTTCCCACAGACGGTGCCAATGTTAACGCCAAATTTTATATGTAAGACTTCAACTTTTTATGAATAAAGATGAATTTTTTTTCTATAAATATCATTTTTGAATATTAAGGTGTGAATTTGTTATAATGTTGTAGTTGTGGGTAATATTTATAAATTTTGTAAAGTAAGCAAGTTGTTATATAATATTCGATTGGTTGGGGAATATTCATTTTAACAGGAAATATTCGTACGATGACACATGTAAGACCCTAACTTTTATGAATAAAGATGAATTTTCTATAAATATCATTTTTGAATATTATGGAGTGAATTTGATATAATGTTATAGTTGTGGGTAATATTTATAATTTTTTCAAAGTACGTAAGTTGTTATATAATATTCGATTGGCCGAGGAATATTCGTTTTAACAGGGAATATTCGTACGACGGCACAATCATTGGTGGACCCCATAATAGAATTATTATCGGATTGAGAAAACGACAAAAATATCTTTCTATAAAAATAACGGCGAAAGTTTTACCGTTAACTGTTGAAACACCCGGTGTTAAAAGTACAGTAATACGCGTGGTTGCATAGTAGCACACGGTATTGATTATTGATGCTTACGTGAGAAGTCACTCAGTTTTGTTCAATTATTGCTACAGTAATTGCTGCATAGTATCTCACGTTATTTGATTCAATTATTGTTGATATTTTATATATTAGTAAATCAATAATTGAGACGACAAAGTTATTAATATTATTATTTGCAATATTGACGATGTCTAGAAGTTCTGTCAAGGAGAGGTTTGGTCACCTAATTGCGCGCCAATATGGAGAAATTCTTATTGGAAAGCCCCCTCTTTCCTGGGAACGATATGGTTGTTAAATATTGTGAATTATAATAATAATGATAAATGTTGTTAAAAATATTGAGAGAATTTTTATGAAGTATTTGATGTATTTATGAACCCCCATTTACTCATTTTTCAAAATGATCGGTAAAAAATTATTTTTAATATTAAAGGTGGGACCCACATGTGGGGCCCACGTGTGAAAGAAATGGATGAAATGAAAATGGGGTGGGGGGAAGTTTACGTATAAGGGAGGGAATGATATATATATATATATATATATATATATATATATATATATATATATATAGACATGTGTTGATAAAAAAAAGAAGGGAAAGGAGAATTTCCTTGATATTGACGCTTCATCCAGTATCTTTTCATGAAAATATTATTCTGAGCATTCTTGATAAGTTTTAACTTTTTCATGCTGGAGTACTATTCATGGGGTACTATTCACTCGAGTACTATTCACCCGGGGTACTATTCATGATAAAAAATTGATTCCTTTTTGGTCCAAATTATTTTTGGTACAATATTATTCTTGAATTTTACTCCACAAAGCAGTATCATGTTGAAAATTTGGATGTTATTGAATTCTGGATAAATTAAATTATAAATCTTTAAAATTTATCCTTGAACTTGTTTTATTGAATTCTTATATCATTGTCAACATCCTCATGCTTATATTATGTTGAAAGTCATCTATGGCCTGTAGTGCATAGATGGACTTGGTATAATTATGATCAAGGATTATTCGGTATAATCATGACCGTAATGTTACAAATGATGTGGTAAAAGTCCTCATTGGCCCGTAATGCATTGGTGGATAGTTGTTGGCATGATCATGACTGTTGATGAAAACACGAATATCCTTGGCCCGTAGTGCATGGATAATTTGTGGTCGTGATACTAATGAATATCCTTGGCCGTAGTGCAGGGATGATGTGGATTATATTTTAAGCGGAGTCTCAGCGATAAAATTGATGAAAAACCTTTTAAATCATAGAAGATAGTAGATTTTATGCTCTACTTGACTCTTCTAATGGATTGCTTGTTCTGCTTGCGTTAAACTTGATATTGTTATATTGTATTAGTTTAACATTGTTGAAGACTAACGATAATTTATTCTGCATTATCTTAGTCATAATATTTCTTGCTGGGCTAGTTAAGCTAACCTTTTGCTTTCATTATTCTCTTCAGGAAATGAGAATATAGCTGGGACTAGCCGGGGAACGGAGTGACGGTCCAGATGATAGCATTAGTAGTCCTCACTATTTTGTTAAATAATGTGATAATAAATGTAATGAGGACTCCATTGAGTGTGGATATTGTCTATATGACAATATTCATTTTAAAACTCTCAGTTTATGTTTTGTCATATATTACACGACAGTTGTATTATTAAGTTGTATTTGAATTTTGTACCATGTATTTGGTGACTCAAGATGGGTGATGTATACCTATTTTTGGGGCGTCACAGTTGGTATCAAAGCTTAGGGATATGATCCCTGGCTGAGATGTGAGACAAGAACTAGGAGGGGAGAGACGGGGAATTCCTTCGCTAGTATGACCTACCTAAGTTTAATTGGTTTGTATTTGGTCAATCAGAATATAGGGATAATATGTTGCATGTCAATTAACCCTTATTTTGTGGCAGTATTTGAAAATGACATCTGAGAATGTTGAGAATAACTATGGAGCATAGGAGACCGTTGAGTCACCACAGATCAATAATCAGGATAATGTGCATCAAGAAGGTGACAATCCTCATGCAAACCATAACACTGACTAAATGATGAACGATGGAATATTTAGAGGCTTTATGAAATTCATGCAACATCAGGCGAGAGTGGCTCCTGTCCAAAATGCAGGTGGAAACACTGGCAATTCTCGGACGGTCACCGCTAAGCAGTTCAAGGAGCTGGGACCACCGGAGTTTTTTGGAGAGCCAAAACCACTTAAGGCGGAGACGTGGATAAAGCAGATCTGCAAGATATTTGATGTATTGGGTTGATCCGAGGAGCAAAAGGTTCCCTTTGCCACCTTCATGTTGCGAGCAGAGGCAGATTACTGGTGGGAATCTGTAAAGCGTACTCAACCTGCCACACTGAAGATGACTTGGGAGAAGTTCCAAGAATTGTTCAACGACAAGTACTTTCCCGAAAGTATTCGTCACATGAAAGAGGTAGAGTTCATTAAACTGGAGCAAAACAACATGACCGTGTCACAGTACAAAGCCAAGTTTCCGAGTTGTCCCGGTTTGCGTCCCACTTAGTTGATAATGAGGAGAGAATGACGCGGATGTTTCTAAGAGGTTTAAAACCTGAGATACGTCAATACCTTATCTCTCACAAACTTTGCTTGTATTCAGATGTTGTTAATATGGCTCAGTTATTAGAGCGCGATAATGAGTCAACTCAACCAAGAGAGAGCAATCGACAAAATGATAATACCAGTGGTAGCAGTCATCGAAGCGGTGACAACACGCGTGGAGGGAATCAACAGGCCAGAAATGGTAACCACTTCGGTGGTAATCATGGCCAAGACAATAAGAGTGGACATTACAAGAAGAGGAGATTCAACAATGATGGAAAGACGTCAACACCAGAACCCGTTGTTAAGGAAGGAGAACGACCACCTATCATATGCTTCAAATGCGAGGGAGGGAGGACATCATCCAAAGCGCGCTGATGCAAAGTCCAAAGCGTGTTATAATTATGGAAGAGAAGGTCACCTAGCCCGATTTTGTTGTGCACCGAAGACAAGTCCAGCTAGGATGGAGGCACCAAAGGACATCCCAGAAAAGTCAAAGCCGATAGTTCAAGGGAGAGCGTTTGTCGTGACCTTTCAGAAAGTAAGGAACCCAAACGAGGTCATCACGGGTAAGCTTATCATAAACTCTAGCGAAGTATATACCTTATTTGATACCAGTTCTACCCATTCTTTTATTTCTCCTACTTGCGCTCAACGTTTAAATTTAACTTCGGAGAAATTAGACTTTGACTTATCTGTTGAAACTCCGTTGGGAGAAACCTTCATTACATCCACTATTTATAAGTCTTGTTTGGTTCAAATCGGAACCCTCACATTACCTATCGATCTTATTTCATTGAAAATACTTACATTTGACGTAATTATAGGGATTGATTGGTTAACTACTCATCATGCAAAAATTGATTGTTTTTGTAAGGTTGTTAACTTTCATATTCCTAAGCAACCTATTATGCGAATTCAAGCAACCAAACCATTAAAATCAATCACTGTCATCTCAAGCCATAAAGTTATTTGTTTATTGAAAAATGGATGTCAAGCTTTCTTAGTTCATGTCACAGATTTAAACAAAAATACGTCAGTTTTGAATGATATTTCTATTGTTAATAAATTTCCTGACTTATTCCCTGAAGAACTTCCTAGCCTACCCCCAGAACGTGAAATTGAATTTTGTATCGACCTTGAACCCGATTCAAAACCCATTTCCAAAGCCCCATATCGAATGACTCCTATTGAAATTTAGGAGTTAAAGACTCAACTGCAGGAATTGTTAGACATTAGCTTTATTCGTCCTAGTACGTCTCCTTGGGGTGCTCCTGTTCTATTTGTGAAGAAGAAAGATAGGAGTATGCGACTTTGTATTGATTATCGGAAGTTGAATCATGCCACTATCAAAAATAGGTACCCATTGCCACGTATTGATGACCTGTTTGACCAGTTGCAAGGCGCCAAATTCTTTTCAAAGATTGATCTTCATTCCGGATATCACCAATTGAAGATTAAAACCGATGACATTCCAAAGATGGCTTTCAGAACTCAGTACGAGCATTATGAATTCCTAGTCATGTCTTTTGGATTGACTAATGCTCCTGCTGCCTTCATGGATATGATGAACCAAGTATTCAAGGAATATTTGGATCACTTTGTGGTCGTCTTTATTGATGACATCCTCATTTATTCCAAAAGTTGTGAAGATCATGAGCAACACTTAAGGATGATACTCCAAAAGCTTCGTGAGAACAAGTTATATGCCAAGTTGAAGAAATGCGAGTTCTGGCTTGAGGAAGTTGCATTCCTTGGGTATGTGATATCGAATCATGGAATATCTGTTGACCCTGCAAAGATTGAAGCAATTCAAAGTTGGGAGCAACCTAAGTCAGTGACCGAAGTACGTAGCTTTCTCGGCTTAGCTGGTTATTATCGGAGATTCGTTGAAGAATTTTCTCGAATCGCTACTCCATTAACTCAGTTAACTCGGAAAGATACAAAATTCAGTTGGAGCGAGGAATGTGAGAAGAGTTTTCAAGAACTCAAGATGAGACTCATTTCAGCACCTGTTCTGACAATACCATCTGGCTCGGAGGGATTGGTCATCTATAGTGATGCTTCGGGTAAAGGGTTAGGATGTGTTCTCATGCAACATGGGAAAGTCATAGCCCATGCCTCACGACAACTCAAAGAATATGAGAAGAATTATCCTACTCATGATCTAGAGTTGGCAGCAATCGTTTTTGCACTAAAGATTTGGAGGCATTACCTGTATGGAGAGAAGGTGGAGATCTATACGGATGATAAAAGCCTTAAATATTTATTCACTCAAAAGGAAATCAACATGCGACAATGACGTTGGCTTGAACTATTGAAAGATTATGATCATACCATCCAATACCATCCTGGAAAAGTGAACGTGGTAGCTGACGCATTGAGTAGAAGATCATATGTGGGTACGAGTGCGTTATTGTCAACGTAAAGGCCCATTTTGTATGACTTGGAAAGGATATAAATAGAGTTAAAGACTTTAGGGACCCATGTGATGATGGCGAATATACAAGTAGAACCGACTTTAATTGATAAAGTTAAAGCTGCTCAAGCTACAGACTTGGAGGTGATGCGTATGAGGAAGAAAGTACAAGAAGTTGCTATTCTGGAAGTAAGAATCGATGAAGAAGGAATACTTCGAGTCAACTCCAGACTTTGTGTTCCTAACGACCCTGATTTAAAGTACAAAATCATGATGGAGGCGCATAACACACAGTTTGCAATCCATCCTGGGAGTACCAAAATGTATCATGATCTTCGACATACATTTTGGTGGAGCAATATGAAGAGAGAGATCACAGAGTTTATCTCAAGGTGTCTAACTTGTCAACGAGTCAAGGCGGAGCGTCAAGTGCCAAAAGGTCCATTGCAACCACTTGAAATTCAAAAATAGAAGTGGGAGCACATTACCATGGATTTCGTTACTGGTCTTCCCAAGGTTTCTCAAGGTATAGATGCTATTTGGGTCATTGTTTATAGATTGACCAAGTCTTCTCATTTCTTACCTATACGAGAAACTTATACACTTGAACGTCTTGCTCGTATGTACATAAATGAGATTATAAGACTGCATGGTATGCCAGTATCCATAGTTTCTGATCGAGACCCAAGATTCACTTCACGGTTTTGGGTTAGTTTGCAAAAAGCTATGGGCACGGATTTACGATTTAGCTCAGCATATCATCCTCAGACGGACGGGCAGTCGGAGAGGACTATTCAAACTCATGAAGATCTATTAAGACTCCGTGTCCTTGACTTCAAGGGAAGTTAGGACAAGTTCTTACCATTGGTGGAGTTTTCCTACAACAACAGTTATCAAACAAGTATTGGCATGGCTCCATTTGAGGCGTTGTATGGGAGAAAGTGTCGTTCTCCAGTATGTTGGGATGAGGTGGGTGAAGCAACGTTGTTGGGACCGGAGTTGGTACGTATGATTACGAAAAAGATTCAAACGGTCCGACAACGTATAAAAACCTCACAAGATCGACAAAAGAGTTATGCTGATCTTCATCGAAAGGACGTGTAATTAGATATTGGAGATCATGTGTTGTTATGTGTTGCTCCATGGAAAGGATTTATGAGATTCGGAAAGAGAGGAAAGCTCAATCCTCGATTCATTGGCCCATTTTTAATCCTCGATCGAGTAG
This sequence comes from Panax quinquefolius, assembly GCA_020205615.1. Taxonomy (NCBI): domain Eukaryota; kingdom Viridiplantae; phylum Streptophyta; class Magnoliopsida; order Apiales; family Araliaceae; genus Panax; species Panax quinquefolius. The sequence continues at coordinate 81,662,471 of CM035158.1, forward strand.
GAACTATGGCCTATAGACTCGCTTTACCGCCAAGTATGTCTCGTGTTCATAACGTTTTTCACATATCCATGTTACGTAAATATGTGGAAGACCCGAACCACATTATTGAGTTAGAACCAGATGAAATAGCAGAAGATTTAACATATGAAGAGGTTCCTGTTAAAATCTTGGATAAGAAGGAACATATTCTATGCTCCAAGGTTATACCTCAAGTCAAAGTTTTGTGGAGAAACCATGATATTGAGGAAATAACATGGGAGTTAGAATCTGAAATGAAATCAAGGTATCCTTACCTCTTCAACATAATAGGTACGTACCCTAATTTTGAAGGCAAAATTTCATAAGAAGGGGAGGTTTTAAGACCCCAACTTTTATGAATAAAGATGAATTTTCTATAAATATCATTTTTGAATATTATGGAGTGAATTTGATATAATGTTATAGTTGTGGGTAATATTTATAAATTTTGTAAAGTACACAAGTTATTATATAATATTTGATTGGTCGGGGAATATTCGTTTTAACAGGGAATATTCGTACGCCGGCACAATCATTAGTGGACCCCACAACGAAATTATTGTCGGATTAAGAAAACGACAAAAATATCTTTCTATAAAAATAACGGCAAAAGTTTTACCGTTAACTGTTGAAACACCTAGTGTTAAAAGTACAGTAATACACGTGGTTGCATAGTAGCACACGGTATTGATTATTGATGCTTACGTGAGAAGTCACTCAGTTTTGTTCAATTATTGCTACAACAATTGCTGCATAGTATCTCACGTTATTTGATTCAATTATTGTCGATATTTTTTATATTAGTAAATCAATAATTGAGACGAAAAAGTTATTAATATTATTATTTGCAATATTGACGATGTCTAGAAGTTCTGTCAAGGAGAGGTTTGGTCACCTAATTGCGGCGCTAATAGGGAGAAATCCTTATTGAAAGCCCCTCTTTCCGAGGAACGACTCGGTTGTTAAATATCATGAATTATAATAATAATGATAAATGTTGTTAAAAATATTGAGGAATTTTTTATGAAGTATTTGATGTATTTATGAACCCCCATTTACCCATTTTTCAAAATGATCGGTAAAAAATTTATTCTTTATATTAAAGGTGGGGCCCGTGTGGAAGAAATGGATGAAATGAAAATGGGGTGGGGGAAGTTTACGTATAGGGAGGGGAATGATATATATATATATATATATATAATATATATATATATATATATATATATTTATTATATATATATATATATATATATATATATATATATATATATATATATAGCATGTGTTGATAAAAAAAGAAGGAGCGGAGAATTTCCTTTCATAGTAAGGCAAAGGTTATTCTTATTATATATATATATATATATATATATATATATATATATTATAAGTTTTGTTTTATTTGATTATAAATAGAATATATTATATTTTATTTAAAATTTTTGTTTTATTAGAATATTTTTATTGCATAATAATGAATAGTAAATCAAATTTTTAGAAAAATCAATAGAATCGAATTAGTACTACCGTGATATATCTTGTTGGTGCGTGATTTTATAAAATTCAAATAGTATCCTTTCCATTCTCCTATAAATAGGATGCTTAGTTAGAATTGAAAATCACACCAGAATTAGAGAATTCTTCTTCTATAATCTTGAGCGTATTTCTTTAGAGTTTTAGAAAGCTTTGAGTGTAGAGAACAGTGAAAGTTTTCTTCAAGAATATTCCCGCTATACTAGTTGGAATACTCTTCTTTTCAAGGTAAGGGATGTTATTTTTGTTCAATATTCGCTTGAAATAATTTTTTCTTCTATACTTTGTAGTATGTAAGTAATATTATTTCGTTTCAGATTTTGAATTCTATACTCGTTTTGTTAACGTTTTGGCTTCTAAACTCCATGAAATTAGTAGAATATCCTTGATATTTGTGCTTCATCCAGTATCTTTTCATGAAAATATTATTTTGAGCATTCTTGATAAGTTTTAACTTTTTCATGCCGGAGTACTATTCACGGGGTACTATTACCGAATTACTATTCATGGGGTACTATTTACTCCAGTACTATTCACCTAGGGTACTATTCATGATAAAAAAATTGATTCCTTTTTGGTCCAAATTATTTTTGGTACAATATTATTCTTGAATTTTACTCCACAAAGCAGTATCATATTGAAAATTTGGACGTTATTGAATTCTGGATAAATTAAATTATAAATCTTTAAAATTTATCCTTGAACTTGTTTTATTGAATTCTTATATCATTGTCATCATCCTCATGCTTATATTATGTTGAAAGTCATCGTGGCGTGAGAAGTGTATAGATGGACTTGGTATGATTATGACTGAGGATTATTAAGGGTATAATCATGACCGTAATGTTACAAATGATGTGGTAAAAGTCCTCATTGGCCCGTAGTGCATTGATGGACAGTTGTTGGCATGATCATGACCATTGATGAAAACACGAATATCATTGGCCCATAGTGCATGGATAATTTGTGGTCGTGATACTAATGAATATCTTTGGCCGTAGTGCAGGGATGATGTGGATTATATTTTAAGCTGAGTCTAAGCGATAAAATAGATGAAAAACCTTTTAAATTATAGAAGATAGTAGATTTTATGCTTTACTTGACTCTTCTAATGGATTGCTTATTCCGCTGTAGTTAAACTTGATGTTTGTTATATTTAATCAGTTTAACATTGTTGAAGGCTAACGCTAATTTGTTCTGCATTATCTTAGTCATAATATTTCTTACTGGGCTAGTTGAGCTCACCCTTTGCTTTCATTGTTCTCTTTAGGAAATGAGAATATAGTTGGGACTAGTCGGGGAACAGAGTGACGGTCCAGATGATAACATTAGTAGTCCTCACTATTCTGTTAAATAGTGTGATAATAAATGTAATGAGGACTCCATTGAGTGTGGATATTGTCTAGATGACAATATTCGTTTTAAAACTCTCAGTTTATATTTTGTCGTATATTACATGACAGTTGAATTATTAAGTTGTATTTGAATTTTGTACCATGTATTTGGCGAATCAAGATGGGTGATGTATACCTATTTTTGGGGCATCACAACACAATCATTGGTGGACCCCATAATGAAATTATTGTCGGAGTTGAAAAACGACAAAAATATCTTTTTATAAAAATAACGATGAAAGTTTTACCGTTAACTGTCAAAATACCCAGTGATAAAAGTACAGTAATACGTGTGGATGCATAGTAGCACACAGTATTGATTATTGATGCTTATGTGAGAAGTCACTCAGTTTTATTCAATTATTGCTACAGTAATTGCTGCATAGTATCTCATGTTATTTGATTCAATTATTATCACAATATTTTATATTATTAAATCAATAATTGAGATGACAAGTTATTCATATTATTATTTGCATAATTAACAATGTCTAGAAAGTTCTGTCGAGGAAAGGGGTTTGGTCACCTAATTGCGCTCCAATAGGGTGAAATCCTTATCGAAAAGCTCCTTCTTTCCTGAGAACGATCTGGTTGTTAATATTGCGAGTTATAATAATGACGAATAAATATTGTTAAAAATATTAAGGGGATTTTTATAAAGTATTTGTTGTAAGTCTGGCGTATTATTTGAACCCCCACTTACCCATTTTTTAAAATAATCGGGAGAAGTTATCTCAGTTTTGTTATATATATATATATAAGAATTATATATATATATATATGTTTTAAATAATGTCGGTATGGGGGGGGAAGAAATCACGGGAGGACTACTATTTAGTATATATATATATATATATATATATATATATATATATATATATATTATAATAAGTTTTGTTTTTATGAAAATAGAATATATTATATTTTATTATGCATAGTATTTGTATAGTAATTGCATAGGAAACTTTGAAAAATCAGACGAAATATTTCGGTCGTCCGTGATGTCGCAAATTATTTCGTCCGTGAAAAATTCTTAACAATGCCCTTCTATTATCCTATAAATATGATGCTTAGTTAGAATTGAAAATCACACTAGAATCAGAGAATTCTTTTTTTATAATATTGAGCGTATTTCTTTAGAGTTTAAGGAAGCTTTGAGCATAGAAAATAGTATAAGTTTTTTTCAAGATAATCCCCGCCCTACCAGTCGAAATACTCTCCTTTTTAAGGTAAAATATATTATTTTTGTTCAATATTCGTAAGAAATAATATTTTCCATACTCAGTAGTATGTAAGTAATACTATTTCGTTTCAGATTTTGAATTCTATACTCATTTTAATAAGTTTTGACTTCTATACTCCATGAAATTAGTAGAATATCCTTAAAATTTACGTTTCATTCAGTATCTTTTCATGAAAATATTATTATGAACATTCTTGATAAGTTTTAACTTTTTCATGCCAGAGTACTATTCACACGGTACTATTCTCGAAGTACTATTCACGGGGTACTATTCACTCAGTTACTATTCACCCGGGGTAATATTCATGATAAAAATTGATTAATTTTTGGTCCAAATCATTTTTGGTACAATATTATTTTTGAATTTTACTCCATAAAGCAGTATCATGTTGAAAATTTGGACATTATTGAATTCTAGATAAATTAAATTATAAATCTTTAAAAAATTATCCTTTGCTTTCTTTTAATTGAATTCTTGTATCATTGTCATCATCCTCATGCTTATATTGTGATGAAAGTCATCTTTGGCTTACGCGCATAGATGGACTGTTGATTGGTATGATTATGACCAGGGATTATTCGGTGTAATCATGACCGTAATATTACAAATGATGTGGTAAAAGTCCTTATTGGCCCGTAGTGCATTGATGGACAGTTATTGGCATGATAATGACCATTGGTGAAAACGCGAATATCCTTGGCCCGTAGTGAATGGATAATTCATGGTTGTGATAATAATGAATATCCTTGGCCTGTAGTGCAGGGATGATTCGATGATGTAGATTATTTATTAAGCTGAGTCTCATCGATAAAATTGATGATAACCTTTTTAAATCATAGAAGATAGTAGATATAATGCTCTACTTGACTCTTCTAATGGATTGCTTGTTCCCCTGCAGTTAAACTTGATGTTTATTATATTTTATCAGTTTAACACTATTGGGCTAACGATAATTTATTCTCCATTATCTTAGTCATAATATTTCTTATTGGGCTAGTTGAGCTCACCCTGTTGCTTTCATTGTTCTCTTCAGGCAATAAGAACGTAGCCGAGACTAGTCGGGGAACGGAGTGATGGTCCGAGATGGTGCATTAGTAGTCCTCATTATTCTGTGAAATAGTTTGATAATAATTGCTACACCCCCAAATCCGAGTACTTCATTTCCACCAGATTTCATGTTCACTTGATAAAAACATCCATGTCTAACTACCCAATCATAATAAAATGTAATAATAGACCTTCCCATTAAAGGACTACATTAATAAGTTCAATAAAATCTCCTAGGTTATCTAACCTTTAACTACAGACATCATATGCGGAAAATTAAATAATTACATCACAATAACTAAAAACAAAATCTGACAATATTAAAAGTCAACATGTTTACAAGTCTTCAATACTTGTTCATCTTTCCTTTTCCTTTACTGGTGCTAGGTACGTCGACCTTCTCAACTTTAGCTGCAATAGTTATATAAGCAAGAGTGAGCAAACAATGCTCATTTGAAATGACAATAAACAAAACTTTATAACAACTGCAAAATAATAGGCTCGATAGAACTGAACAATATGCTCTATCAACGATAATCAAAATCTGAAATATATATCTGAAATATATATCCATAGTTGTAAGTAATCTTTCAACTTAAACTCTAATAGTTATAAGACTATAAGGACTTCTCGTACTTAGGGGGATCAGCCCTTCGTACAATGCATTGTGCACAAACATCTAAACGCTTATGGTTAAATAATCCCCTATAATAGGGTTGTTCATCTCAGTTTTAACATACGAGTCCGCACCAAAGGAAGTTTGGTTTGGATAAACTTCAAGGTAATTTAGAGTTCAACGAACATCAACTAAGGATTAGTTGAATCAATATAGTTTAATATCACTTCAAGTGCTCGATAACAATATGATATGAAATAGTCATGAATTATAAGTGAATCAACATTATACATCGAAAATATGATTTAGAAATGGACTAGAACAATAATAAGCTAAGGCTAATAATCTTACTCAATAAAAGAAGTGAGTTAATGAACGTGCATGATTAATAACAAGTTGAGGAATAAAACTTGCTCAACATAAGAATAACAGAATTTAGGAACTTGCGTAGTTAGAACCACATTAAAGCTAGGAATCCTTCTCAAAGTAAGAGTTAGGTTGAAGAGTTTTCATGAACATAACCAAGTTAGAATAGATATATACGTAGGTTTAGGAACTTGCCCAATGCATCAATAAGGTTTAAGCACTTGCACAATCGTAAAAGTAGAGTTAGGGAACTTTCCTCGTGTGTAGGATTTTATTCAATCTTTAAGTATTATATATTCAACTTGCACATCACAATATCACCACATAACACACAATATCTTGAATAAACACTAACTTTTATTTATTCATCATCTTTAAAAAGATCACAACCATGATAGCATCCCTGCTATCTACATTACTTTCCTGAACTACAAAAGTTTCAGAATAACTTCATCATCATCATCACATCCCATTGGTTATATCATACCCAGGATTTACATCTTATTTACTCATCAATCACATAGTAATTACATTTATGACGACCTATTAAAATGTTGTATAGCCTTACGACGCTCCTCTTCCATAATATGAAACATTGTTCGGCGATCTAGCATGTACGATGGCAGCGTCTCGAACTGGATAGGATAACACATGACTCGATCTTGAGCTCGATTGATCACGGTGTTGAAAACACTATTCATCTCTTCCATCTTGATCCTCAATATCGGGCTAGGTGACCTTCTCTTCCACAATTGTAGCATGCTTTGGACTGGTGCGTACAGTTTGGACTTATGTGTCCCTCTCCTCCGCATTTGTAACATACGAATGGTGGTCGTTCTCCTTCCTTAACAACAGGTGCCGGTGCTGACGTCTTTCCATCATTATTGAATCTCCTCTTCTTGAAATATCCACTTCTATTATCTTGGCCATGATTACCACCGGAGTGTCACAGTTGGTATTAAAGCTTAGGGATATGATCCCTAGCTGAGATGTGAGACTAAAACTAGGAGGGGAGAGACAGGTAATTTCTTCGCTAGTATGACCTACCTAAGTTTATTTGTTATTTAATTGGTCGGTCAGAATATGGGGATAATATATTCCATATAAGACCTCAAATTTTATGAATAAAGATTAATTTTCCCGAAATATTTTTTTAAGTATCAATTAGTCACTCAGTTATACTCAATTATTATTACAGTAATTGCTGCATAATATCTCTCATATTATTGATTCAATTATTGTCACAGTATCATCTACATAATATTTTTAAATCAATAATTGAGACGATAAAAATATTCATATTATTATTTATATTATTGACGATGTCTAAAAAGTTCTATCGAGGAAAGGGGTTTGGTCACCTAATTGAGCGCTAATAGGGAGAAATCCTTGTCGTAAATCCCCCTCTTTCTTGGGAATGATCTGGTTGTTAAATATTATGAGTTATAATATTAATGATGAATAAGTTCGTATTGATTAAAGATGAAATTGATATTTCCATTGTGTTAAGATTATTAGTGTTTGTGAAAATCGACATTTATTTCGATAATAATTAATTTCTGGAGGTTAAATTGACCAATCGGGTAATGAATCGGATAAATAAGCAATTAATTGCTATTAGTTCACATGCATATAACTATTTGTTCACATGAATGGAACTATTGATTCATATGCATGTTCTATTGATTCACATGTATGTACTATTAAGGGAGGTGGTGCAAGTTTGATAATACTTGCAGGACTAAATTAAAAATGAAGGAAAAGATGAAGGTATTATACTGTAATATTTTGAGCCCCAAAACGTGTAATTATCGAAAATATATTTTTCTATAAATAGAAGCTCATTCTTCTTTCATTCTCACCAATTCACTAAGACTCACAAGAGCAATTATAGAGAGAGAAGCCATAGAGAGAAAGAAAAAGAGTATTCTGTTACTTCACTATTGTAGTATCCAGCCTTCTACTAAGGTAAGAGGTATTATTTCTTTTGTATTCGTAAGGGATATTATTTTTGTTCAATATCCATATGAAATAATATTTTCTTCCATACTCTATAGTATGTAAGTAATATTATTTCGTTTCAGATTCTGAATTCTACACTCATTTTGTTAAAGTATTGCTTTTATACTCCGTAAAATTAGTAGAATATCTTTGAAATTTGCGTTTCATCTAGTATTGTTTCACAAGGAAATTTTTTTAAACAGTCTTGTTAAATTTCAATATTTTCATGCTGGAGTACTATTCATGGGTACTATTCATTTATACGACATTATTTATACGTACGGTACTATTCACAAAGTACTATTAATAGGCACTATTCATAAATATAGTACTATTCATAAATACGGTACTATTCACAAAATACTATTCATGAAGTACTATTCACGGGATACTATTCAAAAAGTACTATTTCTGAAGTACTATTTATAGTATACTATTCACTCAGGTACTATTCACTCGGAGTACTATTTATGATAAAAATTGATTTCTTTTCGGTTCAAATCATTTTTGATACATTATTATTCTTGAATTTTACTCTAAAAAACAGTATCATGTTGACAATTTGGATATTATTGAATTATGGATAAATTAAATTATAAATCTTCAAAATTTATCCTTGCTTTTTATTTAATTGAATTCTTATATCATTGTCATCATCCTCATGCTTATTGTGAGACCCCGAATTTTATGAAATAAAAGTATCCAATTTTTCTATTTTGGTGAATAGTTAAATTGATAAAAGTTTAAAGTTAAGGGTGACATTTAAAATTTTTTCAAAGTAAGTGATGATGAAGTTTTGTTTTATTAGTATTATTAATGTAATAAAAGCGTAAAAAACTTTTTATATAAAAATGTAATACTTTTATAAAGTTATTCTATTAATAGAATATAAATATATTCTATTATGCATAGTGTTTTGCATAGTAAAATCTTTTTATATAAAATCAGAATACTTTTATAAAGTTATTCTATAAATAGAATATATTATATTTTATTATGCATAGTGTTGCATAGTGCCTGCATAGTATTTTGCATAGTAAAATCTTTTTATATAAAACATAATACTTTTATAAAGTTATTCGTTTTATTAGATTAGAAATAGAATATATTATATTTTATTTAAAAGATTTTGCTTTAAATATGAACCGTCCGATTAAAAGTAAATCAATCTGGACCGTTCATGAATTAGTTACTATGCAGTCCATTCTTCTATAAATAGAAGCTCATTCCTTCATTATTTCTTACGAATTTACTGAAACTCCAGAGAGAGAAACTATAGATAGAATTCTTCTTCTATAATCTTGAGCGTATTTCTTTAGAGTTTAAGAAAGTTTTGAGCGTAATATAATTTTTCTTCGAGTATATCCTCGCCTTACCAGTCGGAATACTCTTCTTTCAAAGGTAAGGGATATTATTTGTTGTACCGTAAGGGGTATTATTTTTTTTCATATTCATGAAGAGAACTTCTGTTATTCCATTCTTTATTATTCTCATTGGAATAACTTTGTATCTGGGACTATCCTATACTTGGTGAAATTCTTACATTATTCCATTATTTATTATTCTCTTTGGAATAACTTTTAATACATGCACAAGTACCGCATACATGGTGAAATTTCATTGTTATTCCAATCTTTATTATTTTGTTGGAATATCCTCGTCATGCGCTTTTATGCCGGACTGGTTAAAATCTTTATTATTACATTGGAATATCACATGCAATGCGTTTTCTGTGGGACTGGTTTTGTTATTTATTATTCTATTGGAATAACACATACATGAGAAGTACCGCATGCATGGTGATTTCTGTTGTTATTTCATTCTTTATTATTCTGTTGGAACATCTTGTCGGTGCGAATTTCGCCTGACTTGATTCCATTATTTATTATTCTATTGGAATAACTCGCCTATCTGTCTGACGTCTGCATGCATGGTGATTTTTTGTTATTATTCCATTCTTTATTATTACATTGGAATATCCCGCTTGCGTATGACACGCTTTGACCGGTTCCGTTATTTATTATTCTATTGGAATAACTTTTCTCATGCGCCAATACCGCATGCATGGTGATTTCTTTTGTTATTCCATTCTTTATTATACTCAGTTGGTTAAAGTTTTGACTTCTATACTCCATGAAATTAGTGGAATATCCTTGATATTTGCACTTCATCCAGTATCTTTTCATAGAAATATACTTCTGAGCATTCTTGAATTTTACTTTACAAAGAAGTATCATGTTGACAATTTCGACGTTATTAGTTCCTGGATAATTTAATTCTTGAACTTGTTTTATTGAATTCTTATATCATTGTCATCATCCTCATGTTTATATTTTGTTGAAAGTCATTTGTGGCATGTAGTGCATGGATGGACTTGGTATGATTATGACCAGGGATTATTCGGTATAATCATGACCGTAATGTTACAAATGATGTGGAAAAAGTCCTCATTGGCCCGTAGTAGTGCATTGATGGACGCTTTTGATATGATTATGGCTATGGATTCTCTTGACCATGGGTGCAGAGATGAATTATTTTATGGCATGATCAGGACCGTTGATGAAAACACAATTATCTTTGGCCCGTAGTGCATGGATAATTCGTGGTCGTGATACTAAATAATATCCTTGGCCGCAGTGCAGGGATGATGTGGATTATTTATTAATTTGAGTCTCAAATGATAAAAGTGATGAAAAACCTTTTAAATCATAAAAGATAGTAGATTTTATTCTCTACTTGACTCTTTTAATGGATTTCTTGTTCAAATGCAGATTAAACTTGATGTCTATTGTATTTTATCGGTTTAACATTGTGTGAATAATGATAATTTATTATTCAAAGATTATCTTAGTCATAATATTTCTTCTTGGGCTAGTTGAGCTCACCTTTCCTTCCTTTGTTCTCTTCAGAAATGAGAAGCGTAGTCGAGACAAGTCGGGGAGCGGAGTGATGTGTCAGATGATAGCATTAGTAGTCCTCACTATTCTGTTAAATAGTGTGACAATAAATGTAACGAGGACTTATTCTGAGAGTGGATATTGTCTAGAAGATAATATTCCTATTTAAACTCTCAGTTTATGTTTTGTCGTATTTTACACGACAGCTGTATTATTAAGTTGTATTTGAATTTTGTACCATGTATTTGGCGACTCAAGATGGGTGATGTATACCTATTTTTAGGGGCGTCACACTTATATTGTGATGAAAGTTATTTGTGGTTTACGTGCATAGATGGACTGTTGATTGGTATGATTATGACTAGGGATTATTTGGTATAATCATGACCGTAATGTTACAAATGATGTGGTAAAAGTCCTCATTGGCCCGTAGTGCATTGATGGACATATGTTAGTATGATCATAACCATGCGTTCTCTTCGGCCAAGGGTGCAAAGATGAATTGTTGTTTGGCATGATCTTGGCCATTGATGAAAACATGAATATCCTTGGCCTGTAGTGCATGGATAATTCGTGGTCGTGATACTAATGAATATCCTTGGCCTGTAGTACATGGATAATTCATGGTCGTGATACTAATGAATATCCTTGGCCCTTAGTGCATGGATAATTCAGTGATGTGGATTATTTATTAAGATGAGTCTGAGCGATAAAATTGATGATAAACTTTTAAATCATAGAAGATAGTAGATATCATGCTCTACTTGACTCTTCTAATAGATTGCTTATTCCGCTGCAGTTGTTGATCTAAAACATATTGTCTATTGTATTCTATCAGTTGTTATACTATTGAAGGCTAAGGATAATTTATTCTGCATTATCTTAGTCATAATATTTCTTACTGGGCTAGTTGAGCTCACCATTTTCTTTCACTGTTCACTTCAGGAAATGAGAATATAATTGAGACTAGTCGGGGAATGGATTGACGGTCCAGATGGTTGTTTTAGTAGTCCTCACTATTCTGTGAAATAGTGTGATAATAATTATAATGAGATTGAATTTGAGTGTGGATATTGTCTAGGAGACAATATCCGTGTTAAAACTCTCAACCATGTTTTGTCGTATTCTACACGACGGTTGTATATTTAAGTTGTAGTTATATTCTGTACCATGTATTTGGCGAATCAGAATGAGTTATGTATACCTATTTTGGGGGCGTCACAGTTGGTATCAAAGCTTAGGGATATGATCCCTGGCTGAGATGTGAGACTAGAACTAGGAGGGGAGAGATGAGTTAATCATTCGCTAGTATGTCCTACCTAAGTTATTTACTATTTAATTGGTCGGTCAAAGTATAGGGATAATATGTGGTATGTCAATTAACCCTAGTTTTGTGACAGTGTTTGAGAATGACATCTGAAAATCAAGAGATGAACTCATATAGAGTTTTAAGTGCTGAATCGAGGAGATTTATATAAAGAATACATATTGGAGTATAATATGTTGTTATAAAGATTTTTATTTGGGAGTACTAATTATGTTATTAAACTTGATTGTAGGATGTCAGGTGAAGAAGAAATTAGAGATATCCATGTGGTGAGTGAAGAATTAATAGTTGCATTCGAGCTAGTCGCAGAGGTAGTAGCTGAGAGTGAGGAACAAGATGAACCTGAGGACAATTTATAAGGGGAACTTTATTATCAAAATGTAGAACTGCAAAATCATATTCATGAGTTAGAGGAGCAGGCTGAAGAACGGCAGTCGGTCATTGAGCAAAAGGATGCAACAATTCAAGCTTGTGTTACCCGATATGTAATGCTTGAACAGAAGCACTCTTTGGCAGAGTATTAGATGATAAAGTTGGAATCTGAGAATTCAAATGTCAAGGATCAGCTAAAAGAAGAAAAAAATGAATGAGTGAGAATGAAGGATGCATGGGTAAAAGTCGCATGACGCGTTGATGTTATGGAAAGAGAAGTCCGATCCAAGAAGGTTAAAATAGATGCTATGTATTTCTCTTTTTTGACAGCAATTGGGAGAACCCAACATCGAGTTTTGAATTACCCTGTACATTGCGGTCAACCCCAATTCGATATGGATCGAAGATTAACGATTCAGATTATGGATCAGGAGTACGACGAAGTAGTTGAGGGTGAAATATGCCCTATAGCAAAAGTCAATTACAGCGGTAATGATGACACCAAAGGCTTTCCTAGACAAGTCAAAATCGGTGGTTCAAGTGAGAGCTCTTTTCGTAACTTCCCAAAAAAGCGAGGAACCGAATGAAGTTATCACGGGTAAGTTAATCATAAACTTTTGTGAAGTCTATACCTTAATTGATACTGGTTCTACCCACTCTTTTATTTCTCCTACTTGCGCTCAACGATTAAACTTGGCTCTGAAGAAATTAGACTTTGACTTATCTGTTGAAACTCCGTTAGGAAAAACCTTCATTACCTCACTGTTTATAAATCTTGTTTGATTCAAATCGGCACCGTCACGTTACCTGTCGATCTTATTCCTTTAAAAATACTTGCCTTTGATGTGATTTTAGGAATCGACTGGTTAACTACTCATCATGCTAAAATTAATTATTTTCGTAAGGTTGTTAGCCTTCCTAACCAACCTGTTATGCGAATTTAAGTAACCAAACCACTAAAGTTAATCATTGTCAAATTAAGCCATAAGTAAAGAGCCCCGAGCCTTTCTCTGGTGACTTTCAAGTCTTGGAATGCACCAAAGCCAGACTTTCTGTTGGGAACGCCTTGAACAACAGTGGCAAGTTGATAGGTATCAATGTGACGTGTTATCCAAGTCTTGGATGAGAGTCACAATTTTGAATGATATTTCTGTTGTTAATAAATTTCCTAATGTATTCCCGAAGAACTTCCTGGCCTACCCCAGAGCGTGAAATCGAATTTTGTAATGACCCCAATACAAAACCCATTTCTAAAACCCTCAAATATTTCTTCACCCAAAATGAACGTAACATGCGCCAAAGACGTTTTCTCGAGCTATTGCCATATTATGATAATATCATTCAATACCATCTTAGAAAAGCGAACGTGGTAGCTGACGTGTTGAGTAGAAGATCGTATGCGTTTACGAGTGCGATATTGCTAACACAAAAACCCATTTCGTATAACTTACAAATGACGAAGATAGAGTTAAAGACTCTAGGAACCTACATGAAGATAACAAATATACGATTAGAACCGACTTTAATAGATAAAGTTAAAGCCACTCAAACTACAGACTCAGAGCTGATGAATGTGAAGAAGAAGGTTCAAGAGGGCGTTATTCTAGAAGCAATAATCGAAGAAGAGAAGAAATCTCAACCCTCAATTTTATTGATCTATTTTAAATTGTTGATCTAATAGAAACTGTAGCCTATAGACTCACTTTACTACCAAGTATGTCGCGTGTTCATAACGTTTTTCACGTATCGATGTTACGTAAATATGTGGAAGACTCGAACCATATTATTTAATTAGAACTAGATGAGATAGCAGAAGATTTAATGTATGAGGTGATACTTGTTAAAATCTTATATAAGAAGGAACATATTCTACACTCAAAGGTTATACCTCAAGAGTTAGAGTCTGACGAGGTATCCTCACCTCTTCGACATACCAGGTACGTACCCTAATTTTGAGGACAAAATTTCATAAGAAGGGGAGATTGTAAGACCCCAAATTTTATGAATAAAGATTAATTTTCTCGAAATATTTTTTTTAAGTATTAAGGTGTTGATTCGATATAATGTTACAGTTGTGGTTAGTATTTAAAAATTTTGCAAAGTATGTAAGTTGTCATAAAATATTCGATTGGTCGAGGAATATTCATTTTATCAGGGAATATTCGTACGACGGCACAATCATTGGTGGGCCCCACAACGAAATTACTTCCGGAATGAGAAAACGACAGAAAAATCTTTTTATAAAAATAATGGCGAAAGTTTTACCTTTAAACTGTTGAACTACCTCGTGGTAAAAGTACAGTAATACGCGTGGTTGCATAATAGCACACGATATTGATTATTGTTGCTTACGTGAGAAGTCACTCAGTTATACTCAATTATTGCTACAGTAATTGCTGCATAATATCTCTCATATTATTGATTCAATTATTGTCATAGTATCATCTGCATAATATTTTTAAATCAATAATTGAGACGACAAATTTATTCATATTATTATTTTCATTATTGATCATGTCTAGAAAGTTCTGTCGAGGAAAGGGGTTTGGTCACCTAATTGCGCGCCAATAAGGAGAAATCCTTATCGAAAAGCTCCCTCTTTCTTGGGAATGATCTAATTGTTAAATATTGTGAGTTATTATATTAATGATGAATAAGTTCGTGTTAATTAAAGATGAAATTGATATTTGCATTGTGTTGGGATTATTAGTGTTAGTGGAAATCGACATTTATTTCGATAATAATTGATTTCTGGAGGTTAAATTGACCAATCGGGTAATTAATCGGATAAATAAGCAATTAATTGCTATTAGTTCACATGCATATAACTATTTGTTCACATGAATGGAATTATTGATTCACATGCATGTACTATTAGGGGAGGTGGTGCAAGTTTGATAATACTTGCAGGACTAAGTTAAAAATGAATGAAAAGATGAAGGTATTATACTGTAATATTTCGAGCCCCAAAACGTACAATTATCGAAACTATATTTTTCTATAAATAGAAGCTCATTCTTTTTTCATTCTCACCAATTCACTAAGACTCATAAGAGTAATTATAGAGAGAGAAGCTATAGAGAGAGAAACTATAGAGAGAAAGAAGAAGAGTATTCTACTATTTCACTATTATAGTATTCAGCCTTTTACTAAGGTAAGGGGTATTATTTCTTTCGTATTCATAAGGGATATTATTTTTGTTCAATATCCATATGAAATAATATTTTATTCCATACTCTGTAGTGTAAGACCCCAGCTTTTATAAATAAAGATGAATTTTTTTATAAATATTATTTTTGAATATTATGGAATAAATTTGATATAATGTTATAGTTGTGGGTAATATTTATAAATTTTGCAAAAGTAAGCAAGTTGTTATAAAATATTCGTTTGGTGGGAATATTCTTTTTGTTTGGGGAATATTAAATACGACTACTCAATCATTAGTGGACCCCACAATGAAGTATTGTTGTAGTTAGAAAGCGACAAGATTATTTTTCTATAAAAAATAACGGCAGAGGTGTTACCATCAAAAACTGTTGAACTACCGGTAGTAAAAAAATACGATGTCTGGCGTAGTTGTATAAGTAGCACACGATATTGATTATTGATGCTTACGTGAGAAGTCACTCATTTATGCTCAATTATTGCTACGAAGAATTCTTGATCATATCTCTTATATTATTGATTCAATTATTGTCACACATCCGTATAATATGTTATAGTATTAAATTATTAATTGAGACGACAAGTTATAAATGATTAATAATTGTTGAAAGATTAAATATGTGTTGATTAAAAATAAAATGATTTGTGGTAATATTTATTCAATCCTTGATGTATATAAAGAGTCTGTTATGAGACGTTTGTGGTAAGTTTGATTATTTTATGGGGGGGGCCCATATGTCATCATCTAAGAGTCCATCGTCAATAGTAACTACCTTTGTGAATAGTAATTACCTTTGTAAATAGTAATTACCTTTGTGAATAGTAATTACCTTCGTCAATAGTATTTACCTTCGTCAATAGTAATTACCTTCTTCAATAGTAATTACCTTCGTCAATTGTAATTACCTTCGTCAATAGTAATTACCCCTTCGTAAATAGTAGTTGTCCCTTCAATATTACCAAGAGTTAACTGCCTCTTCGGTGTTCCAAGGGTTAATTACCCCTTCACAAATAGTAGTTGTCTCTTGATATTACCAAGAGTCATTTTGACCCTTCGTTAAGACCAAGAGCCACCCTCGGTTTTCTATAAATAGAAAGCTCATTCCTTCATTATTTCTTACTTAATTCCTTTGAAACTCTGAGAGAGAAACTATAGAGAGAAAGAAGAAAAGTATTTTCTACTTCACTTTCCAATATTCACTCTTCTAAGGTAGGGAATATTATTTGTTGTACTCGTAAAGGGTGTTATTCTTTCTTATTCATGAAGAGAGGCTGTTGTTATTCCATTGCTTATTATTCTATTGGAATAACCTGTAAAAGTGGCATACCCTATACATGACCTGTATATGCGGAATACCTATACTTGGTGAATTCCTTATATTATTCCATTCTTATTTATTACATTGGAATAACTTTGTATATGCTGAATCCCCTATACTTGGTGACATTCTTCTATTATTTTATTATTCCGTTTGGAACATCCTGTCGATTGCTTTCTGTGGGACTGGTTAAAATCTTTATTATTCTCGTCTTTGTGTTTTACACCGGACCGGTTCCGTCTTTATTATTCTCATCTTTATTATTCTATTGGAATATCACATCTATGTGTTTTACAACGGACTGGTTAATTTTTATTATTACAGTATTTATTATTACATTGAAATAACTCTTCTATGTGAAGTACCGCATGCATGGTGATTTCTTTTGTTATTTCATTATTATTATACTCGGTAAGTTAAAATTTTGACTTTATACTCCATGAATTTAGTGGAATATCCTTTATATTTGCGCTTCATCCAATATTTTTAATGAAAATATTTTTCTGAGCATTCTTGAATTTTACTCTACAAAGCAGTATCATGTTGACAATTTGGACGTTATTAGTTCCTGAATAAATTAATTCGTGAACTTGTTTTATTGAATTATTATGTCATTGTCATCATCCTCATGTTATATTATGTTATCTTTGGCTTACGTGCATAGATGAACTTAGTATGATTATGACCAGGGATCATTCGGTATAATCATGGCTTGATATAAATGATGTGACAAAAGTCCTCAGTGGCCTGTAATGCAGTGATGGATAGTTTTGGTATGATTATGACCAGGGGTGATTCGGTATAGTCATGACCATTGATAATTTGATGAAAATCCTTGACCGTGGTACAGGGATGATTAGATATTGTGGTTTATTCATTAAACTGAGTCTTAGTGATAAAAATTGATGAAAACTTTTTAAAACCTAAAAGTTAGTAGACTTTATTTTCTACTTGACTCTTTTAATGGATTGCATATTTCACTGCAGTTAAACTGGTTGTCTATTGTATTTTATCAGTTTAACATTGTTGAAGACTATTGATAATTTATTCTGCATTATCTTAGTTATAATATTTCTTACTGGGCTAGTTGAGCTCACCCTTTCTTTCACTTTATTCTTTCATGAAATGAGAATATAGCTGGGACGAGTCGGGGAAAAGAGTGATGGTCCTGAAGATAGCATTAGTAGTCCTCACTATTCTGTTAAATAGTGTGACAATAAATGTAATGAGGACTCCTTGAGTATGGATATTGTCTAAATGACAATATTCCTATTAGAACTCTCAGTTTATGTATTATCGTATGTTACACGACAGATGTATAATTAAGTTTGTATTTGAATTTATGTACCATGTAAGTGGCGACCCAAGATGGGTGACGTATACCTAATTTTGGGGGAGTCACATGTAGTATGTAAGTAATATTATTTCGTTTCAGATTCTGAATTCTACACTCATTTTGTTAAAGTATTGCTTCTATACTCCGTGAAATTAGTAGAATATCCTTGAAATTTACGCTTCATCTAGTATCATTTCACAAGGATAATTTTCTGAACATTTTTATTAAATTTTAAGCTTTTCATGCTAGACTACTAGTCATGGGTACTATTCTTTTATACGACATTATTCATACGTACGGTACTATTCACAGAGTACTATTCATGGGCACTATTCATAAATACAGTACTATTCATAAATACAGTACTATTCATAAAGTACTATTTACGGGGTACTATTCAAAAAGTACTATTCCCGAAGTACTATTTACAGGATACTATTCTCTCAGGTACTATTCACCCGGAGTACTATTAATGACAAAAATTGATTTCTTTTCGGTCCAAATCATTTTTAATACAATATTATTCTTGAATTTTACTCCACAAAATAGTATCATATTGACAATTTGGATATTATTGAATTCTAGATAAATTAAATTCTAAATCTTTAAAATTTATCCTTGCTTTTATTTAATTGAATTCTTATATCATTGTCATCATCCTCATGCTTATATTGTGATGAAAGTCATTTGTGTCTTCGATGCATAGATGAATTTGTTGATTGGTATGATTATGACCGGGGATTATTGATTGTAATCGTGGGTAGTAATGTTACAAAAGATGTGGTAAAAGTCCTCATTGGCCCGTAGTGCATTGATAGACATATGTTGGTATGATCATAACCATGTGTTCTCTTCGGCTAAGGGTGCAAAGATGAATTGTTGTTTGGCATGATCATGACCATTAATGAAAACACGAATATCCTTGGCCCGTAGTGCATGGATAATTCAGTGATGTGAATTATTTATTAAGCTGAGTCTCAGCGATAAAAGTGATGGTAAACTTTTAAATCATAGAAGATAGTAGATATCATGCTTTACTTGACTCTTCTAATGGATTGCTTATTTCGCTGCAGTTGTTGATCTATAACTTGTTGTCTATTGTATTCTATCAGTTGTTATACTGTTGAAGGTTAAGGATAATTTATTCTGCATTATCTTAGTCATAATATTTTTTACTGGGCTAGTTGAGCTCACCCTTTTCTTTCACTGTTCTCTTCAAAAAATGAGAATATTGTTAGGACTAGTCGGGGAATGGATTGACGGTCCAGATGGTTGTTTTAGTAGTCCTCGCTGTTTTGTGAAATAATGTGATAATAATTGTAATGAGATTGAATTTGAGTGTGGATATTGTCTAGGAGACAATATCCGTGTTAAAACTCTCAACTATGTTTTTTCGTATTCTACACGACGATTGTATATTTAAGTTGTTGTTGAATTCTGTACCATGTATTTGGCGACTCAGAATGGGTGATGTATACCTATTTTGGGGGCGTCATATTATATGTCAATTAATCCTTGTTTTGTGGTAGTATTTGAAAATGACATCCGAGAATGTTAAGAATAGCAATGGAGCACATGAGACCATGGAATCACCGATGATCAATAACCAACATAATGTGCATCAGGAAGGCAACAATCGTCATGCAAACAACAATACCGACCAAATGACGAACGACAGAATGTTTAGGAGCTTTCTGCAATTCGTGCAACATCAGGAAAGAGAGACTCCTATTCAAAATGCAGGTGGAAACACTGGCAACTCTCGAATGGTCACCGCTAAGTAGTTCAAGGAGCTAGGACCACCAGAGTATTTGAGAAAGCCAGAACCACTCAAGGCAGAGACGTGGATAAAGAAGATCACCAAGATATTTGATGTCTTGGGATGCTCCAAGGAGCAAAAAGTTCCCTTTTCCACCTTTATGTTTAGAGGAGAGTTTGATTACTGTTGGGAATTAGTAAAACGTACTCAGCCTACCGCACTCAAAATATCTTGGGAGAAGTTCCAAGAACTGTTCAATGACAAATACTTTCCCGAAGTTATTCATCACTTGAAGGAGGTGGAGTTCATCAAGCTAGAGCAAAATAATATGACCGTGTCGTAGTACGAGGCTAAGTTTTTTGAGTTGGCCCGGTTTGCATCCCATTTGGTTGATAATGAGGAGAGAATGACGTGAATGTTTCTGCGAGGTTTGAAACCTGAAATACGTCAATACCTCATTTTTCACAAATTATGTATTCAGATGTTGTAAATAAGGCTCAATTATTGGAGCGCGATAATGAGTCAACCCAACCAAGAGAGAGCAGTTGGCAAAATGATAATACCAGTGGTAGCAGTCATCGAAGCGGTGACAACAAATGTGGAGGGAATCAAAATGACAGAAATGGTAACCACTTCGGTGGTAATCATGGTCAGGATAATAAAAGTGGACATTTCAAGAAAAAGAGATTCAACAATGATGGAAAGACATCAGCACCAACACCCATTGTTAAGGAAGGAGAACGACCACCTATCATATGCTTCAAATGCGGAGGGGAGGGACACATCAGTCCAAATTGCATGTAGCAGTCCAAAATGTGTTACAATTGTGGAAAAGAAGGTCACCTAGCTCGATTTTTTCGTGCACTGAAGCCAAGTCTAGTTGGGATGGTGACACCAAATGCCGTCCCAGACAAGTCAAAACCAGTAGTTCAAGGGAGAGCATTTGTCGTGACCTCCCAAAAAGCGAGGAACCCAAACGAAGTCATCACGGGTAAGCTAATCATAAACTCTAGTGAAGTCTATACCTAATTTGATACCGATTCTACCCATTCTTTTATTTCTCCTACTTACGCTCAACGTTTAAATTTGACTCTGGAGAAATTAGACTTTGACTTATCTGTTAAAACTCTGTTGGGAGAAACCTTCATTACATCCACTGTTTATAAGTCTTGTTTGGTTCAAATTGGTATCCTTACATTACCTGTCGATCTTATTTCCTTAAAAATACTTGCATTTGATGTGATTTTAGGGATTGATTGGTTAACTACTCATCATGCAAAAATTGATTATTTTCGTAAGGTTGTTAGCTTTCATATTCCAAACCAACCTTGTGAGACCCCCAATTTTATGAAATGAAAGTATTCAATTTTCTTATAATTATTCTATTTTAGTAAATGGTTAAATTGATAAAAGGTTAAAGTTAAGGGTGATATGTGAAAATTTTTCAAAGTATGCAAGTTGTTATAAAATATTCTTTTTGTCGGGGAATATTCGTAGGACAACACAATCATTGGTGGACTCCACAACGGAAGTATTGCCATAGTAAGAAAATAACATAATTATCTTTTTATAAAAATAATAGCGAAAGTGTTACCGTTAAAACTGTTGAACTACTCGGTAGTAAAATTACAGTAATATGCGTGGTTACATAGTAACACACGATATGATTATTGATGCTTACATGAGAAGTCACTCAGTTATACTCAATTATTGTTACAGTAATTGCTGCATCATATCTCTCATATTATTGATTCAATTATTGTCACAGTATCATTTGCATAATATGTTATATTATTAGATTAATAATTGAGACAGCAAAGTTATTCATATTATTATTTGCAATATTGACAATGTCTAGAAGTTCTATCAAGGAGAGGTTTGGACACCTAATTGCGAGCCAATAAGGAGAAATCCTTATCGGAAAGCCCCCTCTTTCCTGGGAACGACCTGGTTGTTAAATATTGTGAGTTATAATATTAATGATGAATGTTATTAAAAATTAAATTTGAGTTTGGACTTGAATTTGGAGACGCAGACGTGATATTTGAGTCCGGAACGATGAAATTAGTAGAAATAGACTATAAACACAAAATTTGCCGGGGTTGACTTTTTGGTCAAAAAAGTTAACAGTTGATTTTTTCGAAAAAAAGTCAAACTTTAAAATTTCAAAAATAAATTTTTGATAAAAATAGTTCCATTGGGTTGGGATTATTAGTGTTAGTGGAAATCGACATTTATTTCGATATTAATTGATGTCTAGAAGTTATATTGACCAATTGGGTAATTAATCAGATAAATGAGCAATTAATTATTATTGATTCACATGATTATAGTTATTTGTTCACATATGTGTACTATTCATTCACATTCTTGTACTATTAGGGGAGTTGGTGCAAGATTGATAATACTTGCATGACTAAGTTTAAAATGGAGGTAGAGATGGAGGTACTTTACTGTAATTCATATTTTCGCATGATTATAACTATTGATTCACATGATTGAACTATTGATTCACATTATTTACTATTAGGGGAGGTGGTGCAAGTTTGATAATACTGTTAGGTTTGTAATATTCACGGGAGCAATCAAATTGCAAAAAAAGAGAAGCGTGTAAAATCGAGTTTAAAAAATTTACAAACCATATACCCGGATCACCCTTTATGCACAATTATTAATTAAACTAAAAGATAAAGAATAAAATCATACCCTTGAAGATCGAGCTTCCTCAGGTACAAGTTCACCTCCAAATCCTTTCGCGTTCAATCTTGAATCCACCGGGTTTGGTTCCTTCCTTTGATCAACGTTAGCCACCCATGTGTTTGGCCTCTAGAGGTGATCCACCAAGGAAGAATAAAATTCAAGAAGATGGGGTGGTTGGCTAAACCCTAGTTTTTCTATCTCTATAGAAAAGGTGTACTCTCTAATAAATTGGAATTATTACGTTGTAAAAGTCAACCACACCACCCATAATAAGACTCCTCTTATTAATAGATGTGGGCAACCCACCTTAACAATTAAGGAATTGGGTTTATTTAATTAATTAAATTCTTTTAATTAATTAAGCTCCCTAATCTTATTAGGGATAATTAATTAAACTCTTTTAATTAATTTAACCTCCTTATCTTATTAGGAATAAATGAGAGTACTTATATTAAATTAATTCCTAAACTCTTTTAGAAATTAAAATAATAATAATTGTAATAATATTAATAAGACTCCTCTTATTAATTTATATTTAATATTTCTAAAATATTAAATAATAAATATTAAGCTATTTAATTTATTCTATCACCATAGATTAAATTAAATATACATAATATATTATTACGATTATGCCATTAACTTCTTAAATAATTATTCTTCCTTTTTATGGTGTGACCCTTTAGGTTCTCCATATTAAACCTAAGGTTGTGAATAAATCAATTAGAACAATTCTAATCTTATTTAAATAAATAAATTAATCAATTAATTTATTTAAATAAATAATATTTATTCTACAATAGGGATAAGCCTCCCTAGCGATCAACGACTTTCTAGATAATATAGATTTCAACATTAATCATAAAAGAATCTTTGAGTAAATAGTTACCGTACAATTCAATCCTTCCACCATACAATGTCCCAATTAAATATAAGACATGAAATTACTGTCAAGTCTTATTTTATTTAATTATATGTATTTCGATCCTTAAATGCACAACTCAAATAATGCAAATTAGAAACTCCTTTCTAATTTCATTACGCTTTTGGCCAAGGACTACTGGGTTGTCATTTATCGAATCACAGGACATTCTCTTCTTTTATTAGAAGTGGTAGATTCTTTATTGATCATACATTATCTCCATGTACAACTTATTATATCCAAGCATACCTTTGATATACCCTAAGGGTCTTAAGAAATAAGTCAAAGTATAACTCATCATACACAAGATACTATGATGATCTCAAGTCCAAGGATTACTTCAGACTACTATCACTACAGGAATCCTATTGACAGCAAATAAAACTCCATTAGGTATTCCATAGCGAGCCGCGTTCAATTGAACTTATTCTCTAATAAGCACCTACATACTTGCTTTAGTGTCTCCACACAAATGATCGTGAGATCAATCATCCTCATCCAATGAAAGCAACAACGTATGTACCAATCTATCCGGATTCACTAATCCCCAATTTAGTAATCCAACGATTGGGAACTATTTTAGTTTTAAGCTTTCAAAGAATTTAGATCTCATTAGAATGATCATCATCATTATTCTAAAAGCATTGCTTAAAACTATGGGTTTATCACATATTATAAAAACAAAGACCGTGTAGATAATTAAAAGCCTTTAATAAATTAATACTTTTTATTAATAAATGAATAAGATTGTTACAAAGTATATGCTTTATCATCAAACATGATTGGCTTGTGTGCATACTACTTTCAATCTCCCACTTGCACTAAAGCCAATCGTCATGGTATCTTATACTCTTCTTCTCTAAGTAGCGATTATAAATGTTTTGTTGGATAAGCTTTAGTTAATGGATATGTAATGTTGTTCTTTGAGAGTCCACTATCTCTATAGTGATTTCCCATCTTTCAATGATTCTAATAATCAAATGAAAGTGCCACAACACATGTTTAGATTCAAGATGAGACTTAGGAAATATTCCTAGTTCTGTAATGAACTTTTAATCCAAACAATCAACTTGCAGCTTCATTTATAGCTATATACTTTGTCTTTATCACTAAACCAACAACTCTTTGCTGTTTGGAACCTTTCCAATTCACTGCACCACTATTCAAGGTAACCCTTTACCTTAAAGTGGATTTTCGGTCGTCTTGGTTTGTCTGAAAAACTTGAGTCTGTAAAGCCCTCTAGTTTTAATTTAGACTCACCATGAATATGATCACATCCTTAGTGCTTAAGTTAAGAACTTTAAGATGTTTTTCAGCGACTCATAGTGAACTTCTCCATAATATGATGATCAACATCGGGTCTCGTACATTTCATTGCATACATGATTGTCACTCATGCGACCTCTCTTTCGTGAGTCTGTGGGGACTATTAAGAGATACACTCCATAGCTCATCGACATGAGACATCTCTTGGAGTTTGCCATGCTAAACGACTTTAGCATCAAATGAATATACGTTCTTTGGGTTAAGTTGAGCATCCTCTTGTATCTATCTATATAGATTTTATCCCCAATTAAGATACTCTTCCCAAACCATTCATGGAGGAATGTTTAGACAACTTTATCTTTACTGATTGTAGCATTGGAATGTAATTTCTCATCCGTAGTATATCAACATATAATACTAGAAATTTCACAGCGCTCCCCAATCGTCCTTTTGTACACACTAGAACTCTTACCTCATCGTATGTAACTCACGAATCATCATCTTCTATATGAGTCGTACCTCATCATCATCATCCATGATGAATCCATACCTCCAGGTATCTTGATCTTATTCCAGATTTCTGATTAATTTGTGGTACAATAGAGTCTATCTACTGTGTTCCTCTTATTTGATTTATAGTGTTTTGTGGTTCTTGAACTTTTCAAGATCTATTATCCTCCCACTAGCCCTTTCAATGATAAACACCTTTATCTTAGAGGGCGTGTTTATAATAAACACCTTTTGCTAAGTAGGATCATAGAACATTTACCCTAAACTTACTTTAGGATGTCCCACAAATCTATATTTGTCAAATCTTGTCCCAAGCTTATCCTTTTGAAACCTTTTCACATAAGTTGGAACCCCTTATCTTAACATACTTAAGATTAGGAATCCTCCCTGTCCATAACTTTTATGGAGTCTTGGGGCCGGATTTTGAGGTTACCTTTTCGTAGATATGCAGCCATTTCTAGGACATGACCCTAGAAGGATACTAGAATGTCGGTAAAATCATTATAGACCGTACCATGTCCAACAAGGTATGATTTTTCCTTTTAGATACATCAATCAATTATTGCGTATCAGGAGGTGTCCATTATGAGAAAACCATGAGATGATCTAGAAACTTATTGCACAAGTATTTATTCCTTGATCTAATCAAAGAATCTTAATACTTCGTCAATTTGTTTCACTTCTGAATTCTTTGAACCTTTCAAATAATTCATACTTGTATTTCAGCAAATACACACATTCAACTCTTTGAATGATCATCTCCTTTTCTTATACTAATTTGTTCAATATGCAAAATTATTTTTCATGTAAGTCAAGTATACAAAATTTATTAAGTAATATTCGATTTATACAAAACATTATTATTATAAATAGAACAACAATTGTTCTTAATTATAATACCAAAGATTTCATTGTCCAACAATAAAATGGAAATAAATTTTTAACAAGAAGCTGGAATACAATAACAACTTATTGACTTAATAGATTTGCTCAGTAGGCATTGCTAAACTATAAGTTTCTATGGCTAATATGGCAACCTTTGCTACATTTCCATACATAGGATTACTTATATTTGTTTAGCTTTCTACTTCGCTTGGTCCTTCATAAATCTATATTTATGATAACCAAAGTCGGTATCCAATACCCAAGTAGAACCTTGACTTAAAGAAAAATTTATTTTAAATCATGAACAAATTTGTATTTGTAACCGAAACTTCACTAAGCTTCTTTGGTTAGCCTCTGCAAGATGCTTCTTGCAGTTTCTTTCCAGTGTCCAGGCTTATTGTAGTGGAAGCAAACTCCTTTGCTATCCGTATCAGTTTTGTTCTTATTATCCTTTGTTTATGCCTTTCTATTTACCTTCTTTGAATCGTTCTTCCTTTTTGAAGATCCTTTGGCCCCTACCAGTAAGACTTGATCTTTCTTGGTTGGAAAGTGACTCTCAACATTTTTCAACATGTTAAGCAAATCAGCAAAGCTGATATCTAGCTTGTTCATATGAAAAATTCACAACAATTGTGAAAGGAGTCCGGGAGTGAGTGCAAGATCAAATCTTGGCTCAACTCTCCATCCATGACAAAACCAGTTGTCCTAATTGATCAATCAAATTGATTATGTTAAGAACTTTTTGTCTGTACTGTAGTGTCATCGGTCATTCTAGATCGGAAGAGCTCCTTAGATATCTGATATCTATCAGTCCTACTTTCCTCACCATCAACTACTTGACGTGCAGGAGTATAGTAGAAGTATCCATAGTTTCAGGCTGACGCTGAAGCTTGTTACTCATGGATACGAGCATGATGCATTGAGCCAACTGTGCATCATCTTGCCACTTTCTAAAAGTAGCAATCTCTTCCTCAGAGGCATTGTCTGCAACCATTGCAGGGATAGGCGTATTAAGGACATAAGATAGCTTTTCAGCCATGAGAACTATTCTCAAATTTCTTAACCAATCAGATTTAATTGATTCGGTTACTTTAGCATCTAATATGCTTCGTGATGATAGTAATTTTTAGACATTGTAAAATTTCGTAAATGAATTTGTAATTAACAACATTTTAACATACATTCTTTTATTAATTACCAAAATAATTTAGGTCTTGTTTTAAATTGGTATCTCCCACTATTTTCTTCAAACTATATTACCCTCACTTATATAGTTCGGCAAAATCTAATTAAAGATTTGCTAGTGAGAATAAGGATCCCATTTCAAATGTATATAGCCTTGTGGTGACACAACAAACTATATATAAATAAATAGGTAGACAACTTTTGTCAATTACATCAACTATCAACTCCTTTTCTTTTGCCTATTAGATTATTTTGATCAAGTGGTGGCACATCAAGAATCAAAATTATCCAAGTTAAGTTCGACCTAGCACTCCATATATTCAAAAAGAAAAATATCATCCTTGTGGTGACACAACAAAACAATATTGTTCAATTTTCTTTATAAGCATCAAATGTGATAAATTAACATCTTAAATACTTAATACTTGCCTTGTGGTGACACAACAAACTCATATTAAATATTTAATACTCTATTAATTTTATCATGCTAGAAGGCGACGTTCGATATTCCAAATATCTTTGAACGCTTAGGACTTAATATAAAATTTTGAGGAGTTTGTTATTAATTTGTCTCATCTTGTTTAGCGCGCATGCACATATATATATATAAAATACGCGTGATATTAATGAACATGCGAAGTATGTTTGCATAATATATAATATATATAGTATAAGCATGCACATATAGAATACAATATTCTATCCGGATTGATTATGGACTTTTATTCTAGTTTGGTTCACTAGAGCCACCAAGTGAACCAAAAGGTCAAACCCTAGGGGTGCAAGAAATAATATTTAAATATAACTATTACATTTAAACCGGGCTCTATTACAAAGCGGGTCTTCAAGCTTCTTGTCCCTTGATCTCTAATTCTTCAAAATTAATTCTAAATATTCCTATTACAAAACTATTTTAAAATAAATAGAAACCTTGATCGTGATCGAGGGAAGTACATAGGAGGAGATAGAATTTACATTAAGAAAAATTAGAGAAGGCGAAGTCTGTGAGACCCCATTTAATAAAACCCATACATTCATGCATCCAACTAAAATAAAATCCAATCATATTGGTCAATAGTCCATAATCAATCCCATTTATTATCATACACATCACCATATGCATCGATAAATAACATTCATCTCATGAATAATAAACATTTAATATATATATTGATATCATTTAATGGGCAAATTTAGTTAGTATAAAATCTATTTTTGAATCAAAATAAACTCCTTTATTTTAATCCAAATTTAAATCAAAATAAAACTATTTTATTTTAATTTATCCAATTTTGAATAAAATAAACTATTTTATTTTAATCAAAATCTTTAATCAAAATAAACTCCTTTATTTTAATTAATTATGAAATCCAATTCCATATAAAAAAATCTTTAATTAAAGTAAACTCTTTTATTTTAATTAATTATGGAATCCAATTTCATATAAAAAAAAATCTTTTATTAAAGGAAACACGGATATTTTTTTCCTATTCACAAATAAACTCCTTTATTTTGAATAATATGAAATCTTATTTCATATTTAAATAAACTCCTTTATTTAAGGAAACTAGAATTTATTTCCTATTCACAAATAAACTCTTTTATTTTGAATAATATGAAATCCTATTTCATATCTAAATAAACTCCTTTATTTAAGGAAATTAGGCAATCCAATTTCAACTCTAATTAGTTATCATGGAATCCAATTCCAACTCTAATTAGTTAACATAAAATTTAATTTTAAAATTAAAATAAATCTTTTATTTTAATATTAAAACAAACCTTTTATTTTAAGATTAAAATAAACCTTTTTATTTTAATTATAAAATTATTTAAAATTAAAATAAAACTTTATATTTTAATATTAAAATAAACCTTTTATTTTAAAATTAAAATAAACTTTTATTTTAATTATATAATAATTAAGAATATATATATATATATATGTATATATATTCGTAATATATATATATATATATATATATATATATATATATATATATATATATATATATATATACAACTGCTCATCCTTTGCCTTTTTTTTTTTTTTTTATAAAGAATACACCAAACCAGCACTTTGCAACTTTAAAAAAAAAAAGCGGACTTTGAAATTAATTATATTAAATTAATTCCTAAACTCTTTTAGAAATTAAAATAATAATAATTGTAATAATATTAATAAGACTCCTCTTATTAATTTATATTTAATATTTCTAAAATATTAAATAATAAATATTAAGCTATTTAATTTATTCTATCACCATAGATTAAATTAAATATACATAACATATTATTACGATTATGCCATTAACTTCTTAAATAATTATTCTTCCTTTTATGGTGTGACCCTTTAGGTTCTCCATATTAAACCAGGTTGTGAATAAATCAATTAGAACAATTCTAATCTTATTTAAATAAATAAATTAATCAATTAATTTATTTAAATAAATAATATTTATTCTACTGATAGGATAAGTTCTCCCTAGCGATCAGCGACTTTCTAGATAATATAGATTTCAACATTAATCATAAAAGAACCTTTGAGTAAATAGTTCTGATAATTCAATCCTTCCACCATCTGATGTCCCAATTAAATATAAGACATGGAATTATTGTCAAGTCTTATTTTATTTAATTATATGTATTTCGATCCTTAAATGCATTAACTCCAAATAATGCAAATTAGAAACTCCTTTCTAATTTCATTCGCCTTAACCAAGAACTCTTTGGGTTGTCATTTATCGAATCACATAGGACATTCTCTTCTTTTATTAGAAGTGGTAGATTCTTTATTGATCATACATTATCTCCATGTACAACTTATTATACCCAAGCATACCCTTTGATATACCCTAAGGGTCTTAAGGAATAAGTCAAAGTATAACTCATCATACACAAGATACTATGATGATCTCAAGTCCAAGGATTACTTGTACTACTATCACTCTGAGAATCCCTAATGACAAAAGTGCAAATAAAACTCCATTAGGTATTCCATAGCGAGCCACGCGTTCGATTGAACTTATTCTCTAATAAGCACCTACATACTTGCTTTAGTGTCTCCACACAAATGATCATGAGATCAATCATCCTCATCCAATGAGCAAGCAACGTATGTACCAATCTATCCGGATTCACTAATCCCCAATTTAGTAATCCAACGATTGGGAACTATTTTAGTTTTAAGCTTTCAAAGAATTTAGATCTCATTAGAATGATCATCATCATTATTCTAAAAGCATTGCTTAAAACTATGGGTTTATCACATATTATAAAACAGCACCATGTAGATAATTAAAAGCCTTTAATAAATTAATACTTTTTATTAATAAATGAATAAGATTGTTACAAAGTATATGCTTTATCATCAAACATGATTGGCTTGTGTGCATACTACTTTCAAATACTTGCAGGACTAAATTAAAAATGAAGAAAAAGAGGGATGTATTATACTATAATATTTCGAGCCACAAAACGTGCAATTATCAAAACTATATTTTCCTATATATAAAATCTCATTCTTCCTTCATTTCTCACCAATTCACTAAAGCTATAGACCAATTATTATAGAGAGAAATTATAGAGAGAAAGAAGAAGAGAAGTCTTCTACCTCATTATTCCAGTATCCATTTTTTTCTAAGGTAAGGGATATTGTTATTATAGTAAGGGGTATTATTCTTTAGTATTCATGAAGAGAGTTATTTTCTTTCAATACTCGTAAGGGTTGTTATTCCATTCTTTATTATTATGTTAGAATAACCTGTCTATGCGAAGTACCGCATACATGGTAAAATTCTTCTATTATTCCATTCTTTATTATTCTGTTGGAATAACCTGTCTGTGTGATCTATCGCATGCCTGGTGATTTCTGTTGTTATTCCATTCTTGATTATTCTGTTGGAATAACCTGTCAGTGCGGTCTATCGCATGCCTGGTAATTTTTGTTGTTATGAGCAAGTTATGATTATTTCAATATTTAGGTTTTTCTGACGAAAAACTCTATAACCGGAGTTCTATAACTCCGATGACCATGAAATTTAAACTGGAAGCTCACGTTAACATGTGTAAGATCCTGCCAAGATTTGGAAATTTCTGGAGTTAAACTTGAGGTAGCTAATTTCTTAAGGAATTAATTAGAAATTGATTTTCAAAAAATTCATAAGGGAGTTGAAAAATTATAAAAAAAATACTTGTTGTGTATGAAATATATGTATATATGTTTGAAAAAACGATAGAAAAATAATAAATTGATTTGGTAATTTTTCATGAAGATGGTTTAGTTACGAACATATGAGTTAAATATGTTATGTGAAGTTAAAAAATTGGTAAATAGGATTTTATGGCTTAAAAATCCTATATAGGGTATATGCAGATTTTTGATGAGGGATTTGATCATTGGTGATGAAATCTTATGAGTATGGAATTTTTAAATGACTAAATGCATTATTTGGTAAAGTGTAAACAATTAAAATAAATTGTTATAAGTTTAAGAAATGATTAAAATATTGTTATAATATTAATGATATTAGATTATGAGATTATTAAGTGATTGATAACATTGGAATATTCTTGAACCCTGGATAAATTATATTTTAAATGTTTAATATTTATCCTTTATCTCATTTGATTGATTCTTTATATCATTGTCATGATCCTCATGCTTATATTGTGTTGAAAGTCATCTGTGGCTTACGTGCATAGATGGACTTGGTATGATTATAACCAGGGATTATTCGGTATAATCATTACCGTAATGTTACAAATGATGTGGTAAAAGTCATCTTTGGCCCGTAGTGCATAGATGGACTTGGTATGATTATGACCAGGGATTATTTGGTATAATCATGACTGTAATTGAAAACACGAATATCCTTGGCCCGTTGTGCATGGATAATTCGTGGTCGTAATACTAATGAATATCTTTGGCCGTAGTACAGGGAAGATTGGATGATGTGGATTAATTATTAAGCTGAGTCTCAGTGATAACATATTGATAATACACTTTTAATTCGTAGAAGATAGTAGATATCATGCTCTACTTGACTCTTTTATAATACAATTGTATGTCTTTGGCCTGTAGAGCAAAGATGAATTATTAATGAATATCTTTGGCTCGTAGTGCAAAGATGAATTGTGAACAAGAATTGTGATTCGGTATAACCATGATTTTTGATGTTTCAGGTAGAGACAGGTGATGAAAATTATCTTCGTCCTGGGTCCGAAGAGGATTTTAGAATCATAATTATGATTATGAGTTATTCATATGATTGTGGACAGGAATTGTTGATTGATGTTATAGGGATAAAACATTATTGGTGGACTTTTAACATGGTGAAGATAATAGACCTGATGGTCTATTTGAATCTTCTAATGGATTGCTCGTTCCGCTGCAACTATGGTTGAAACGTTTTATCATCTACCATATGTTCTAAATCTCTGATTTATTAGTGATAAAAGCTATTGATGATGTAAATTATCTTTAGTCATGATATTCTCTACTGGGCTAGTTGTGCTCACCCTTTTTGCTTCACAATTCCTTTCAGGTAATAAAAGTGTTCTTTGGGTTGGCCGGGGGTAATGAGGAGAATAGAGCGATTGGTATATATTTGTTGAGGTTCTCCCTAAATAGTATGGAAATAATTTTATTGAGAACTTTAGATAAGTGTGTCGTATTGTATACGTCATTTGATATTTAATTTTGGTGAACCGAATAGGGTGAGGTGAACCCAACTTTGGAAGGGTGTTTTGCCACTATCATACAAGATGTCTAATGACATACAACCTCGTGTTATCATAAGACAGGGTTGTGCACATCCACTTATTACGAGCACTACCTATATAATCTTGGCATTTATTTGAAATATAATTCTCACTTGAAGACAACGGAGATAATTATATGTCAAGAGAAGACACACCATTGGAAAGAAGATGATAGCAATCTTCTTGTTTTTCTTTGGGGACTATTGGGTCAACCAAGGATAATTATATGGACATATGATATCTATCATAACCTAGACATATGGCCTCCCATGTACGAAGGTTTCCTTGAGCATTTCTCAAAGATTTTAATTTCTAAAACAGTTATTGACTGTACTTTTATGTAAGGTACAATTGTAAGGTTGTGGTCAAGGCACCATGAGAGTTACATACATTTGTATTAAAACTCACAGTTTAACTGTGGTCGTATTCTGCACGACAGTTCAACAGTTGTATATATGAAGTTTGTATTTTATTTTTATAGTATGATATCTGGCGACTTAGAATGGGTCGTGTGGACCTATTTTGGGGGCGTCACAAATAGTATCAGAGCTTAAGGATATGGTCGCTGGCGGAGATAAGAGTCTAGAACTAGGAGGGGAGAGACGAGTTATATACTTCGCTAGTGTGTGACTTACCTAAGCTAAAATTATTTACTTGATCAGTTGACAAATTGTGATATGTCAATTAACCTTTGTTTTGAAGATATATTCTAGAATGATATCTAAAATACAGGAGATGAGCACTAAAAAAATCATGATACAGAGGATATAACCGAAAAGGTACAATCCGAAAAGAAAGCAAGGTATTCTCATCTCTTCGAACTACCAGGTACGTAAATTTCGAGGGCGAAATTTCATAAGGAGTGGAGATTGTGAGACCCCGAATTTTATGAAATTAAAGTATTCAATTTTCTTATAATTATTCTATTTTAGTAAATGGTTAAATTGATAAAAGGTTAAAGTTAAGGGTGATATGTGAAATTTTTTTAAAGTATGCAAGTTGTTATAAAATATTCTTTTTGTCGGGGAATATCCGTAGGACGGCACAATCATTGGTGGACTCCACAACGGAAGTATTGTCGTAGTAAGAAAATGACATAATTATCTTTTTATAAAATAATAATGAAAGTGTTCTGAATTAAAGCATTGAACTACTCGGTAGTAAAAAATGCGATAATATGCGTGGTTACATAGTAACACACGGTATTGATTATTGATGCTTACGTGAGAAATCACTCAATTATACTCAATTATTGCTACAGTAATTGTTGCATCATATCTCTCATATTATTGATTCAATTATTGTCACAGTATCATCTACATAATATTTTATATTATTAAATAAATAATTGAGATGACAAGTTATTCATATTATTATTTGCATAATTAATAATGTCTAGAAAGTTCTGTCGAGGAAAGGAGTTTGGTCACCTAATTGCGCGCCAATAGGGAGAAATCCTTATCGGAAAGCCCTCTCTTTCCTGGGAACGATCTGGTTGTTAATATTGCGTGTTATAATAGTGACGAATAAATGTTGTTAAAAATATTGAGGGGATTTTTATGAAGTATTTATTATAAGTTTGGCGTATTATTTGAACCCCCACTTACCCATTTTTCAAAATAATCGGGAGAAGTTGTCTCAGTTTTATTATATATATATATATGTTTGAAATAATGTCAGTATGGGGGGGAAGAAATCACGGGAGGGAGTACTATTTAGTATATATATTATAATAAGTTTTGTTTTTTTTATGAAAAATAGAATATATTATATTTTAATGCATAGTGTTTGCATAGTAATTGCATAGTAAACTTTGAAAAATCAGACGATATTTTTCAGTCGTCCGTGATGTCGCGAATTATTTCGTCCGTGAAAAATTCTTAACAATGCCCCTTCTATTCTCGAATAAATAGGATGCTTAGTTAGAATTGAAAATCACACCAGAATCAGAGAATTCTTCTTCTATAATATTGAGCGTATTTCTTTAGAGTTTAAGGAAGCTTTGAGCGTAGAAAACAGTATAAGTTTTCTTCAAGAATATCCCCGCCCTACCAGTCGAAATACTCTCCTTTTTAAAGTAAGGAATATTATTTTTGTTTAATATTCGTAAGAAATAATATTTTCTTCCATACTCTGTAGTATGTAAGTAATATTATTTCGTTTCAGATTCCGAATTCTATACTCATTTTGTTAAGTTTTGGCTTCTATACTCCATGAAATTAGTAGAATATCCTTAAAATTTGCGTTTCATCCAGTATCTTTTCATGAAAATACTATTCTGAACATTCTTGATAAGTTTTAACTTTTTCCTGCCGAAGTACTATTCATGGGGTACTATTCTCAAAGTACTATTCACGGGGTACTATTCATGATAAAAAATGATTTCTTTTCAATCCAAATCATTTTTGGTACAATATTATTCTTGAATTTTACTCCACAAAGCAGTATCATGTTGACAATTTGGACATTCTTGAATTTTGGATAAATTAAATTATAAATCTTTAAAAATTTATCCTTTTCTTTCTTTTAATTGAATTCTTAAATCATTGTCATCATCCTCATGCTTATATTGTGATGAAAGTCATCTTTGGCTTACGTGCATAGATGGATTGTTGATTGATATGATTATGACCAGGGATTATTCGGTGTAATCATGACCGTACTGTTACAAATGATGTGGTAAAAGTCCTCATTGGCCCGTAGTGCATTGATGGACAGTTGTTGGCATGATCATGACCATTGGTGAAAACACGAATATCCTTGGCCCGTAGTGCATGGATAATTTGTGGTTGTAATACTAATGAATATCCTTGGCCCGTAGTGCAGAGATGATTCGATGATGTGGATTATTTATTAAGTTGAGTCTCAGGGATGGTGTGGATTATTGATGATAACCTTTTTAAATCATAGAAGATAGTAGATATCATGCTCTACTTGACTCTTCTAATGGATTGCTTGTTTCACTGCATTTAAACTTGATGTTTATTGTATTTTATCAGTTTAACATTGTTGAAGGCTAACGATAATTTATTCTCCATTATCTTAGTCATAATATTTCTTACTGGGATAGTTGAGCTCACTCTGTTGCTTTCATTGTTTTCTTCAGAAAATGAGAACGTAGCCGAGACTAGTCGGGGAACGAAGTGATGGTCCGAGATGGTGCATTAGTATTCCTCACTATTATGTGAAATAGTGTGATAATAATTGTAATGAGGACTTCGTTTGAGTTTGGATATTGTCTAGAAGATAATATTCGTATTAAAACTCTCAGCTATGTTTTGTCGTATTTTACACGATAGTTGTATAATTAAGTTTGTATTTAAAATCTGTACAATGTATTTGGCGACTAAGAATGGGTGATGTATACCTATTTTGGGGGCGTCACATTATACGCCTGACGAAATCACCCAAAACAGCAGGCCAAAATTGCGCTAACGGTTGATTGTATTGTTGTGAAATCAAACTCACGAAATACACTCACATAAGCATAAATAAAGGAATATAAAGTCTGAACACAAGATTTACGTGGAAACCCAATTGGAAAAAAACCACGGAGAGAGAGAATGAGAGTAATTCACTATAATAATATTAGGAGTACAAGTTGTGTATTTGTGTTATATCTCTTGTGCCCTCTTTCAAACCCTAGCTTGTAGCCATATATATAGAAGTCACCTCCACCCGCATCCAACTAGGAGAAGGACTCCTTATCCCTTCAAATAAGGAAACACAATCCTATTTTAACAAGTACTCTCCCACTGTCACAATAAATACATATGGGCCATCACCAGATCCGGACCATTAAATAGACTGGGCTGAACCATGGCTAGACCCAAATAATCACATCCTAACAGCAAGAAAAGTGGCCAAGTTTTCTATCCATTTCTTTTCTTTTTCGTTTATTAAAAAACTCAGAAACATAAGAATTGGAAAGAAAACTTAGATTTTTCGTCCATTTTTTTTCCAATCCATTTTAAAACTCAAAAATAGAGTGTAAATGACTATGAAGACGGGAGTATTCTAAAGGATAAACTAAAAAACGTGGATTAACATCTCCTCCATTACATTTATATTTTAATTTTTTACAATACATATTTAACGATATAAATTGTAATACCCAGTAATAAATAATAATTAAAGTTATTTTTAAATGTTTTAATTAGACTTTATATTTTATTTTGATTAAATAAGTCATTTAAGTTATCTCGGACAAATAAATATTAATAAGTGAGATAAATTAATTTAATAAAATTGGGCCTTAAAATTAATTGCATCTAATTTATATTTGTGTAATAATAAATTCTATTAAAATTAAAATATTTAATAAAAATATATTAATTAATAAATAAATAGCTAGATCTAATTTATTTAAGCATTATGTCTAATTCGTAATTAAAAGAAAAGAGAAAGAAAGGAGGCGGCGACCTAGAGAACAGAAAGAAGCAAAAGCATGTACCTAATTTATTTCTTTTGCTTTCCTGTAGATTTGGCTATTGCACCTTATCGTCTTAATTGCATATTTGAGACTTGAGACCGGAAGGAACACATACATATGAAATAATTAGGTATATGGCCCATTTGTTGAATTTCTAATAATAAAATAAGAAAATTTTAACCTCATATAGTACTTGATGATGTGTGTATATATATATATATATATATATATATATATATATATATATATAATGTGATCGAAGATGCTGTATATATGAAATTTAATCTCATTCTAATTGTTTAATTTATATATACACATGCTTAGTTAATATGTTTGTTTGTTTCATGGCATGATTTTGAGTGGTACAGATATGGAATATAAAAAGAAACAAATTAATTAATGATAATATTTTAGGATATTACAACATAAGGATTTAAATTATTAAATAATTAAAATTAATAGTCTTACATTATTGTATTTTGGGTATTAGATCGGACTGACAGAGATTAACAAAATTATATTTAAATTATTTGGGTATTACATTGTTTATTCCAAGTATGGATTCTGTATTACTTTAACCATACTCTTGTTAAATTTAATTAGTTCGTTTTGTTCCTCGTTTCGAATTTCGTTATTGTTTCACATAAGTGTTCCTTGTGAAATTAATATTGCAGTTTCATGTTGACATTGATTTATAGAATTCGTATCTATACTCTTTGAATTATGTTAACATAATGAGTATTTATTTTAATCTTTTAGAGATGTACATGTTAACGTATCTTTGGAGTTTCACATTTATTTTTGTTTTGATACTACATGTACACTTAGAACCCTATTGTGCTGATATTATGTCGCATGTGTTGTGACTTGATATTTTTGTTAGAATATACCTTAGGGTATACCTGAGCTATAACCACTTGTGGGGGTAACATCGACATATCCTGTAGCCGAGGCATGACACCTTCCGTGACAGTGTGATCAGTCCATGACATCTTAGTTTTGTACTTCGGTGGGAGTTGGCCATTTGGTGTTTTATTGTGGGAGGCGTATGGGTCGACCCTAGTTTTCTATTCTGTTATGTTATGCGGATTGGTGATGTTTGTGCCAAATACGCCTTCCGATTTTACATACATTTGGATTCGCGTTCTAACGTGTGTGACTTGTCTGTGTGGCAAGGTATATTTCTGTTTTGTTTTGAACTCGTTATGAAATAACACCCATCCATTTGATTCAACCTATTTTTTCGTTGTGTTAGTTTTTTTTTCATTTCGGTTCAGTTCAATTTATTTAATTGAGTTAGTTATTTTATTTTATTATTCTTTTATTCTATATTCGTACTGGACATTTGGCTCATTTGGTGTTTTTCTTCCAGCGGGTAATCAGGGGATTAAGGGAAAGTGTGATGAGAGCTCCATTCTTTCCAATGGTTTAGAAATATTATGTTTAGGCTTTGATATATCAATTTATTTTGAGTTGTAATAATTATTTTAGATTGTGGTTTAAGCCAGTTTGACATTGTATACACTCAAAATTTCGCATTCCTATTACTAACTATGCAGAAGGGCAGAATCATCTTCCATAGACAATTCTGGAAGTAAAAATCATCAAACCAGACCCTGGAGACAACCCCGGGAAATCATCAAACTCGAAGATTTAGTCATGGACCCGTCTTCCCGTATTTGGAAAAGGTAAAATCTCATGTCATTATGTAACTCTCGGAAAGGGCTTTCCAGAAAGGTATAGCACACCTTTATCGGATTCCCGGATTAAAAGTTTTGAAGGTTCAAGCAGACATTGCATTGGTCGGAGTGCACGTACTTTGAGACAAAGGGGCCCACCGAGCCCAACCGCAGGTAGACCCATGGAAACCTGGGTTTATATATACACCCTCACCCCTTTAGCTTCGAAGAGAAGATTAGGAAAGAAGAGGGCCCAGGCGAGAGAAACAGATGCTAGAATAGCTAAACGGAGCTCAAATTGTGCTCTTATTCTTGTAAAACTTCTTTGTAAACACTCCTATACTTATATACTGCAACATATCAAGTTTTAACCAGTGGAATTCATTCCTAAAGACGCTTAAAGCCATTAGATAAGTCGAATACTGAATAAAATGGAAGTATCAAATACCTCAATTACTATGTGAATATAAGGGTTTGAAAACCTGTTTTCAAAACATCATTTTATATGTCTTGTATTAAAATTAAACTTTTATACAAGTCAAACCCTTTTTATATAGGTGCAAAAGAGGCATATCACTACTTTTAAATAAAGCACTTAGGCCCAATTAGCTGCAATGCACACACACGCACACACATACACACAAATTAGGGAACAAAAAGCACGGTAACCGTGTTTCACGGAAGTTGGGGGGTGCCTAACACCTTTCCCCGCTTAATCAAGCCCCCGAACGCTATGAATATTTGTTTTCAAGACCAATTAAACAGAGTCCAATATTGGGCCATATTGAAATATCTTTTAAAACTCGGTTGAGTTGGTATAACCATTTAACTCATACTAACTGACGACTCTGTCTAATTCGGACCAATAAAATCTTGCCCTTCAGATCAAACAAATTCACATAGAAAACATAAAGGGTAAGAAACACATAGGAAGAGGGAGATAAAATATTTTCGGCATCAACAGGTGGCGACTCTGTTGGGGATATTAGAGGGCTTAAGCCGCATTTCAATCTTTTTGATTCCCTTCTTTGTGCATGTGTGTGAAATGACATCTTTACATTGAATGGATGTGAATGACTCTTTATCATGCTTTATATTAGTGCTTCCCACAATGTCATCATTTTGCATGCGGTGAGACGCGATAAATGTATGTTGTGTGATTCCTCCACCAGGAGGCAAATCCGTCGATCAATGATTACTGGACTCCAGTGGCGATTAAGTCCAAGTGAGGCACAAGAAAGGTACCATGCACTCATATCCTCTCTAGTTGAAAGATCAGATTAACTTCTCATCTAGTAGATTGCGATGATCTAGAAACCTCTATACCGAAAAGCCCATGAGAGTAAACTTAAGATAGGCCAGCCTCTGATAAACCAAACGCGAA
Source organism: Panax quinquefolius (assembly GCA_020205615.1). Lineage (NCBI taxonomy): Eukaryota > Viridiplantae > Streptophyta > Magnoliopsida > Apiales > Araliaceae > Panax > Panax quinquefolius. The sequence continues at coordinate 81,703,591 of CM035158.1, forward strand.
GGGAAGTCTCTGCATTCTTTCCCTATTTCAATACATGTCTTGTATCAATACATGCCCTACGTAAATGTTGTAAATATAAATTCTTTCAAATTCATTGTCAAATATTAAATCCAGTCATAATATCCTGTCATCAAAACAACTGACATCTATTTTACAGGAAAATATTAAAAAATCACTAAAAAACTGAGACATTGCATGAGCATGCATACTGTTCAGGTCTATCAAGACTAAACCACCTACTTTTATTGTAGGCAAGATTGGTCCCATTACCAGATACAAGTCTAAGAAGGCAAAAAGCCTACTCATTAACATGGAAGAAAGTACCCAACAGAAATCAAAATTTTACTCAACCTGACTCAATCAGAAAGTACCCAACAGAAATCCCTCGTTGTGTCTCAAGAAGAATTCGAGGGACTCAGAAATCAGATAGCAAAATTAGCCGTCTTCTTAAAAGAGCAGAGTAAAAGTACTTAGGGTCAACAAATGTCCACTCAATCTGAGTCCTCCGAACAAGGTGGCAGTCAAGGTACTGACAAGAAATAGGAAACTCAGATTCCGGAACCTCAAAACAATGAGAAAACCAATAAAACCCCTGAAATCATCAATCTCAAAGAAGATCGAGATACTAGTGATATTAGGAAGAAAGTGCAGCAAATGGAAGAAACCATCTGGTCAATCAAGTGAGACTGGAGCATATGGGAGTGTTAACTACTCAGACCTCTGTATCTTTCCCGTGGCTCGCTATCCAGACAAGTTCAAAATTCTGAATTTTGAGAAATATGACAGATTGGGAGATCCTTACATTAATTTGAAAGTATTCATTGGAGAATTCGGATTCTATGCAGAGGACGAAAAGTTGAGAATGCAGCTATTTCAGAAAATTCTGACCGGAGAAGCCAGAGCATGGTATGCCCGACTAGACAATTCGAAAATCCATAGTTGGGAAGAGCTAGCCCGTGCCTTCCTAAATCAATACAGCTTCCAGTGTCAAATGGCTCCAAATAGATATAAAATTACCAAAGTTAAAAAGCAGAATACTGAGTCATTTAGAGAATATTCCCAAAGATGGAGACATCTGGCTGCTCAAGTTATTCCATTAATGACAGAAACTGAGATGGTAATGACATTCATCGACTTACAAGAAGCTCCGTTTTATGAGAGAGTCCTAGCAGGCATAGGAAAACCATTCTCAAAAATAATCAAACACAGAGAAATAGTTGAGATGGGGTTGAAGTCTAGAAAGATTAAAGACCTTACTGCTTTAGAAGCCATGGCTAAACACATTCAGGCTGGAAATTATTGGAATAATCCTCGAAGAGTTCATAAAAAGAAAGAGGAGGATGTATCCTTGGTACTACAAGGTTAAATTCAGAGAGGCAACCAAAACCTACCCATTCAAAGAAAGAATTACTCCCCTTTCCAAACATTTGTACAACCTTCAAATCATCCGTTCCAAAAAGTCAGAGAGGCCAAACATCGAAGAACATTCACACCCTTAGGGGACTCACTTGAGAATATACTCAAGCTTCTAACATCACAGAAGAAAATTGCTCAACTCCTTCCACCAGCCAATCTAAGTGGGAAGATTTTGACCCAAGCAAGAAATGTGCTTATCATTCTGGGCCTCCAGGCCATGATACCTAAGAATGTTGGTCTTTGAAGCATAAGATACAGAATATGATAGACATTGGTGAGATTGTGGTAACAAAACCAGATCAGCCACATATTCAAGATAACCCTCTGCCTCAACACAATGAGGAGGGAGTAAACATGATTGGTATTGGAGAGGGACAAACTTCCAAATACCTTCAATACATTGAAGAAACATCCCAAACAAATATCCTGGTGGAGTTGGGTTATTCCGAAGGATGGTCTTCAATCAAGCATGAAATAAAGTCTATTAAAGAACATATTAGTCAATTGGCGGAACTAATGGTAGATCAACATAAAGTAACCCGACAGCTGATGTGAGATCCCGAATTTTATGAAATGAAAGTATTCAATTTTCTTATAATTATTATTCTATTTAGTAAATGGTTAAATTGATAAAAGGTTAAAGTTAAGGGTGATATTTGAAATTTTTTCAAAGTAAGCAAGTTATCATAAAATAATCGGTGATAAAAGTACAGTAATACGTGTGGTTGCATAGTAGCACATGGTATTGTATAGTATTTTTTATTATTGATGCTTACTTGAGAAGTCACTCAGTTTTATTCAATTATTATCATAATATTTTATATTATTAAATTAATAATTGAGACGACAAAGTTATTTATATTATTATTTTTATTATTGACAATGTCTAGAAAGTTCTGTCGAGGAAAGGGGTTTGGTCACCTAATTGCGCTCCAATAGGAAGAAATCCTTATTGGAAAACACCCTCTTTCCTGGGAATGATCTGGTTGTTAAATACTGTGAGTTATAATATTAATGATGAATAAGTTCGTGTTGATTAAAGATGAAATTAATATTTCCATTATGTTGGGATTATTAGTGTTAGTGGAAATCAACATTTATTTCGATAATAATTGATTTCTGGATGTTAAATTGACCAATCGGGTAATTAATTGGATAAATGAGCAATTAATTGCTATTAGTTCAAATGCATATAACTATTTGTTCACGTGAATGGAACTATTGATTCACATGATGTACTATTAGGGGAGGTGGTGCAAGTTTGATAATACTTGTAAGACTAAATTAAAAATGGAGGAAAAGATGAAGATACTATACTGTAATAATTCGAGCCGCAAAACGTGCAATTATCGAAACTATATTTTCCTATAAATAGAAGCTCATTCTTCTTTCATTCGACCAAATCACTAAGACTCACAAGAGCAATTATAGAGAGAGAAGCTATAGAGGGAAAGAAGAAGAGTATTCTGCTACTTCACTATTACAGTATTCAGCCTTCTACTAAGCTAAGGGGTATTATTTCTTTCGTATTCATAAGGAATATTATTTTTATTCAATATCCGTATGAAATAATATTTTCTTCCATACTCTGTAGTATGTAAGTAATATTATTTCATTTCGTATCCCTAATTCTACACTCATTTTGTTGAAGTATTGCTTCTATACTTCGTAAAATTAGTAGAATATCCTTAAAATTTGCACTTCATCTAGTATCGTTTCATAAGGATATTTTTCTGAACATTCTTGTTAAATTTTAAGCTTTTCATGCCGGAGTACTATTCATGGGTATTATTTATTAATGAGGTACTATTCATAAATACGATACTATTCATAGGGTACTATTCATGGGGTGCTATTCATGAAGTACTATTCACGAGGTACTATTCACAAAGTACTATTACTGAAGTACTATTCACGGGGTAATATTCACTCGAATACTATTCACCCGGAGTACTATTCATGACAAAAATTGATTTCTTTTCTATCCAAATCATTTTTGATACAATATTATTCTTGAATTTTACATCACAAAGCAGTATCATGTTGAAAATTTGTATATTATTGAATTTTGAATAAATTAAATTATAAATCTTTAAAATTTTTCCTTGTTTTCATTTAATTGAATTCTTATATCATTGTCATCATTCTCATGCTTATATTATGATGAAAGTCATCTGTGACTTACGTGCATAAATGAACTGTTGATTGGTATAATTTTGACCAGGGATTATTCGGTATAATCATGATTGTAATGTTACAAATGATGTGGTAAAAGTCTTCATTGGCCCGTAATGCATTGATGGACATATGTTGGTATGATCATAACCATGTGTTCTCTTCGGCCAAGGATGCAAAGATGAATTATTGTTTGCCATGATCATGACCATTGGTGAAAACATGAATATCCTTGGCCCATAGTGCATGGATAATTCGTGGTCATGATACTAATGAATATCCTTGGCCCGTAGTGCATGGATAATTCAGTGATGTGAATTATTTATTAAGCTGAGTCTCAGCGATAAAATTGATGGTAAACTTTTAAATCATAGAAGATAGTAGATATCATGTTCTACTTGACTCTTCTAATGGATTGCTTACTCCACTGCAGTTGTTGATCTAAAACTTGTTGTCTATTGTATTCTATCAGTTGTTATATTGTTGAAGGCTAATGATAATTTATTCTACATTATCTTAGTCATAATATTTCTTATTGGGTTAGTTGAGCTCACCCTTTTCTTTCATTGTTCTCTTCAGGAAATGATAATATAGCTGGGACGAGTCGGGGAACAGAGTGATGGTCCGAGATGGTGTTATAGTAGTCCTCACTATTTTATGAAATAGTGTGATAATAATTGTAATGAGGACTCCATTTGAGTTTGGATATTGTCTAGAAGACAATATTCGTGTAAAAACTCTCAGCTCATGTTGTATAATTAAATTTGTATTGTTATTTTGTACCAAGTATTTGGCGACCCAAGATGGGTGATGTATACCTATTTTGGGGGTGTCACAGCTGATCAGTCAGGGGAAAGCAAATCTCCTCTCTATTATAATAAGGGATCAACAACGATTCCAAGAGAATGAAACTTGGGAGGAAACACTTGTAAGAAAGCCAGATCTCAGGCTCGCCAAGGTTAAACTGATAAAAGAAAGTTCACTCCTTTGGGTCAACCGATGGAAGAGATCCTATAGACGTTGATTAATGAAAGGAAGATCACGGAGCTGTTATCCCCAATCAATCCCCGTTCCAAGAGATTTGATGCTACCGGGATATGTCAATACCACTCCAACACTCCTGGTCATGACACATAAAGTTATTGGGCACTTCGTCACCTAATCCAAAATATTATTGATAGTGGTGACCTGCAAATGGTAAATAATGGTAATACCCTACCTGAAGAAGAGGAGATATTTCCTCCTGGAACAAAAAGATGGAGGGAAGTTATAGCAGTTATATCCTCTGAAGGAGACTTACCTACAACACCTTTGACTATCTAAGGAATGAAGGTCAAAGGAGGAAACAATCCTTTGAAAGTGGCCGCACCAGAACCCTTGATGTTTCCATTCAGGCCGCAACATCCCTTCATTAGCCTAAAAAAAGTCCCATGGAACTATGGGGAGAATGAGGGATCGACCTCAAATCATACGGAGACTATATAAAAGGAAAACTCGTTGTATCTACCGCAACGAGTGATAGAGCCAGTCATTAAAAGCAAGGGGACAGTGTCTGAGGAGAAAATTAAAGAATTCCTCAGCAAAATGGGGCATAATAAAGCCAAGATAGTGCATAGATTAAAGGAGGAACCTCAACAGATATTAATTTTGGACTTGGTATTGTCTTCTGAAGATCATCGCAAAATCTTAACACAAGTGTTGGACGAAGCACATTTGCTAAAGGCAGTGGATACCGAAAAGTTCCATCACTTGATAGATCACATTTTCAACAGCAATGTGATATCTTTCACTGATGACAACATACCAGCGGAAGGGACTGATCATTGCAAGTCATTGCATATAGCAGTGATATCCTCTGGGTATATGATAGGAGGAGTATTGGTAGATGGATGATCTTCCTTGAACATCTATCCCTGCGATACTTTAGAAAGAATGAAGATCAATCCAAATAGAATTTGAAGCAGCCACATAGTCATAAGAGCCTTTGACGGGTCTCGATGAAATGTTATAGGAGAAATCAAACTTCCAGTGGAGATCGGTCCACATACCTTCTATATATCCTTTCAAGTGTTGAACATCACCACATGATATAATCTGTTGTTGGGAAGACTGTGGATTCATATGGCGGGAGCAGTCCTATCCACCCCTCATCAATAAGTCAAATACATCATCAAAGGCAATCTGGTCACCGTTAATGCCAAGCAAGAATATCCAGTCTATGTACAAGGTGACATGCCTTTGATAAACCTCAATGAAGGAGTTGAGCCAGCCAGTTTTCAAGCCTTCAAAGTGAGTAATACTCATTATCAATCTATTGGGGCTCCAGCCTCGAAGCCAATGATTTCTTCCAAAGGGATGTCTGTTGGTAAAGAAATGATGTCTTTGGATTATTGTGTTAGGTTTTTAATATTCAAGAACGCAATCAAATTGCATAAATAAGCGGAAACGTGTAAAAATCAGAGTTTAAAAATTTTACAAACCATATACCCGGATCACCCTTTATGCACAATTATTAATTAAACGAAAAGATATGAAGAAAAAGAATCATACCCTTGAAGATTCAAGCTTCCTTAGGTACAAGTTCACCTCCAATCCTTTTCGTGTTCAACTTGAATCCACCGGGTTTGGTTCCTTCCTTTGATCAACGTTAGCCACCCAAATGTTTGGCCTCTAGAGGTGATCCACCAAAGAATAATAAAGATTCAAGAAAATGGGTGGTTGACTAAACCCTAGTTTTTCTATCTCTATAGAAAAAGGCGTACTCTCCCAACTATTGGAATTATTACGTATGTTGTAAAAGTCAACAACCCCCATCACCCATAATAAGACTCCTCTTATTTATAGATGTGGGCAACCCACCTTAACAATTAAGGAATTGGGTTTTATTTAATTAATTAAATTCTTTTAATTAATTAAGCTCCCTAATCTTATTAGGGATAATTAATTAAACTCCTTTAACTAATTTTCCCTCCTAATCCTATTAGGAATAAATGAGAGTACTTATATTAAATTAATTCCTAAACTCTTTTAGAAATTAAAATAATAATAATTGTAATAATATTAATAAGACTCCTCTTATTAATTTATATTTAATATTTCTAAAATATTAAATAATAAATATTAAGCTATTTAATTTATTCTATCACCATAGATTAAATTAAATATACTTAACATATTATTACGATTATGCCATTAACTTCTTAAATAATTATTCTTCCTTTTATGGTGTGACCCTTTAGGTTCTCCATATTAAACCCCGGTTGTGAATAAATCAATTAGAACAATTCTAATCTTATTTAAATAAATAAATTAAACAATTAATTTATTTAAATAAATAATATTTATTCTACAATAGGGATAAGCCTCCTAGCGATCAACGACTTTCCAGGATAATATAGATTTCAACATTAATCATAAAAGAACCTTTGAGTAAATAGTTTACCGCATAATTCAATCCTTCCACCATACAATGTCCCAATTAAATATAAGACATGGAATTACTGTCAAGTCTTATTTTATTTAATTATATGTATTTCGACTCTTAAATGCACAACTCCAAATAATGCAAATTAGAAACTCCTTTCTAATTTCATTCTGCCTTGGCCAAGGACTACTGCGTTGTCATTTATCGAATCACATAGGAAATTTCTCTTCTTTTATTAGAAGTGGTAAATTCTTTATTGATCATATATTATCTCCATGTACAACTTGTTATACCCAAGCATACCCTTTGATATACCCTAAGGGTCTTAAGGAATAAGTCAAAGTATAACTCATCATACACAAGACACTATGATGATCTCAAGTCCAAGGATTACTTGTACTACTATCACTACTGAGAATTCCTATTGACGAGAAACTAAAACTCCATTAGGTATTCCTTAGCGAGCCACGCTCAAATGAACTTATTCTCTAATAAGCACCTACATACTTGCTTTAGTGTCTCCACACAAATGATCGTGAGATCAATCATCCTCATCCAATGAAAGCAAAACGTATGTACCAATCTATCCGGATTCACTAATCCCCAATTTAGTAATCCAATGATTGGGAACTATTTTAGTTTTAAGCTTTCTAAGAATTTAGATCTCATTAGAATGATCATCATCATCATTATTCTAAAAGCATTGCTTAAAACTATGGGTTTATCACATATTATAAAAAAAAGATCATGTAGATAATTAAAAGCCTTTAATAAATTAATACTTTTTATTAATAAATGAATAAGATTGTTACAAAGTATATGCTTTATCATTAAACATGATTGGCTTGTGTGCATATTACTTTCAATCTCCCACTTGCACTAAAGCCAATCTCCATTGTATCTTATACTCTTCTTCTCTAAGTGACGATTATCCTGCTGTTGGATAAGCTTTAGTTAATGGATATGTAATGTTGTTCATGAGAGTCCACTATCTCTATAGTGATTTCCCATCTTTCAATGATTCTAATAATCTAATGAAAGTGCCACAACACATGTTTAGATCCAAGATGAGACTTAGGAACTATTCCTAGTTACGTAATGAACTTTAATCCAAACAATCAACTTGCGACTTCATTTATAGCTATATACTTTGTCTTTATCACTAAACCAAAGAACTCTTTCTTTGTTTGAAACCTTTCAATTCATTGCACCACTTGTTCAAGATAACGCTTTACCTTAAAGTGGATTTTTACGTCATCTTAGTGCATCTCGAAAACTTGAGTCTATTAAGCCCTCTAGTTTTAATTTAGACCCACCATGAATATGATCACATCCTTAGTGCCAGTTAAGTACTTTAAGATGTTTTTCACTGACTCATAGTGAACTTCTCCAGAATATGACTGATCAACATTAGGTCTCGTATATTTCATTGCATACATGATAGTCACTCATGCGACCTCTCTTTTCAGGAGTCTGTGGGGACTATTAAGAGAGATACACTCCATAGCTCATCAACATGAGACATCTCTTGGAGTTTGCCATGCTTAACGACTTTAGCATCAAATGAATATACGTTCCTTGGGTTAAGTCGAGCATCCTCTTAAATCTATCTATATAGATTTATATCCCCAATTAAGATACTCTTCCAAATCATTCATGGAGGAATGTTTAGACAACTTTATCTTTACTGATTGTAGCATTGGTATGTCATTCCTTATCCGTAGTATATCAATATATAGTACTAGTAATGTCAAGATGCTCCCCTTTGACCCTTTTATATGCACTAGGTTCATTCTTATTTTGATAAAATCAAACTCTTTTGATTGCCTCATCAAAACGAATGTTCCATATTTGAGAAACTTGTTTCAATCCATTTCTCTGAGTGTCTACAACACTTACCTCATCGTATGTAACTGGATCATCATCTTCTATGATGTGTACCTCATCATCATCATCTATGATGAATCCATACCTCCTGTATCTTGGTACTATTCAGATTTACGATTGGTTGTGGTGCAACAATATTCTATCTCTGAGTTCCTCTTATTTGACTTATAGTGTTTTGTGGTTCTTGAACTCTTCAAGATCTATTATCCTCCCACTAGCCCCTTCAATGATAAACACCTTTATCTTAGAAGGAAGCGTGTTTCGCAACAAACACCTTTCGCTAAGTAGGATTATAGAACATATACCCTAAACTTACTTTAGGATGTCCCACAAATCGATACCTGTCAAATCTTGTCCCAAGCTTATCCTTTGAAACCTTTTCACATAAGTTGGACAACCCCTTATCTTAACATACTTAAGATTAGGAATCTTCCCTGTCCCATAACTTTTATGGAGTCTTGGGGCCGGATTTTGAGGTTACCATTTTTGTAGATATGCAGCCATTTCTAGGACATGATCCTAGAAGGATACTGGAATGTCGGTAAAATCATTTTGGACCGTACCATGTTCAACAAGGTATGATTTTTCCTTTCAGATAACTCAATCAATTATTACGTATCATGAGGTGTTCATTATGAGAAAACCATTTGAGATGATCTAGAAACTTATTGCTCAAGTATTTATTCCTTGATCTAATCAAAGAATCTTAATACTTTGTCAATTTGTTTCACTTATGAATTCTTTGAACCTTTCAAATAATTCACACTTGTATTTTACCAAATACACACATTCAACTCTTTGAATGATCATCTCCTTTTCTTATATTAATTTGTTCAATATGCAAAATTATTTTCATGTAAGTCAAGTATACAAAATCCATTAAGTGATATTCCAGTCCTATACAAAACATTATTATTATAAATAGAACAACAATTGTTCTTAATTATAATACCAAAGATTTCATTGTCCAACAATAAAATGGAAATAATATTTTTAACAATAAGCGGAATACAATAACAACTTATTGACTTAATAGATTTGCTCGTAGGCATTGCTAAACTATAAGTTTCTATGGCTAATATGGCAACCTTTGCTACATTTTCCATACATAGGATTACTTATATTTGTTTAGCTTTCTACTTCGCTTGGTCCTTCATAAATCTATATTTATGATAACCAAAGTCGGTATCCAATACCCAAGTAGAACCTTGACTTAAAGAAAATTTATTTCAATCATGAACAAAAAGCGATTATAACTTAGAAACTTCACTAAGCTTCTTTGGTTAGCCTCTGCAAGATGCTTCTCGGAGTTTCTTTCTAGTGTCCAGGCTTATTGCAGTGGAAGCAAACTCCTTTGCTATCCATATCAGTTTTGTTCTTACTATCCTTTGTTTATGCCTTTTCTATTTACCTTCTTAGAATCGTTCTTCTTTTCAGAAGATCATATGGCTCCTACCAGTAAGACATGGTCTTTCTTAGTTGGAAAGTGACTCTCAACATTTTTCAACATGTTAAGCAAATCAGCGAAGCTGATATCTAGCTTGTTTATATGAAAAATTCACAACAATTGTGATAGGAGTCCGGGAGTGAGTGCAAGATCAAATCTTGGCTCAACTCTCCATCCATGACAAAACCAGTTGTCCTAATTGATCAATCAAATTGATTATGTTAAGAACTTTTATGCTGCATACTATTGTGCCATTGGCCATTCTAGATCGGAAGAGCTCCTTAGATATCTCGATATCTATCGGGCCTACTTTCCTCACCATCAACTACTTGATGTGGGAATATAGTAGGAGTATCCATAGTTTCGGTGTGTGTGGCTTGTTACTCATGGATCTGAGCATGATGTATTGAGCCAACTGTGCATCATCTTGCCACTTTCTAAAAGTAGCAATCTCTTCCTCAGAGGCATTATCTGCAACCATTACAGGGATAGGCATATTAAGGATATAAGATAGCTTTTTAGCCGTGAGAACTATTCTCAATTTCCTTAACCAATCCGTTTAATTCGGTCCGATTAAATAGCATCTAATATGCTTCGTAGTGATAGTAATTTAGACATTGTAAAATTCTGTAGATGAATTTGTAATTAACAACATTTTAACATACATTCTTTTATTAATTGCCAAAATAAATTAGGTCTTGTTTTAAATTGGTATCTCCCACTATTTTTTTCAAACTATATTACCCTCAATATATATAGTTCGGCAAAATCTAATTAAAGATCTGCTAGTGAGAATAAGGATCCCATTTCAAATGTATATAGCCTTGTGGTGACACAACAAACTATATATAAATAAATAGGTAGACAACTCTTGTCAATTACATCAACTATCTGACTCCTTGTATTACGCCTCTTAGATTATTTTGATCAAGTGGTGGCACATCCGAATCAAAATTATCCAAGTTAAGTCCAACTTAGCACTCCATATATTCAAAAAAGAAAAATATCATCCTTGTGGTGACACAACAAAATAATATTGTTCAATTTTCTTTATAAGCATCAAATATGATAAATTAACATCTTAAATACTTAATACTTGCCTTGTGGTGACACAACAAACTCATATTAAATATTTAATACTCTATTAATTTTATCATGCTAGAAGGCGACGTTTGATATTCCAAATATCTTTGAACGCTTAGGACTTAATAAAAAAAAATTGAGGGGTTTGTTATTAATTTGTCTCATCTTGTTTAGCGCGCATGCACATATATATATACAATACACGTCATATTAATGAACATGCGAAGCATGTTTGCATAATATATAAAATATATAGTATAACATGCACATATAGAATACTATATTCTACTACGGATTGATTATGGACTTTTATTCTAGTTTGGTTCACTAGAGCCACCAAGTGAACCAAAAGGTCAAACCCAGGGGTGCAAGAAATAATATTTAAATATAACTATTACATTTAAACCCGGGCTACATTACAAACGGGTCTTCAAGCGCTCCTTGTTCCTTGATCTCTAATTCTTCAAAATTAATTCTAACTATTCCTATTACAAAACTATTTAAAATAAATAGAAACCTTGATCGTGATCGAGGGAAGTACATAGGAGGAGATAGAATTTACATTAAGAAAAAATTAGAGAAGGCGAGTCTGTGAGACCCCATTTAATAAAACCCATACATTCATACATCCAAACCAAAATAAAATCCAATCACATTGGTCGATAGTCCATAATCAATCCCATTTATTATCATACACATCATCATATGCATCAATAAATAACATTCATCATATGAATAATAAACATTTAATATATATATATTGATATCATTTAATGGGCAAATTTAGTAAGTATAAAATCTATTTTTGAATAAAAATAAACTCCTTTATTTAAATCAAATTTAAATCAAAATAAAACTATTTTATTTTAATTTATCCAATTTTGAATAAAATAAACTATTTTATTTTAATCAAAATCTTTAATCAAAATAAACTCCTTTATTTTAATTAATTATGGAATCCAATTCCATATAAAAAAAATTATTAAAGGAAACACGAATTCTTTTCCTATTCACAAATAAACTCCTTTATTTTGAATAATATGAAATCTTATTTCATATTTAAATAAACTCCTTTATTTAAGGAAACATGGATTCTCTTTCCTATTCACAAATAAACTCTTTTATTTTGAATAATATGAAATCTTATTTCATATCTAAATAAACTCCTTTATTTAAGGAACATATAATCCAATTTCAACTCCAATTAGTTATCATAGAATCCAATTCTAACTCTAATTAGTTAGCATGAAATTCTAATTTTAAAATTAAAATAAACTCTTTTATTTTAATATTAAAATAAACCTTTTATTTTAATATTAAAATAAACTTTTATTTTAAGATTAAAATAATAGAGAATATTCTATATATAACGTGGGAAATTTATGTGAAAAAATGTCACTGTTATATATATATATATATATATATATATATATATATATATATATATATTATATGAACTTGATGAAGAATTCATAACAATACTGTAAGTGAATGCATTCATGATCACCAACCTTTTAAATATATAAGTCATTCACGGAGGTTTTATTATATATATATAATATACATAATAAAGTACTTTGCAACATGATATAATGATGGTAGAAAAGATCACTTACACTTTTGAAAAAACACTTCGCGAATTACGGAAAAAAAAAACAAGCAATTAAGAAGCTTACTTTTTGAAAAAACAATTCACGTTTTTTTTTAATAAATTTTATACAATAAAATTATGCCCAATTAAATTGTTCTAAACACATATCAATATAGATATTAAATTAAAACAATTAATAATTTACATAAAGGTTTGGCTCTGATGCCACTGTTAGGTTTGTAATATTCAAGAACGCAATCAAATTGCATAAATAAAGCGAGCGTGTAAAAATCGAGTTTAAAATTTTACAAACCATATACCGGATCACTCTTTATGCACAATTATTAATTAAGCGAAAAGATATGAAGAACAAGAATCATACCCTTGAAGATTCGAGCTTCCTCAGGTACAAGTTCACCTCCAATCCTTTTCGTGTTCAACTTGAATCCACCGGGTTTGGTTCCTTCCTTTGATCAACGTTAGCCACCCAAATGTTTGACCTCTAGAGGTGATCCACCAAGGAATAATAAAGATTCAAGAAAATGGGTGGTTGGCTAAACCCTAGTTTTTCTATCTCTATAGAAAAAGGCGTACTCTCCCAACTATTAGAATTATTACGTATGTTGTAAAAGTCAACAACCCCCATCACCCATAATAAGACTCCTCTTATTTATAGATGTGGGCAACCCACCTTAACAATTAAGGAATTGGGTTTTATTTAATTAATTAAATTCTTTTAATTAATTAAGCTCCCTAATCTTATTAGGAATAATTAATTAAACTCCTTTAACTAATTTTCCCTCCTAATCCTATTAGGAATAAATGAGAGTACTTATATTAAATTAATTCCTAAACTCTTTTAGAAATTAAAATAATAATAATTATAATAATATTAATAAGACTCCTCTTATTAATTTATATTTAATATTTTAAAATATTAAATAATAAATATTAAGCTATTTAATTTATTCTATCACCATAGATTAAATTAAATATACTTAATATATATTATTACGATTATGCCATTAACTTCTTAAATAATTATTCTTCCTTTTATGGTGTGATCCTTTAGGTTCTCCATATTAAATAGGTTGTGAATAAATCAATTAGAACAATTCTAATCTTATTTAAATAAATAAATTAAATAATTAATTTATTTAAATAAATAATATTTATTCTACTGATAGGGATAAGCCTCCCTAGCGATCAGCGACTTTCCGGATAATATAGATTTCAACATTAATCATAAAAGAACCTTTGAGTAAATAGTTACCAAATGCAATTCAATCCTTCCACCATCTGATGTCCCAATTAAATATAAGACATGGAATTATTGTCAAGTCTTATTTTATTTAATTATATGTATTTCGACTCTTAAATGCACAACTCAAATAATGCAAATTAGAAACTCCTTTCTAATTTCATTACGCCTTTAATGTGAGGACTCTTTGGGTTGTCATTTATCGAATCACATAGGAAATTTCTCTTCTTTTATTAGAAGTGGTAGATTTTTATTGATCATATATTATCTCCATATACAACTTGTTATACCCAAGCATACCCTTTGATATACCCTAAGGGTCTTAAGGAATAAGTCAAAGTATAACTCATCATACACAAGACACTATGATGATCTCAAGTCCAAGGATTACTTGTCTTTACTATCACTACTGAGAATTCCTATTGATGAGCAAGTAAAACTCCATTAGGTATTCCTTAGCGAGCCCACGTTCATTGAACTTATTCTCTATAAGCACCTACATACTTGCTTTAGTGTCTCCACACAAATGATCATGAGATCAATCATCCTCATCCAATGAGCAAGCAACGTATGTACCAATCTATCCGGATTCACTAATCCCCAATTTAGTAATCCAATGATTGGGAACTATTTTAGTTTTAAGCTTTCTAAGAATTTAGATCTCATTAGAATGATCATCATCATTATTCTAAAAGCATTGCTTAAAACTATGGGTTTATCACATATTATAAAAACGACATCATGTAGATAATTAAAAGCCTTTAATTAATTAATACTTTTATTAATAAATGAATAAGATTGTTACAAAGTATATGCTTTATCATCAAACATGATTGGCTAGTGTGCATATTACTTTCATATTGTCCTGGCAAAGAGCTAGGGAAAAATCATCAAGGGATCAAACATCTAATCTAAATGACTGGCCAAATAGAAAAGGCTAGATTAAGCTATGGATCCAATCATAAGAACCCGCACAAGCGTCAGCCAGTTTATACATCCACCATTTTACTACCAGATCTCACGGTTGTAGGATTCGTGAAACCAACAAGGAAAATCCTTGTAGCTGTATCGGGAATGATGATTCCTAAGGTTAATCCAGTCAATAAAAAGGAAATCCAAACTCTTGTTAAGGAGAATAAGAAAAGGAATGAAAGGTTCCTACAAGAAGTGCAAGATCGATTTGCAAAGATGTATTTTCTGGCACATACTGAGGGTCTGAACGAGGATATCCCAGACGATGACTATTCAGAAGACCAAATCTTGATCCCTCGCATAAATAGGGCTAAGGAGAACCGTTCAAAGAAAAGTACTGACCCTGATGTGAATTCAGTCATGGTCATCATCAAAGAGGAGGAAGATATTAACCACCCCTTCATCACAGTTGTCAACAAAGACTTGTTCGGTTTATGAGAATTATAAACGGAATCAAATTGCATAAAACAGCAGAAGCAAGGCAAAATCAGATTTAAAAAATTTTACAAACCAATTACCCGGATCATCCTTTATGCATGTTATTCATTAAAGCGAATGATAAGAAGTTATGGAATCATACCCTTGTACATTCTAGCTTCCACATATACGAGTTCAAATCCTAATTCTTCGCAATCTCCTTGAATATTCAGGATTAATTCCTTCCTTTGATCAACGTTAGCCACCCAAGTGTTTGGCCTCTAGAGTGATCCGCCAAGGAAGAAGGATTACTCAAGAAGGAGGGTGGTTGGCTAAACCCTAATTTTTTATCTCTATAGAAAAAGGAGTACTCTTCAACAATTAAAATTACGTCTAATGATATCTAGCATAAGACTCCTCTTATATAGATATTAGTTAACCCTTCTAATCTAATTAGAAATAGGGTTTTATTTAATTAATTAAATTCCTTTAATTAATTAAGCTCCCTAATCTTATCAAGGATAATTAATTAAACTCTTTTAATTAATTTACCTCCTAATCTTATTAGGAATAAATGAGAGTACTTATATTAAATTAATTCCCAAACTTCTTTAGAAATTAAAATAATAATAATTGTAATAATATTAATAAGACTCATCTTATTAATTTATATTTAATATTTCTAAAATATTAAATAATAAATATTAAGCTATTTAATTTATTCTATCACTATAGATTAAATTAAATACACTTACTATATTATTAGGATTATGTCATTAACTTCTTAAATAATTATTCTTCCTTTTATAGTGTGACTAGTTAGGTTATCCATATTAATAGGTTGTGAATAAATCAATTAGAATAATTATAATCTTATTTAAATAAATAAATTAAAATATTAATTTATTTAAATAAATAATATTTATTCTACAATAAGGATAAGCTTCCTTAGCGATCAACGACTTTTCAGATAATATAGATTTCAACATTAATCATAAAAAAATCTTTGAGTAAATAATTTTGGTTCAATTCAATCCTTCCACCATACAATGTCCCAATTAAATATAATACATGTAATTACTGTCAAGCCTTATTTTATTTAATTATATGCATTTCGATTCCCAAATGCATAAGTCTGAATGAATGCAAATTAGAAACTCTTTTCCACATTAGCCAAGGATTCTTGTGTTGTCATTTATCGAATCACAAAAGATATTTTCTCTTCTTTTACTAGAAGTGGTAAATTCTTTATTGATCATTCATTATCTCCATATATAACTTATTACACCCAAGCATACCCTTTGATATACCCTAAGGGTCTTAAGGAATAAGTCAAAGTATAATTCATTATACATAAGATGCTATGATGATCTCAAGTCTAAGGCTCACTTGTACTACTATCACTACATGAATTCCTATTGACAGGCAAGTAAAACTCCATTAGGTATTCCTTAGCGAGCCACGTTCAGTGAAATTATTCTCCAATAAGCACCTACATACTTGCTTTATTTTCTCCACACAAATAATCATGAGATCAATCATCCTCATCCAATGAGCAAGCAACATATGTACCAATCTATCCGGATTCACTAATCCATTTTTTAGTAATCCAATGATTGGGAACTATTTTAGTTTTAAGCTATCTAAGAATTTAGATCACATTAGCATAAACTCATCATGATTTTAAAAGCATTACTTAAAACTATTGATTTATCATATATTACTAAACAACACCATGTAGATAAATTAAATACTTTTAAAAAATGAATACTTTTATTAATAAATAAATAAGATTGTCGAAACGGGTAAAAGAGTAGAAAGTTCATCTGCCCTAATGTGTAGATATTATATACTTCTTACTTTTGTTGCATAGTACTAGTAGTTACTTTTGACATACTTTCATTAATGTTATGTATTATTAAGCAGGATCATATAATAAGTGAAAGAATTTTGTTTTCAGGACTCCAAACTTGGATTTGTTTAGCCTTACTGATGAATTGCCAAGTCTCAGCAGTGACTACAACTTTGATGTAGAGCTGGACTCTGACTTGATGGGGATCGATCAAGAAGAGATGATGACTATGAGGTGCTTGAGGAGATCAAAGAATAGGACGACGACAAACCCAAACCAGACTTTGATCAAACCACCACAGTCAATATCGGAACCTCAGAAAATCCTAAAGAAATCCAGATAGGCAATGACCTTACCCCAAACCAAAAGAATTGACCTGGTTAAACTCCTAAATCAGTTCCAGGATGTAGCATAGTCACATGAAGACATGGTTGGATTGTCTACTGACATTGTCATCCACCGAATGCCCATTAAAAAGGGATTCAAGCCTTTCAAATAGAAACTCAAGAGACTAAAACCTGAATAGAGTTTAAAGGTAAAAGAAGAAGTTGTCAAATAATTCAAAGTAGGCATTATCATGGTAACAACCTACCTTGAATGGTTGTCCAATATAGTTCATGTGCCTAAGCCTGAAGGGAAAGTATGAGTATGCATGGACTACCATGATTTGAACAAAGTATGTCTCAAAGATGAGTTCCCAGTACCTTTCATCCATATACTGATAGACAACACGGCGCAGTATGTCATGTACTCTTTTGTCGACTATTTCGCTGGGTATCACCAAATCATGGTTGCCAAAGAAAATAGGGAAAAAACATCCTTTATCACCCCCTGGGGAACATTCTGCTATAGGTGGTGGTCTTTCAGCCATATTAATGTTGGGGCCACCTATCATCGAGCCATGATGGCCCTTTTCCATGATATGATGCACAAGGAGATAGAGGTTTGTGTGGATGATATCATCGTTAAGTCCAAAATGGAAGATGACCACACCGACCATCTCAAAAAGTTATTCAATCGGCTTCGCAAATACAACTAGAAGCTAAATCCAGTCAAGTGTGCCTTCGGTGTCAAATCTAGCAAATTATTGGGATTCCTGGTAAGCAACAAAGGCATTGAGCTAGATCCCACCAAGATTAAAGCCATCAATGAGATGCTTATACCCCAAACATAAAAAGAGATACGGGGATTCCTTGGGAGAATCAATTTCATAAGAAGATTCATCTCCCAACTAACTGCAACTTGTGAGCCTATCTTCAAGATATTGAGGAAAAATTCTTCTAAAAAGTGGAGTGAAGAATGTCAAAAAGCATTCCTTTCCATCAAGAAGCAACTTCTGGAAGCTCCTATTTTGGTACCGCCAAGAGACAAAGTTCCCTTGTTCATGTTCATATCAGTCAATGACAATGCTATGGGATGTATGCTGTGGCAGAAAGATGATAGAGGCAAGGAAAGAACTATTTATTACCTTAGAAAGAGATTCAGTAGCGGTGAGCAGAAGTACACCTTGATTGAAAAGACTTGTTGTGCTTTAGCGGGCCGCTATGAGATTACAACATTATCTTCATGGGCACATAACCTATCTCATATCCCGCATGGATCCTCTAAAATACATATTCAGCAAGCCAATATTAAATTGCTGATTGTTCAAATAGAAATTAATCCTCCAACAATTCGACATCATCTACGTGATGCAAAAGTCCATCAAAGGTCAAGAAATTACTGATCAATTAGTCGAAGCACCATAAGGGAATTTCAAACCCTTGGAAACTTATTTTCCGAATGATGGGATAATGATAATTCAACAAAACTATCGAGAAAATACAAGCCAATTCTGGAAACTATACTTCGACAGGGCTGTAAACATGGAATGTGCGGTAGCAGGAGCAGTTCTTGTATCTATCACGAGAGAATAGTATCCCATGTCCATCAAACTACAGTTTGTCAACACCAATAACACAGCTAAGTATGAAGGCTATATAATGGGATTAAAACTGGCCCAATCCATGAGTATCAAATGGTTAGAAGTTTTTGAAGATTCTGAGTTGGTCATCAAGCAAACCACGAGGGCATATCACACCAAAGAATTGCATTTGCTGCCCTACCATTGGCAGGTCATCAAGATGGCTATAGAGTTCGAAAAAATAGCCTTCAACCACATCCCTTGGAACAAAAATGATTTCGTGGATGCACTAGCAACCCTGGCTTCCTTAATTAACATATCTACATGGGGAGGAATCCCAGATATCAAATTTGTAAGCCAGAAGGCACCAACCTATGGGAACTACATTGGAGAAGTATCAGATGAAATGCCTCCCATCAAAAAGCCTTGGTATCAAAATGTAAAAGAATATCTCCGAGATAGATCTAAGCCTGTTGGGGCAAGTCAAGCTGAAAGAAAGAAGATCCATAAAATGGCTATGAAATTCTATCTAAAGCGGAGATGCACTCTACAAAATAGATGCTGGAATAGGCTTATTGAGATGCCTAGACAAAGATCAGGCGTAAAGACTTATGGATGAAGTCCATAGTGGAGTCTGTGCTCCACACATGAGCGGTCCTTTACTTGCCAAGAAAATATTAAGAACAAGGAATTATTAGATTTCTCTCAAAGTTGACTGTGATGATCACGTTAGGAGATGTTATTAATGCCAAGTCCATGGAAATGACATCCATGCTCCTCCAAATTAACTACACAATATGAGTTCACCATGGCCCTTTTCCATGTGGGGAATGGATGTGATCGGGCCAATCAAGCCCAAAGCCAGTAATAGTCATCAATTTATCTTCACCATGATCGACTACTTCACCAAATGGGTTAAAGCTACATCCTTTCCCAAGGTCACTAAGGAGGTAATCATTAGATTCATTAGAAATAATATAATCTGTCGATATAGCCAATCGAAGGTGATCGTATCAGACAATGCTAAGAATCTGAACAATTAGATGATGGAGGAATTATGTAGTAAATTCCATATTAAACATCTTAATTCTGTTATTTATCTTCCCAAGATGAATGTTCTGTTGAAATGGCTAACAAGAACATCAAGATGATTATGCAAAAGCTATCAGCCAATCACAAAGGGTGGCCTGACTTATTGCCTCTGACTTTGTTAGCCTATAGAACATCAATGCGCACTTCTACTGGGATTACCCCCTACTCATTGGTCTATGGCATGAAAGTAGTACTTCCCATAAAAGTGGAAATGGAATCATTAAGAGTGTTGATAGATGCTCAGATGGAAGAGGATCAATGGATGCAAGAGTGGTACCACCAACTATCTCTGATAGATGAGAAAAGGGTGGCAGCCATATTCCATGGTCAATTATATCAGCAAAGGATTGATCGGTCTTACAATAAGAAAGTCAGGTTTAGACAGTTCAAAGAAAATGATTTGGTGCTGAAGAAGATCCTCATCAATCAAGATGAAGCCAAAGGAAAATTCTCCCCAAATTAGGAAAGTCCTTTCATTGTCAAAGAAGTGTTAACAGGAGGAGCCCTCAGACTGCAAGAAATGGATGGTGAAGAATTCCCCCAGCTCATTAATTTAGACACCGTGAAAAGGTACTATGTCTGAATTACTTGTAAACCAACATCCTGGTTCTGAAAAGAAAAGAAAAAGAAATCAAGTCAATTTAGGCTTTCACTTCAAAGCCTGAACTATGAAAGACGTGATCTCCCCCTATCAACGGGAGTACGTAGGCAACCATCTATGGTTCGGTCAAACAAAAAAAAACCAAAATAAACACTTCTCAAACTGTTCAGGCCAAGCCTAAACTACGGAAGACCTGATCTCCTCTCTATAGGAGTACGTAGGCAGCCATCTATGGTACAGTCTAACCTTCAAAAGAAAAAGCCAAATCCCTTTCCTTCACTCAAAAATCAAAGGAAATACCAGTCTCAAGACACCAAATCCTATCAAGCCTCCAGGATCATTGAGCCATTTTGAGAGACCCTCAGACATCTCAATGTCATTCCATCAAGAAGGAGCTCATAATACATCAAGACAACCAGTCCCAAAGAGAATGGCTATCATCAAGCAAAGATCAAAATATATGAAAAAAGGGAAGTGAATTAAAATATATTTTATTGCCATATAATACTGTTTAATATATACAACGTATCTTGTATATGACAAAAGTGGCTAACCGAATCTATGCAGGGAAATTAAACCTAGTCTATAAACCCGCGGTTAAACGGGACAACAAATCCAATATTGCATCCCTCTTTGAAGATGGAGGTGCATCTCTGAGCACTCATATTTATAACAATGTCCTCCACATAAGATTTGAGAGCAGTACTATCAGCTACAACAACATCTTTAGTAGCTCAGACCTCATCTCTCTCAACAAAAGCGGCATCCCAGCCAGATAGGGTCGTCAACATCAATGCTTTTGCCTTATCCCTCTCAAAGGTTAGAAGCTGTATCATCTGATTTAAAGAATCTACAGAAGGTGGGGCAACAATAGCTGAAGAGCTAGGAATGTCACTGACCAGAGCTATTGTCATACCGGCAAATAGCTCATCCTCATCAGAAGCAATGTTAGGCTCTGAATAAACAACCATGGAGGATGCAATATCTGCCTCTAGACACACAGAATACTCCGAGGAATGACCCGCAATACTCGATAAAAAATCAGACCTCTCCCGATGGGTCCAGTAATCATAAACTTTGGCAAAGTCATCCTCTGAAAAAGATGAGGCTGATGATCACTGACCTGAAGCTCCATCAAAAGCATGGACATCCTGATACTGGTCAAACTATCCCATGACAGCCAAAGGATGATATGTAGTCACTCCTCTCAGACCAGCCGAGGGCAGAAAGTCTATACCCACGACATGAGTGATAAAGCTATATGGGGAACTGAATCCTTATCAAGGCAAGATGGCAAAATGATCCTCAATCACGTTCAGAAAAACAAACCAAGATGCTACATCTACATAATCAGCCGATTAAAAAGAAGAAGATGCAAATATCTCATGTGTAAAGTAGTACCTATGATGTCTGAAAATGTCTATCGGTCTCAGATGCATCATAAACCAAATTTATAACAATGCAACACTACCTTTGAGGAACACTAAACATGGCCGACATCAGAGTCTTTGCCAAGATCATAGGAAGGATGGTACAACCCTCCCTCAGAGCCCTCACTATAGTAATCAAGCCAATGTCCAAGTGATCCATGTACATCGGCATATACAGATAAGACACAACACATATCAACAAAGTTTCTACTCGGGCAACCCGCCACTCATCCTCAGAAATGGAAAAATCTCCTAAGTGAAGTAGATAGCCGTATGTCAACCCGAAATGATCAACCAAAAAATCCAGAGACACGACATGTTCTGAGGTGGTCTTGTCCAAGACTACCATACGACGTAAACCTATCAAAGTCATAAACTGCCATCTGAACTCACCAAGAACAACTCTAGTGAAAGGCATTTCCAACGAAAAATCCAAAATACGCTCATACTTCTCTAATATAGGAGTCAACTCGTGGGTCCCAAATCTAAAAACCTACCTCTCTGGAATCCAGCAGGATAGCATCCAATCAATGAAACCCACCGAGACCTAAAAGGCCAGGAAGGCTAAGGAGTGTCTTGGCATATGATCAACGACATCCTATTTGAATGGGGCAAACTCTCATACCAAGATCTAAGAGACGATGCTATCAAGATGGGCAAACTCTGCTCAATACAGCTAACAATGGATGAAGACATCTGTAAAACTGTATCATGAGACCATCCAAAGGTCAATGCTAAACTCATCAAATGCATATCCATGACATATAATGTATGCATCAAGATAAATGACAATGATAAATGACAATATGATGCAAGGAATAGAAAGCATTGTACATATATTCCTAAATACATCATCATCTAAATAAAGATTAAATACATCATCTTTGTCTACAACTAAAAATAAAAAGTATAGGGAAATGGGACACATCCGCCCAATATCTAATAGAGGCCTATCAAAAGAGATAACTAACCTATCTAAAGAAATCTATGATGTCTACATCATCCAACTGATCAAAATGTTATAACTCTGCTTGAGTCACTATATCTCTGCTAGATGGAACATCGGGTCGATACAGAGGGGGATCTACTTTGGTAAAACTATCAGAATATAGGCCACATAAGCGCCCAATGCCAGAGCTAGATAGATTAAAAGAAGTTGCCTCCGACGGATCTCTGCTTAGATGCTGGAATAAAAAAATGCGCCCGGTCCAACCTCTGGGTTAAGCTAGTAATATGCTCCAAATGAGTGGATTATATGGCACAAGCAATCCAGTCTGTCATCATCATAGACCCAAGAACCATATCCCCCATGAAGTGAGTGGCATGGGTCTGAGCTCCAATGGTGCGAGGAGTCCACCAGAATGAAAGGCATCCTAAGTGTAAGGACCCTTTGATAAAGTAAAGCCATCTAAGCCCACTTGGGGAATCTCGGTGACTGTCTGAGATAAAGACCAATGGCATCTATCAGGAGGAAGATATGAAGTATGAATCTCCCCTGTAGTGCTCCCAATAGCACGCTCTCCCAAGTAGAGCTCTCAGCCCCCCTCTGTCAAGAAAGGGATCTGACGAGTGGACAATACATACTCTAACCCAGCCGAAAAACCATCCTCACAGCCAACTATCAAATAATCAGGGGTATAAGGAACCCATGTGACGACATTGGTGGTCAACAGCTCTAACTACAAACGTGAATGGGTGAACCCCTCTGCTACAGGGACCTCGACTAAAGAGGAATAATATCAGTGTCGTCCCCGTGGATTGGTCTCTAGACCTAAAGTATTAGTTGGGCGTAGGAAATGAGCCTCTCATATGCCCAAAACTGTAAATATAAAGATCAAATATCTCCAGTCATGAAGATTGACACCTGAGCGAGGGAAATTAAAAGATAAAGAGAAACTACTCACTAGCAGAAATGGGTGAAAGCCTAGCCAAGCCTCTGTTACTTCCTCGGAGCGTAGGCGCATCCCTCGAAGGAAATAGGCAAAGGTGAATGAGCCCCAATCAAAATCTCTGATGTAGTCCACATCATGGGTGATACTAACTAAATTAAAAGAGATCATCGAGGAGTTGTCCGCTGGGAAATAACCCCTGATGATTACCAAAAATAGTCACCGGAGGATGCGATCTCTATCCCTCTGATCAGCAAGTAGAGGCTCGGACAAAGCGCCACTCACAACATCAATGCTTAAAGGGCCAGAACGGATAGCCCGACCCTTGAGGGCCAAAGAAGGAACTCTCAAGAAGGATCGGACTACAGCCGGGGAAATATTGGCCACCAAAAGAACAGGATCCCGTATAAACTCCATTCCAATGATGAACCACCAATCCATCGGTGTCATCATCACCTTGCAGTCCAGTAAATGGAGAGACCAAGTATGGTGAAGCCAGGGCTCAGATAACCCCAGGTGCAATAACGGGGGAGGAATGGAAAAGAAAGACTCAAAACCCCAAGAATGGACATAGCCTGATACTCCGGATGAAGGGTCTGGTATAAAGAATGAATGCTAAACCAGTTCCCCTTGGGCTAAGTGAAGTAGGGAACTCGCATCAATTTCAAAATCAAGATCAAACCCTTACCCCAAAAATGGGAACAGAAGAAAGGTAAAAATAGAAATAGTTATTACTTCATTCGCATTAAGATAGATCGAGGGATAACATCTCAAATCATCCAAAAGATCTGGAATAGTCATGTTAATAGCTGGAAGCTCCCGACAGGGAATGGAAGCAGAAGGAGCTGGGTCCTCAATAGGAACATCATCCTCCTCATCTATAGCCTCCGTTCTATCCACCTGAATGGGACGAATCACTGACTCGGTCAATCAGCTTGGCTGTTGGGCCGAACGAGGCACATGGACATCAGAAACTCTCCTCCTCACCCCTGAGGAAACCCAATGAGAACTAATTGGTTGATCAGAGTCCATAACATGAACAAAATCTCCAAATCACCTCAAAAAGGGTGAGGTACACTTCAAAATCAAAGCAATTAAATTCAAATCATTGCATCATACATATCCTATGTGAAAACATGCATTAGTTTAACATAATTCCCCATTAGAGTTAAAATTCCATGCAATTTAAATGTCCATACTCTTGAATTTTTTTTGCTAGAGTTTACTTTGTAAAACGGACTATCCGCATGCACATAGGCATGACTAGGTGTCCATTCAGTAGCACACCAACCCAAAATCATGAACATTTCATATATATGAAAAATATTTAAATTAAAATCACCATGACAGCCAAATCACCATGTGTATTTTAGGAAAATCTATGCTCATTTGTCCTCAAATAGGATAAATAAAATAGTCAAAAAGGGTGTAAAATGACTATCTCAGAAATTAATTTTTTCACATCAGAATGTTCAGCATGGTAAAATACAAACATTTACTAGGCTCATTCATTTTTATAAAGTCATATGTGTATACATATTTGATACATTGCGTTTAAACTCATACTGATGAAATATAACGTTCTAGCGGTCAAAACTTGAAAAGAAAGGATGTAAACATTACTAGAGTTATGCAGAATGGTTGTACGGTGACGGATTTTGTAAAAAATAGCCCGAACTGAGTTGATCTGAGCTAGAAGGTTCGGATTTTTTAAAGGCGTTCATGTTAAAAATGACTTTTGAAAGGCCAGGGGAGTATAAATCCACTCGCGGTCTACCACAACTCTACTTAAGGTAGCCGTAACCTAGGGTGGACCCACCCCCTCTGACTTGATCAAAATTGAGTTATAACGGAGGTCCCTGAAGCCTAAAAAGTCAAATCAGGAAAAAAGGTTCTACGCAATTGAGCGGAAAGGGCCTGAAATCCTGAAACAGGATGTCAAACTTCGGAAGCCTAAAAATATTCTGTAAACCATTGGTAACAGTTCAAGTGAAGCATCGGAGAAGGATCCGGTGATTCAAACCATTTGCGATAGCTCCAATATAGCATCGGAGAAGGGTCATATGATTTAAATTGTTGGTGATATCTCTAATGTAACATCGGGGAAGGGTCCAATGATGAAAGCCATTGACTTCTTCCATGAAGGTGTAAGTTTTTGACAGTGTAAACCATTGGCGACAACCCCAGCAAAGATCAGAGTATATAATACTGCAAACTGTTAGTGAAAACTCTAGCGTAACATCGGGAAGGATCGATGATAGAATTTGTTATAAAAGAAATCTCCAACTTAGGCAATGAGAAGGATCGATGATGTTCAACCTTGTAAACTACCATTTGAGTAGGCACCGTGAAGGATCGATAATGTTCAACATTGTAAACTACCGTTCGAGTAGGCATTGAAAAAGTTCGGTGATGTCCAACCTTGTAAACTATTGTTCGAGTAGGCATCGATAAAGTTCGGTGATGTCCAACCATGTAAACTTCCGTTCAAGTTGGCATCGAGAAATTTCAGTGATGTCCAACCTTGTATACTACCATTCGAGTAGGCATCGAGAAAGTTCGGTGATGGTCAACCACTGCAAACTATCGTTCGAGTAGGCATCGAGAAAGTTCGGTGATGAGTAACCTTTGAAAACTACCATTCGAGTAGGCATTAAGAAGATGTTATGATTATAAGCTCTATCCCCGACATCAACGTCGGCATCAACTGGATAAAAATCCAAACCGTTGGAGACAGCCCCAGCGTAGCATCGGGAAGGATCTGATGATGTAAACCGGTGCCAGCTATCATCAGGATGAGCATCGAGAATCCCCAATAAGGTCACTCTGAAAAAGAGGAATATCCCCAGCGGAGGAAAAGTCAGGAAACACATCTGAAGACAAAGAACGTTAGTGATAACCCCAACATTAAATTCAAAAAGGTCTAGTGGTATCAACCATAAAAATCATCCCCAGCAGAGAATAGGGATGGTCATTGATACAACCTGTGGCAGCTAACCCCACAGAGATATATAACATTCATAGCATATCCATGCATTGCATTTTTATTTATCATATTTCCAGTGTCTAGCAATCTTTATCCGGTTCATTCCATTATATTACATAAACATGATAAAGAGGGGCATCTATAGACACTCAAAAGTTTTTCATTCTTGTTACTAACTATGTAGAAGGGCAAAATCGTCTTTTATAAACAACCTTGGAAGTCAAAATCATCAAACCAGACCCCAGAGACAACCCCGAAAAATCATCAAACCACCCTCAGAGATAACCCCAAGAAATCTTCAAACCAAACCCCGGAGATAACCCTGGGAAGTCATCGAAATATTCCCCCAGAGACAGCCCCATGGGACATCAAATCAACTTTAGAGATAACCCTGAAGACAAACAAGAGTCGACAACAGTCAAACCCCGGAGATAACCCTAAGGAAAGATAATTACAACACATCAAGCCTGAAAATCAACCATGAGGGGAAAAGAGTAATTTTTCCAACTCAACATCAAATCAAATCAAATTGACATAAAGAAGGTCATGCGGAACCATAACAACAATCCCGAGTGGAAATAGAGCAAAATAGCTCAATGGATGGACTACGAAGACTCGAAGATCTGGTCATGGTCTTGTCTTCCTGGATTCGGTAAAGGTCAAATACAATGTTATTGTGTAGCTCTTAGAAAGGGCTTTCCAGAAAGGTATAGCATGCCTCCATCGGATTTCTGGATTGAAAGTTATGAAGGTTTAAGTAGACAACACGTTGTTCTGAGTGCACATACTTTGAGATAATAAGGTTCATCGGGCCGGGCCCACCAGGCCTAGCTACAGGTAGAACCGTGGCATCCCGGGTCTATATATACAACCTCACACCTTTAACTTCCAAGAGAAGATTAGGAAAGAAGAGGGCCCAAGAGAGAAAAATAGAGGTTAGAATAGCTAAACGGAGCTCGAATTGTGCTCTAATTCTTGTAAAACTTCTTTCTAAAAACTCTTAAACTTATATACTACAACATATCAAGTTTTAACCAGTGAAAGTCAATCCCAAATGCACTTAAAGCTGTTCGATAGCCATTCTCGTGCCTAATTGTAAGATTTCGCCAGATTTGGCATCTTCGCTTGCTCTAATACATATATAAGTGTTTTACATAGCTTTTTAATAGTTGATATTTGTCAGATCTAAAGTTTTAACCATTCATTTCATGTAAATAGTCAATATTTGAGTTGTATTAACTAGATCTGTTATAAATCTAGCAAGATCTAACTTTTGACCGGTTCAAAAGTTCTGAAACCTGGACCAGGAATCTAGAGTTTTTAAGATCTGTACATATCTAGTTTTCTTTCTAGTTTTTGTAAATATTTAGCAACCACGCGGCCCTAATTTTGCATCTAGAGGATGTTGGAAGCTTTGGTTACATGCATATAAGGATTTGACTGATGGTTTCTTTGTTTTGAGATGTTTAGTGTAAATATATCTATTTTATTTTAGAATATTAGTTATGCAGGCTATTTATGTGATATTATGTGAGCCTAAGAGCCACGTGATCTAAGATCCAACTGACAGATCTGGATCGGGTTTCCATGATGGACCATTTTCAGTTGTACAGCTAGCCTACAAATTTTGTAATTGTAAATATAGGACCTTAAAACGGTTATCCAAATTTAAGGTCCCCGTAATAGTGAAAATCTTATGTATGGTGCTCGTACATACTTTGATGGCTTTCATGTCCATAAGGAGCATAGATATATATATATATATATATATATATATATATATATATATATATATATATATATATATATATTAGAAGATGATTAGCATCTCGAAATTAAATTAAAATAAGTCGAATCTGAGAATAAAATGAAAGTATTAAAGGCCTCAATTACTATGTGAGCATAAGGGTTTGAAAACCTGTTTTGAAAACATCATTTTATATGCCTTGTATTAAAATTGAACTTTTAAAGTCAAAACCTTTGTATATATGTGCAAAAGAGGCATAACACTACTTCTAAATAAAGCACTTAGGCCCAATTAACTGAAATGCACGCGCGCACACACACATACACACAAATTAGGGAACAAAAAGTGCGGTAACCATGTTTAACGGAAGTCGGGGGGGGTGCCTAACACATTCCCCCCGCTTAATCAAGCCCCTAAACTCTATGAATCTCGATTTCCAAGACCAATTAAACAGAGTCTAATATTGGGCCATATTGCAAAATCTTTCAAAACTCAGTTGAGTTGGTACAACCATTTAACTCATACCAACTGGTGACTCTGTCTAATTTGGACCGATAAAATCAATTCTTTTCAAATTGTCGACATTATATGTCGGGCTTTTTCTTGAAAATCTCACCCTTCAGATCAAAAAAATTAACATAAAAAATATAAAGGGTAAGAAACATATAAGAAGAGGGAGATAAAATCTTTCCGGCATCGATAGACACTTATTATGGTTTGACATGTAGTATTTATCATTATTGGAGGTATTCTTTTTGTGGAATGTGACAAATGAGATTTTGTAATTTAATTTTAATATTTATTGGATTGAATAAATATTTTTGATGAATTAATTATTAGATTAAATAATTAATTGATGAAATTAATAGTAGATTAATTTAATTATATGTGTTATATTTATTAAATTAATGTGGAGAATTTTATTATTATTGAAGTATGTATTTATGTGAGCTTATTGAATTAAAAGAAATATTTAATAAGCCTAATGTTATTTTAATTAATTTAATAATTAATTAGAGATTTAATAATTTGACATAGTTAATAAATGAGAAATTTAATTATGTGACTATGTGAATTAATGAGAAATTATTATATTTTATTTAAAATAAATTAAATAAGATATTTGATTTATTGAGCAATTGGGTGTGACATGATTTAAACTATATTATATAAAGTTTTATTAAATTAAATGGGTATAAGCTTTTAAAGATAGCCAAACATGGCCTTAGTGGGAGTTGAGGCGGTTAACCCATGATAGGTAATGACCACCCTAGCGATTCGATTCCTTTCCTTTATTTATTATTCGTCTTCCTTTTCTTTTTTCATTTTCTAAGTGCGGAAAAGTAAAAACAAAAGAGAGTTTGAGAAATTCTTGAGGAGATTGTGAGTGTGTGATTGAAGAAGAGTTGAGAAAGAATTCATCTCTACTAATCTATCTACGCTTTGGGTAATTTCTTGACCGGTTTATTTACGTTATTAAAGTTTTTTATAAATATGGCTTTCAAGTTTTCTGTAAAGTCTACGTAAATTGGAAAGATGAAAGATTATGTGCATATATCGTGTTAAGATGTTGTTTTAATGTGTTTTCCTATATATTAGATGGTTCCATATCATCAATTTCATAATATTATAATGTATGTTGTTGTTTCAAAAAATTTAGAGTATAGAATATGGCGTATATGGCCCTTATACATAAAATTAATATATCGAACATAAATTGTTTTGTAAAATTCACACTTGTATATGATTATGCATGCTAAAAGCAGAAGAAAACAAAACTTGAATGGATGGATTTAGTGTTATAATGAATCAAGTAGTGTTAATTTTCATGTTTTATGTTCAAAACCTTCAAGAACATCAAAAACAGTGAAATTGCATATTTTGATTTTGCAAATTATGTGTTTTAACTTGTTAAAATCATGCTATAAGGGTTGAGTATTAGTTATTTGTGTATTAAAATGTTTGGGTATGTCTAAATTAGGTGAAAAAATAAGTTAATTGGAGTTTTTTGGCCGTATTACGCATTTTTTAAATTGCGAAGCTGAAAGCTGGAGTCTTATGTGCATTTCAACTCCATGCCTTAAGACTCTTACATGACATGCATGCCAAAAGACCGCCATCTTAGCATGAGGACCAAGAATAATCCTAAAAGTGGTAGCATGGCGTCACTTAGAGAATGGTCAAAAAATGGATTTTTAATGTTCGAAGTCTAGTGATGTGTTAGTAACTTAATCTAATGAACATAAAAACATGTTAGACATATAATGAGGTGTTAAAATAAATTCTTAACATGTCAATAACACATTTATGTGTGAATTGAATGATTGAATGCATAGTTAGCTTATTGTTCATGAAGTGTTAATTGTGACAATGAGTGTAGTAATTTGACTAAGTATAGTCATAATTCGAGTTTAAACAAAAAAGAATGAACTTGTGATGACTAGTTACGTGATAATTGGTGGTATTG
Organism: Panax quinquefolius; assembly: GCA_020205615.1. Taxonomy (NCBI): domain Eukaryota; kingdom Viridiplantae; phylum Streptophyta; class Magnoliopsida; order Apiales; family Araliaceae; genus Panax; species Panax quinquefolius. The sequence goes on from CM035158.1 coordinate 81,735,231, forward strand.
TGAAGCGTAAATGATATGTAGGATTAAATCGAGGAACATGTATAAATTAACGTGTAATCTACGCATGCGAGACAAGTTTCCTAATCCTACTCGTTATCTTAATATGAGCTTATAAGTTGTCTCTTTACTTTGAACAAATTCTCGTTATTATTGATCAAGTCCATTTTATTATATTAAAGTGTATTAATCTTTCAAAGTATGATTTTGTTATACAATAATTATTCTATTGTATACCCTTTTGAGATTGCTATTCAATTTTTAAATTTATCGAATCTTTGTTGAACTTTGTTAGACTAGTGAACCCTTAATGATTTGACTAGTCCATAGTTGATGAGCGTTCTAAATTTCAGAACCCTTGATGAATTATCCAAACCAAACTTCCTTCGGTGCGGACTCCAATGTCAAACTGAGATGAACAACCCTGTATAGGGGATTAATAATGCGTTAGCGTTAAGATATTATTACGCGATATGGTACTAAGGTTGATCCCCTAAATGCGAGAAGAAGAGTCCATAGTCTTATGATTGTTAAAGGTTTCAAGTATAAACACTTGACAACCTAGGACATAGTTCAAGTCTTATGACCCTCGGAAGTTCTTTTTGTTTCTTTTATTCATTCTTGATTCAAAAGTTGAGTTTTCTATTTGAAGTCTTTGATTTATTAGCATGTTATTATTCATTTGTTATATTGTTATACTTGTGGGCAATCGTGCTCACTCTTGCGTAATAATAACATTGCGATTAAAACGAAAGATCGAGACGAGCCTTCCACTAGTAAAAAAAAGGGCAAGATTAGCAAGTAATGAAGATTTGGTTATTTATGTGTTTATGTAATGATATTTCGGACTTTATGTTATTTAAGACTTATTATTTGTTTATGATTCCATACGAGATGTTTAAGGTTAAATGACACAGGATTTTATTATTATGCGATTGATGTAACCCCATAAGGGGAGATTTATTTATTATTTCTATCTATTGCATGGTTTGCATTTATTTATGGGTAGATAGATAGATGATATTTGTACGGTGAACACCAAATCCTGTGGAAATGGAAGTACCGGATTTGGGGGTGTCACTGGTTGGTATCAAAGCTGTAGGTTATGAACCTTAGGTGGGGAAACAACCTTAGGTAGTAGCCTTGTAGGAGATTGAGAACATAGTGGTGGTAAACTCTTATCGAGTTATAAGAAATGAATTTCTAAATTCATTGAAGATAATAAAAGACTTTATGTGCTTATGTGTTAAATTATGTGTTATTATACGGATTAGTAACTAAAACTTAAAATTTTGTTGTTCGGGGATGTCGGATGTTAGAGGAGCTAGTCGAAGTGGGGAGGAGGAACCCAGAGTACCTCTGAGGAGGAGGAGCCCAAGAGACATTCATATGTCGTCGAGAGCAGTTAGTGCAGAGAGAGCCATCTCGTTGATCACTTGTTGTTGGTCGGGAGCATGAGCTTGAGGCGATCGAGGAGGAGGATTACGATGAAGAAGAGGAGGAAGAGGAGTTCCCATAGAACTCCATTGATCTTTGAGATGTATGATGCACTTTATGATCGTAACATAGAGTTGCAAGACAACATTAGGGAGGTGAGGAGGAGAGAATTATTATCAGTGAGTACCATCGAGCGCGAAGGATGGGGAAATTGTGACTCTTCACACGTTTGGGAAGCGTGGGTGGGATTTGGTTCACGAGAAGGGTCAAAGCGAGGAGAAGACCAGAAGAAATAGAGAAGTTGAAGAAAGATCTAAAGAGCTCGAAAAAGGCGGCATTAGCGAGGAGGAGAATTTGGGTAAGAGAGTCGCGTCGTCTTGATCTTCTTTGAAGAGGATTGTCGTCTGAAGAAGGGCTAAGCTTGGGGAGCGTACTCTACACTTCACAATCTGATGGATGCGGCCCGAGGATCGAGTTATGAAGTATCAATCCGGTTTGAAGGTCTACCATCATATATGCTAGATCGCGGGGCGATGTCTCGCATTATGGAAGGAGAGAGCGTGGCAAAATTTATTGGTAGCTTAATAAGCGATGATAGTATTAGTTTAATTATGTGAAAATTATACGGTAGTTAAAGATGTAAATTCGATGTGTTTATAAACAAAGGAATATTTTAATGTTTTAAATCACTGTAGATTCTTTATCTCGGGATAGTGGATGTAAATAGCGGTGATCTTTATCTTATGATGTTAAAACTTTTGAATTGAATAAAATATCGAGTTTATTTGATATAATGTGTTAAGTGAATTATGATTAAATGTTTTAGTTAAGCCTTAAATGTTTAAGGGATTGAATAAAAAGACCTAATAAGCGTATATTCTTAACGAGAAATATATACGCCTAGAAAGAAAAAAAAAAAATCAACAAGCTCGAGAAGAACCGATGAATAACAACAATGGCGCCAATGCTAACCACATTCGACAATTGGTGAACCTTTTAATAGGAGCAATTAACAATCAACCACAAGCTCCACCAAACACCTCGTTTAAGGATTTCAAGGCGGTGGGACGCGCTGGGAGTTTAAGGCTCCATAAACCCGATCGAAGCTTAAACTTGGGTTATGGAGATGGAGAAGGTGTTTCGATGTTGCTAGAGTAAGGAAGACGAGAAAGCGCGTATGCAACATTCATCTTTGAAGTCTGAAGCCCGATTATTGGTGGCGGAGCAAACAAAAAATCTGGGGAGGATGTGAAGGTGTAATAACTGGGAGAGATTCAAAGAGATGTTCTTGAGATGTACTTTTCAGACGATTTCATAAAATCAAATGGAAGTTCGGTTTACGGAATTAAAATAGGGGAGTATGTCCATAGTTGATTATGCGGCAAGGTTCAACGAGTTAGCTAGGTTAGCCACATACCAAGTGCATATGATGATGAGAGGAAGGTAAGGCGTTTGACGAGGGGAAGAAGCCACTGGTTGTATAGCAAGGTGTCGATGTTCGATTGAACACTTTTTCTTTGGAGTGTTAGAAAGCCATACTACTCGCTTTGAAGGTGGAAGCGATCACGGTAACTAAATATAATCGAGGATCGGAAGAAGAAGAAAAAGTGAGAATGAAGGAAATAACAAATCTGGTGGAAGTAGTAGCGGGGGTAGCCATAATCGAAGAAGAGGAAGTGAGTCGATAACTCGTCAATTTGGAAGTCGACAAGGAGGCGCGAAGAAGAAGATTGAAGCATGCCCAACTGCGGAAAAACTCATACAGGAGTTTGCATGAAGGGAAAGCAGAGTGTGCTACAATTGTGGTCGGGAAGGCCACATAGCACCTAAGCATCCTAACCCAAAGAAGGGTGCTGACTTCACTTGTGGCTCAAAGGATCATCTTGCGAGGATTGTCTAGAAGGGATCTGGAGGGCGGGATCGGGGGGGAGGAAATAGAGAAATATGGGTGGAAGCACTCGACTATCGCGAGGACCAAGCTGCAACCAAGCCGAATAGCCAGAACATTTAACATGTGATGACGAGGATGCGATGCGGTCTCGCGATGTGGTGTCGGTATCATTCCGATCAATAAAGTTAATGCTTATGTATTATTTGATTAGGGTGCTACTTGTTCATTTTTATATCAGATGACTTTGCTAAGAACTTAGAATTGTTTAAGGGCGAGTTAGAATACCCATGAACATAGAAATTGCGAATAGAGAAATAATCCTGTTAATTAAATGCGTGCATAAGAAGCGTAGAGTGGATATTAAGGGTAATATCATGAGCGTAGATCTTATCCTATTCGACTTGGAGAATTGATGTTATTTTGGGTATGGATTTGGTTATCCAATTATGGGGTGGTAATTTATTTGCCGAAGAAAAGCGTATTAACCTTATGACTCCGTCGAAAGGTTGTGTTTTATGGTAGCAAGTCGCCTGAAACAAGCGAGTTGTCAGCGATGATGCGAGCCGGGGAGGTTGTTAAAGCAAGGGGTATGTAGGATATCTAGCTTACATAGTCGATAGTCGTAAAGAGAATCAAAAATAGATGAGATACCGGTGTAGTGAGAGATTTTGAGGCGTATTTCGGATGATTTGCGAGGACTTCCTCGGATAAGCGGTTGAATTCGTGATCGATTTGGCTCAGGAGCGGCTCAATATCGAAGGCACCGTCTTAGAATGGCACCGGTAGAGATGAAAAAGCGATGGTCCAACTACAAAATTCTTGGACAAGAAGTATATCAACCAAGCGTATCATAGTAGGGGAGCGTGCGGTTTTATTTGTGAAGAAGAAGGATGGGACAATGCGGCTCTGCATCGACTATAGAAGGCTGAATAAGGTCACGATTAAGAATAGATATCCATTACCATGAATCGACGACACATTCGATCGGTTAAAGGGAGCAAGATACTTTTCAAAGATAGATTTGAGAGTGGTTATCATCAATTGAAGGTGAGACGAGAGGATGTCTGCAGAAGGCGGCGTTGAGAACACGATATGGTCACTCTGAATTTTTGGTAATGTCATTTGGTCTAACAAAATGCTCTGCGACATTTATGGGCTTAATGAATGGAGTGTTCAAACCATTTTTGGACAAATTAAGTAGTGGTATTTATAGATAATATTTTGGTATATTCAAAAACCAAGGAAGAACATGAAGAGCATTTAAGGATGACATTAGAGACATTGAGAAGGGAGAAGTTGTATGCCAAGTTTTTGAAATGTGAATTTTGGATTGAAAGAGTACAATTTTCTTGGACATGTGATCGATAGGGGACGGAATTTGGTGGATCCCTCAAAGTCGAAATTTGTGATTAATTTGGGATCGGTAGAAGGCAGCCGTCGAAGTAAGAAGTTTTCTTGGATTGGCGGGTTATTATAGAAGATTCATTCGAGATTTTCTCAAGATCATGACTCAGTTGTGAATTTGACTAGAAAATCGGTGAAATTTGTTTGGACGGAGAAGTGTGAGGAAAGCTTTCAAGAATTAAAGAAGAGGTTGAGTTTACACTGTGTTATCTCTTCCGGATGATCTGAGGAAATTTTGTGGTTTATAGTGATGCATCGCATAAAGGACTTGGTTGTGTGCTTTATGAAAAGCGGTAGAAGTCATTGCGTGTATCGTCACGACAATTGAAAAGATTATGAGAAGGGTATCGACCCATGACTTGGAGTTAGGCTGCGGTGGTTTTTGCTTTGAAAATTTGGAAGCACTATCTCTATGGGAGAAGTGTGAAATATATCTGAGACCACAAGAGTATTAAAATATATTTTTACACGAAAGACTTGAATATCATGAAGAAGGTGGTTGGAGTTAATTAAAGACTATGATTGTGAGATTCTATACCATTTGGGTAAGGCAAATGTGGTTTTTAAGCGCCTTAAGTAGAAAGAATTGGGGGCCGATGATGTTGACCAAGCGGGAGGAGTTAATTTCAATGATGGAAAAGCTGGAATTGGAAGTTAAGTGTCTATGGAGATTGATGAGAAGATGTTTGAGGATCTGAATGCAGTACAACTCTACTAGATAAAGTTAAGGAGGCTCAACTTGAGGATGATGAATGTAAAAGCGGTGAAAAGAAGATATCAAGGAAGGAGGCCAGAATCAAGATTCAAGATGGATAAGGAAGGAATCTTTGAGGTTTGAGAGTAGAATTTGGGTACTGCAGAGTACGGAGATTAAGGAAGAAATTTTGAGCGAGGCTCATAACTCACGATATTCGATTCACCTGGTAGTACCAAGATGTACCAAGATCTTTGACAACATTTACGGTGGCCAAATTTGAAATGAGAGGTTGCGAGAATGTGTTGCCAAGTGCGACATGTGTTAGAAAGTGAAAGCGAGAACATCGGTAGAGTGGGTTACTACAACCTTTAGAGATTCGAGAATGGAAATGGGAACATATTACGATGGATTTTGTGGTTGGCCTCTGAAACAACTCGGAAAGGCTACTGACGCGATATGGGTTATTGTTGCCGATTGATGAAATCGCACACTTCCTTCCTTCGATCAAAATCAGATTCAACTTAGATCGGTTAGCGAGGTTATATGTGAAAGAGATTGTTTGAAGCACGGAGTTTCGGTGTCAATTGTTTTACGATAGAGATCTGCGCTTTACGTCGAACTTTTGGAAGCGTCTGAGAATGCATGGGTAACACGATTGCGAATGAGCACGACATATCACCCTCGAGACGGATGGGATGAGTGAAAGAACAATTCGGACATTAGAAGATATGTTAAAGCTTGTATAATGGACTTTAAAGGAAATTGGGGGATGATCATCTGGCTCGTAGAGTTCGGCTACAACAACGATTACCACGCTAGTATTGGCATCTTTGCCTTATAAAGCGTTATCTGGCGTGAGAAAGTGCGAGAACTCCGCTATCTTTGGGATGAAGTTGGTGAAAGACAATTACTAGGCCCGAAATTGGTACAACAAAGCAGCAAAAATAGTCAAAGTGATCCGAACAAGATTGATAGCGACTCGAGAGAGAGCAGAAGAAATATGGCCGATCCACATAGTAAAAATGTTGAGTTTGAATCGGGTAGTTATGTGTGTTTAAAGGTCTCTCCTGGGAAGGAAAGATCGGATTCGGAAGAAAGGAAATTAAGCCCGAGATTCATTGGACCCTTTGAAGTTCTATGAAGGGTCGGAGAAGTTGCTTATGAGGTAGCCTTACCTCCGCTCTAGAGAATGTCCACAACGTTTTCCATGTCTCGATTCTACGACCCTCTGAACCCGATTACAAGCACGTGATTGAATATGAACCCCTACATTTGACAAAGACTTATCTTACGAAGAAATTCTGTTCAAATTGTCAATTGAAAAGAAGCAAGTTCTAAGAAATAAAGTAATACCTTATACTTATTAAGGTAATTTGGAGGAACCACAATATTTGAAGAAGCTACGTGGGAACTCGAAGAGAATATGATGAAAAATTATCCTCATTTATTTACTTAAGATTATTATAAGCGATTACGGGGACAAAATCTTTGTAGGGGAGAATGTAGCAGGACGAATTGTTTTAAGTTGTGATTACGAGGGGAGAATCCTTTTAATGGGGAAAGATGTGACAGACAAGAGATTTTGTAATTTAATTTTAATATTTATTGGATTGAATAAATATATTTTTGATGAATTAATTATTAGATTAAATAATTAATTGATGAAGTTATAGTAGATTAATTTAATTATATGTGTTATATTTATTAAATTAATGTGGAGAAATTTTATTATTTGAAGTATGTATTTATGTGAGCTTATTGAATTAAAAGAAATATTTAATAAGCCTAATGTTATTTTAATTAATTTAATAATTAATTAGAGATTTAATAATTTGACATTATTAATAAATGAGAAATTTAATTATGTGACTATGTGAATTAATGAGAAATTATTATATTTTATTTAAAATAAATTAAATAAGATATTTGATTTATTTGAGCAATTGGGTGTGACATGATTTAAACTATAGTATAAAGTTTTATTAAATTAAATGGGTATAAGCTTTGTAAAGATAGCCAAACATGGCCTTAGTAGGGAGTTGAGGCGGTTAACCCATGATGGTGGCCCGACCACAATGCGTCGATTCTTTTCCTTTATTTATTATCTTCTTCCTTTTCTTTTCATTTTTCTAAGTGCGGAAAAGTAAAATCGAGAGAGAGTTTGAGAAATTCTTGAGGAGATTGTGAGTGTGTGATTGAAGAAGAATTGTTGAGAAGAATTCATTCTCTCTATCAATCTACGCTTTGGGTAATTTCTTGATTGATTTATTTACGTTATTAAAGTTTTTTTATAAATATGGCTTTCAGTTTTTACGTAAAGTCTACGTAAATTGGAAAAAGATGAAAGATTATGTGCATATCGTGTTAAGATGTTGTTATAATGTGTTTTCCTATGTATTAGATGGTTCCATATCATCAATTTCATAATATTATAACGTATGTTGTTGTTTAAAAATTATAGAGTATAGAATATGGCCATATGGCCCTTATATATAAAATTAATATATCAAACATAAATTATTTTGTAAAATTCACACTTGTATATGATTATGCATGTAAAAAGAAGAAAACAAAACTTGAATGGATGGATTTGGTGTTATAATGAATCCGTAGTGTTAATTTTTTTGTTTTATGTTCAAAACCTTCAAGAACATCAAAACAGTGAAATTTGCATGTTTTGATTTTGCAAATTATGTGTTTTAACTTGTTAAAAAATCATCTTAGAAGGGTTGAGTATTAGTTATTTGTGAATTAAAATGTTTGGGTATGTCTAAATTCGTGTAAAAATAAGTTAATTGGAGTTTTTGGCCGTATTTACGCAATTTTGCGAATTTGAAGCTGAAACTAGAGTCTCGCGTCGCGGCGCCAACTCCATGCCTTAAGACTCATGCAGCATACTTGCATAAAGCCTTGGCGCCATGCGCTTGTAGCGCCTTGAGAATAAGCCTAATAGTGTATGGCCATTATGCCACTTAGCGAATGGTCGAAATGGATTTTTAAATGTTCAAGTCTAGCAATGATGTGTTAGTAACTTAATCTAATGAACATAAAAACATGTTAGACATATAATGAGGTGTTAAAATAAATTCTTAACATGTCGATAACACATTTATGTGTGAATTGAATGATTGAATGCATAGTTAGCTTATTGTTCATGAAGTGTTAATTGTGACAATGAGTGTAGTAATTTGACTAAGTATAGTCATAAATTGAGTTTAAACAAAAAAAAGAATGAACGTGTGATGACTAGTTACGTTATAATTGGGTGGTATTGTGAATGTAAATGGTATGTAGGATTAAATCAAGAGCGTGTATAAATTAACGTGTAATCTACATACTTGAGAGCAAGTTTTCTAACCCTACTCGTTATCTTAATATGAGCTTATAAGTTGTCTCTTTACTTTGAAGCAAATTCTCGTTATTATTGATCAGTCCATTTTATTATATTAAAGTGTATTAATCTTTCAAAGTATGATTACATTATACAATAATTATTCTATTATATATACCTTTTGAGATTGCTATTCAATTTTAAATTTATCGAATATTGTTGAAATTTGTTAGACTAGTGAACCCTTAATGATTCGACTAGTCCATAGTTGATGAGCGTTCTAAATTTAGAACCCTTGATGAATTATCAAACCAAACTTCCTTTAGTGCGGACTCTAATGTCAGCCCGAGATGAACAACCCTGTATAGGGGATTACTTATCGTTAGCGTTAAGATATTGTGCTGCGATGTATGGTACTAAAAGTTGATCCCCCTAAGTACGAGAAGAAGAGTCCATAGTCTTATATTTATTAAAGGTTTCAAGTATAAACACTTGACAACCTAGGACATAGTTTAAGTCTTATGACCCTCGGAAGTTCTTTTTTCTTTCTTTTATTCATTCTTGATTCAAAAGTTGAGTTTCTATTTTGAAGTCTTTGATTTATTAGCATGTTATTATTCATTTATTATATTGTTATACTTGTGGGCAATCGTGCTCACTCTTGCGTAATAATAACATTGCGATTAAGAACGAAAGATCGAGACGAGCCTTCCAGGCTAGTAAAAAAAAAGTGTGTTTATGGCGGGATTTAGGTTAAAGACTTATTATTTGTTTATGAATGAGATGTTTAAGGTTAGAGCAACACAGGATTTTATTATTATGTGTTTATGTAATGATTTATTTATTATTAGACTTGATGTTATTTAAAGACTTATTATTTGTTTATGATTAATTTGATCAAGTCGGATCAAGATGTTTAAGGTTAGAATTGACATTTGGGATTTTATTTATTATGCGATTTGATGTAACCCATAAGTGTAATAGAGGAGATTTATTTATTATATTCTATCTATTGCATGGTTTGCATTTATTTATGGGTAGATAGATAGATGATATTTCGACGGATCTGATGAACACTAAATCTACAAGGATTATTTAAAATGGAACGTCTTTAGCTACACCGGATTCTGGGGGCCAGATGACTAGATAATTAAAAGAAGTATATGTATATGCACAAAATCCATTCGAAAGAATCAAATGGCAATTTGGCATCGACGTCTTCCAGTCATTGTTATCATCTTTGGCACGTTCAAACCAATCACAGCAAATTATAAGACATTCCTTTCAAATTGTAATTTCTAATTAATATCAACAAACTTCCACATATCATCCATATTATACATAGATGAAGGATCCAAGTTTCCATCTTTGGTGCCTTCTACTCAAGCAGCAATATGGACATTATTCTAGTTTGTTTATCCACAAAGCTGAGTTTTATCTATAAACATAACATTTTCCAAAAATACATTAAAATAGAGAATTGATAGCTCCACAAACTCCCTCTCACCTGGGGGTAGGCCTGGCAAAATATGGTTATGAATTGGTTTTGGTTTTCAAAATATAGTTATAGTTCCATTTAAGAACTAAAACCATATTAACCATTTTTAATATGGGTTGTGTGGGTTGGAACTATATGGTTATGGTTCAAAATCATATTAATCATTTTAAGATATTTTGATTTTTAAACAAAACTTTTAAAAAAAGAAATTGCGACCGTCACAATTAAATTAATTAAGCAATAATATGATATAAAAATTGTTAATATAAATAATAAAATGCTAAAAAAATATACTAATAAAATTTTAAATTGAAATTATTAATACCCTTTCATATTTAAATAATATATATACTACGTACTACAATCATATATGAATTTTATATGAATATCTGATAATAATTCAAAGTGTCATGGATTGGTGGAGTACGTATTTTGTAAGAACTTGTTATTATTATTTGTTAGTACAAATATCATAATCCGCCTGCCTGCCGGCCTGTTTCTTTAATTATTACTCTGATCCATCTTCCAAAACTTATATAAGCACCTCCTCACTTGATGCTTTTGCTAACCACCAAATTGATTTTACAAAAATAATTGTGTAAGACCCCGAATTTTATGAAATAAAAGTATTCAATTTTTCTATTCAGTAAATGGTTAAATTGATAAAAGTTAAAGCTAAGGGTGATATATGAATTTTTTTTTCAAAATACACAAGTGGTTATAAAATATTCATTGTTGTCGGAGAATATTCGTTTGGTCGTGGAATATTCTTTACGTGAGGGAATATTAAATGCGGTAGTAGCGATCATTTGTGGGCCCCATAATGAGAATAAGCGCCGGATGGAGAAAGCGACAAATTTGAGTTTTTATAAATAGCGGCGTAATCGTTCACAATTAACCTTTGTTGGAATACGGTTGGTAAAGTAAAATGTCTGGCGTTGTTGTTACTTGTGATAGCACGGTATTATCGTATTTTTTCAATTATTGATTCTTACGTGAGAAGGCACTACTCAATAATTATTACGATAATTCTTATTCAATATTTTATTTTATTGATTGATAATTCTTTGTGTTGATATTTTATTATTGTTGTTGATAATTATCCTTTATGCATGATATTTTCCATTATCGGATCAATAATTCATATTATTTGAATAATATTATTAGATAGCATTATTGGCAATGTCTAGAAAGTTACATCGAGGAGAGGTTTGGTCACCTAATTGCTTGCGCGATAAGGAGAAATTCTTATTGGAAAGCCCCTCTTTCACAGGAGCGGCTGGTTGTCATAAATGTGATTACGTAATATTATTTGTGAATAATTAATTATTGATTCATGTGATAAGAAAATATTTATTTGATGTGGATATAAATGATGGATTTATTTATGTGGTTATAAGTGAAGGAATTAATGATGAGGTGTTTTATCGGTATTTGTCGAAATGGAGAACAAAATATGGGATTTTCGGAAAAATTAGTTTATTACTTGATTTTGTAAAATCCATAACTCTTTAATGTATAATGAATTAAGAGATGAGCCATATATCAAAAGAAAGCCCTAGAAGTAAGCTAAGCTGTAGAAATTTGAATCACCCAAAAATTCTTTGTAGATATTTCGTGGTGAAATTTTGAATGAAAGCGGTCCAGAAGGACTAATAGTCCGAAAAAATCGGTGTTCTTGACTATATTGCGTGAGTTATAAATTTTGATCCGACCGTTGGATCGTTGTAATTTTGGATATGTTATACATATATAAGTTGAGTATATGTCCACAAATTTTGAACCGTTAAAAATGAACGTATGATTTGTTATGAATTTTAAGAGGTGATTGATTCGGAAATTAGGTTTTGGTGGAAAATTCTAGAATTGAGTGGGCCCCACTCTTGGTTGTTGGGGAAGATGGCTGATTTTTGGTGGGTGGAATAGTAGCAGGTAAAGCCATCAGGTAGCAGGTCAAGTCTGCTTCGGCGGGCTAACATTTTCCTATAAATAGAGGGCTAAGTTAGAATTGAAAATCACACCAGAAACATAAGTTTCTCTCTTTTTCTCTCTAGATTATTGAGTGTATTTTGTGAGTATTTAGATACTTGGTGAGTTGATATTCATCAGTGCAAGTTTCCTTCAGCGTCATATCAGATATCCGATCGGAAGTCTTTGCTCTTTTGAGGTAAGGATAGTAAGGGATGTTATTTTCTTCTCAGATGATATTATTTCTTCAATATCATTATGCTGAAATGTTGATCTGAAGTTTTTATCAAATTTGGAACTTTTTCATGTCGGGGTTACTATTCATGAGTTACTATTTATGGGTTACTATTCACGAGTTACTATTCACGAGTTACTATTCATGAGTTCTTATTCACGAGTTCTTATTCACGAAAGTACTATTCATGAAGCGTGAAGATGTTTTTTGTGGAATTTCTATCTTTTGGTGTGTGAGAGTTACTATTCACGTATACGGCCTTTATTCACGATATATCTGACACTATTCACGAATCGACACTATTCATAGAAAAATGAAAATTTTCTTTTCGTCTAAAATATCTATTACGGATACTAGCTTTGATTGTATCCATGTTTTGATCATTCTTGAATTTTACACCACTATGATTATTTTGAGGTATTTTTGGATGTATAGATTGAGAGTTATGAATTTTATGAGAAAAGACTATTTTAAAAGTAAGCGCTTATAACTCCTTGCGGTTAACTCCAAAATTGATGAAATTTTTATTGAGAGTACATCTATATAATATCGATTGTACTCTGTGAATTTGAATTTTTGGATAAAAGTACAATTTATGATAAATGTTTAAATATTAAATTGGTTTTGGCCATATGAAAAATAGTAAATGAATTTTTAAAATTTTGAGAAAAATATATGTTCAATATGGGACTATTTTATGCTAAATCCCGGAAAAGAAATATTTTTGGGCCGATTTGGTATTTTTCATGAAAATGTTCTAGTTATGAGTAAATGAATTAAATATGTTATGTGAAGTAAGAAAATTAGAAAATATGATTTTATGGTTTGAGAATCATATATGAGGTATATATCTGATTTTGATGAGGGTTTTGGTTATTGGTGATGAAATTTTATGAGTTTGGCATTTTATGATGATTAAATGCATTAATTAGTAAAGTGTAAACAATTTAATTAAATTGTTTATAAGTTTAAGAAATGATTAAAATATTATTATAATATTAATAATATTAGATTATGAGATTTCTAAGTGATTTATAACATTTGGATTAAGGTGTTATAAATATGGATATGACTTTGTTGATGAATATGCTTTTTGCTTTGGCTGAAGATGAATTATTGATGAATATCTTTGGCTTGTAAATGCAAAGATGACTTGTTGATGAATATCTTTTGCTTTGTAGTGCAAAGATGAATTATTGATGAATATCTTTGGCTTGTAATGCAAAGATGACTTGTTGATGAATATCTTTGCTTTGAGTGCAAAGATGAATTATTGATGAATATCTTTGGCTGTAATGTCAAAGATGACTTGTTGATGAATATCTTTGCTTTGTAGTGCAAAGATGAATTATTGATGAATATCTTTGGCTCGTAATGCAGAAGATGACTTGTTGATGAATATCTTTGCTTTGTAGTGCAAAGATGAATTATTGATGAATATCTTTGGCTCGTGTCTGCAAAGATGACTGTTGTTGAATATCTTTTGCTTTGTAGTGTAAAGATGAGCTGTTGATGAATATCTTTGACCCGTGGTGCAAAGATGAATTTATTAAGTATGATTATGAGCGAGGCGTGATTTGGTATAACCATGATATTTGATGTTTGAGGGTAAAGGCGGTGATGAAAATTATCTTCGTCTGGATGAGAAGAGAATTTAGAATCACAATTATGATTATGAGTTATTCATATGATTGTGGAAAAGGCTGTTGATTGATGTTACTGAGGATAAAATATTGTTGGTGGACTTTTAACGTGGTGGAAGACAATAGACTTTATAGTCTATTTGACTCTTCTAATGGATTGCTCATTCATTTGCAACTATGGTTGAAAAGTTTTATCATCTACCATATGTTCTAAATCTACGATTTATTCTTGATGAAGACTATTGATAATTTATTTATCTTTAGTCATAATATTCTTTTTCTTGAGCTAGTTGTGCTCACCCTTTTGTTTCACAATTCCTTTCGGGTAATAAAAGTGTGTAATTTGGGTCGGCGGGGATATGAGGAATAGAGTGGTGGTCTATAGATGTTGAGGTGAGGTGAATTTAACTTGGAAGGGTGTTTTGTCACTATCATACAAGATGTCTAATGACATCTGACCTCGTGTTATCATAAGACATGGTTGTGCTCATCCACTCACTTTGAGTATATTTACAAGCACTACCTATATAATCTTGGTGTTTGTTTGGAGTATAATACCCGATTAGAGGCAGTGGAGATAATGATATGTCAAGAGAAGACTCACCATTGGGAAGAATATGATAGTAATCTTCTCGTTTTTCTTTGGGGTTTATTAGATTGACGAGGATAATTACGTGGCCATATGATATCTACCATAACCTAAAAGCATGGCCTCCCATGTATGAAGGTTTCCTTGAGCACTTCCCAAAGATTCTAATTTCTAAAAGCAGTTTTATTTGTACCTTTATGTAAGGTGTCATGGTGACGTGTTATCCAAGTTGGTGTCCAAAGTTACTGTTGGTATATATTGGTATCAAACTCACAAAGCATATGTGTTGTTGTATTTTGCACGACAATTGTTGTAATAAAGTTGTAGTTATTTCTGTACCATGTATTTAACGACTCAGAATAGGTTGGATGGAATGGACCTATTTTGGGGTTGTTACATTTGGTATCAGAGCTATAAGTAAAGAGCCCCCCGAGCCTCTCATTGGTGACTTCATTGATGGGGATGGGATGCCGAAGCGGACTCTCCGTAGGGGGCCTTGCAGATTCTTGATGGTGTGGCCGACGAAGTACCAATGTGAGGGTGTTGTCCAGCGATGGGACATTTGTTACATTTGGTATCGAGCTTAGGGATATGATCTCTGGCGGAGATCGGGGAATAGAACTAGGAGGAGAGATGAGTAAAATCTTTCGCTAGTGTGTCTACTAAGCTTATTTGTTGGTCGGTCATAATATCAAGATATTATGTGATATGTTAATTTGCTCAATTAACCTTTGTTTTGAAGCTGTATTCTAGAATGATATCTGAAATACAGGAGATGAGCAATGGAGAAATCATGATGACTGGGGAGATAGAATTTGAAATGAAAACAAGGTATTCTCAACTCTTTGAAATACCAGGTACGTAAATTTCGGGGGACGAAATTTCATAAGGAGGAGAGATTGTAAGACCCGAATTTTATGAAATAAAAGTATTCAATTTTTCTTATTAGGTAAATGGTTAAATTGATAAAAGTTAAAGTTAAGGGTGATATATGAATTTTTTTTCAAAATACACAAGTGGTTATAAAATATTCATTGTTGTCGGAGAATATTCGTTTGGTCGTGGAATATTCTTTACGTGAGGGAATATTAAATGCGGCCAAGTAGCGATCATTTTTGGCCCCATAATGAGAATAAGCGTCGGATGGAGAAAAGCGACAAATTTGAGTTTTTATAAATAACTTGGCGTAATTATTACTGAATTAACCTTTGTTGGAATACGGTTGGTAAAGTAAAATGTCTGGCGTTGTTTTGCAGTAGCACGGTATTGCGACGATATTTTTCAATTATTGATTCTTACGTGAGAAGGCACTACTCAATAATTGTTACTGTAATTCTTGTTCAATATTTTATTTTATTGATTGATAATTCTTTGTGTTGATATTTTATTATTGTTGTTGATAATTATCAACTTTGCATGATATTTTCCATTATCGGATCAATAATTCATATTATTTGAATAATATTATTAGATAGCATTATTGGCAATGTCTAGAAAGTTACATCGAGGAGAGGTTTGGTCACCCTAATTGCTTGGCGCTTGATGAAGGAGAAATTCTTATTGGAAAGCCCCTCTTTCTGAGGAGCTACTTTGGTTGTCATAAATGTGATTACGTAATATTATTTGTGAATAATTAATTATTGATTCATGTGATAAGAAAATATTTATTTGATGTGGATATAAATGATGGATTTATTTATGTGGTTATAAGTGAAGGAATTAATGATGAGGTGTTTTTTATCGGTATTTGTCGAAATGGAGAACAAAATATGGGATTTTAGGAAAAATTAGTTTATTACTTGATTTTGTAAAATCCATAACTCTTTGTGTATAATGAATTAAGAGATGAGCCATATATCAAAAGAAAGCCCTAGAAGTAAGCTAAGCTGTAGAAATTTGAATCACCCAAAAATTCTTTGTAGATATTTCGTGGTGAAATTTTGAATGAAAGCTGGTCAGAAGGACTAATAGTCCGAAAAATCGGTGTTCTTGACTATATTGCGTGAGTTATAAATTTTGATCCGACCGTTGGATCGTTGTAATTTTTGGATATGTTATACATATATAAGTTGAGTATATGTCCACAAATTTTGAGCCGTTAAAAATGAGCGTATGATTTGTTATGAATTTTAAGAGGTAAATTGATTAGGAAATTAGGTTTTGGTGGAAAATTCTAGAATTGAGTGGGCCCCACTCTTGGTTGTTGGGGAAGATGGCTGATTTTTTGGTGGGTGGAATAGTAGCGAGGTAAAGCCATCATCGGGTAGTGAGTCAAGTCTGCTTGACGGGCTAACATTTTCCTATAAATAGAGGCTAAGTTAGAATTGAAAAAACACACGAAACATAAGTTTTCTCTTTTCTCTCTAGATTATTGAGTGTATTTTGTGAGTATTTAGATACTTGGTGAGTTGATATTCATCGGTCTGCAAGTTTCCTTGAACGTCATATCAGATATCCGGTGGAAGTCTTTGCTCTTTTGAGGTAAGGGATAGTAAGGGATGTTATTTTCTTCTCGGATGATATTATTTCTTGATATCATTATCTTTGAAATGTTGATCTGAAGTTTTTATCAAATTTGGAACTTTTTCATGTCGGGGTTACTATTCATGAGTTACTATTTATGGGTTACTATTCACGAGTTACTTATTCACGAGTTCTTATTCATGAGTTCTTATTCACGATTCTTATTCACGAGTACTATTCATGAAGCGTGAAGATGTTTTTTGTGGAATTTCTATCTTTTGGTGTCGGAGTTACTATTCACGTATACGGCACTATTCACGATATCTGACACTATTCACGAATCGACCTTTATTCATTAGAAAAAATGAAAATTTTTCTTTTCGTCTAAAATATCTATTACGGATACTAGCTTTGATTGTATCCATGTTTTGATCATTCTTGAATTTTACACCACTATGATTATTTTGAGGTATTTTTGGATGTATAGATTGAGAGTTATGAATTTTATGAGAAAAGACTATTTTAAAAGTAAGCGCTTATAACTCCTTGCGGTTAACTCCAAAATTGATGAAATTTTTATTGAGAGTACATCTATATAATATCGATTGTACTCTGTGAATTTTGAATTTTTGAATAAAAGTACAATTTATGATAAATGTTTAAATATTCGGTGGTTTTGGCCATATGAAAAATAGTAAATGAATTTTTAAAATTTTGAGAAAAAATATATGTTGATATGGGACTATTTTATGCTAAATCCGGAAAAGAAATATTTTTGGGCCGATTTGGTATTTTTCATGAAAATGTTCTAGTTATGAGTAAATGAATTAAATATGTTATGTGAAGTAAGAAAATTAGAAAATATGATTTTATGGTTTGAGAATCATATATGAGGTATATCTGATTTTTGATGAGGGTTTTGGTTATTGGTGATGAAATTTTATGAGTTTGGCATTTTATGATGATTAAATGCATTAATTAGTAAAGTGTAAACAATTTAATTAAATTGTTTATAAGTTTAAGAAATGATTAAAATATTATTATAATATTAATAATATTAGATTATGAGATTTCTAAGTGATTTATAACATTTGGATTAAGGTGTTATAAATATGGATATGACTTGTTGATGAATATCTTTGCTTTGTAGTCTGAAGATGAATTATTGATGAATATCTTTGGCTTGTAATGCAAAGATGACTTGTTGATGAATATCTTTTGCTTTGTAGTGCAAGATGAATTATTGATGAATATCTTTGGCTTGTAATGCAAAGATGACTTGTTGATGAATATCTTTGCTTTGTAGTGCAAAGATGAATTATTGATGAATATCTTTGGCTCGTAATGCAAAGATGACTTGTTGATGAATATCTTTGCTTTGTAGTGCAAAGATGAATTATTGATGAATATCTTTGGCTCGTAATGCAAAGATGACTTGTTGATGAATATCTTTGCTTTGTAGTGCAAAGATGAATTATTGATGAATATCTTTGGCTCGTAATGTCAAAGATGATTTTGTTGTTGAATATCTTTGCTTTGTAGTGTAAAGATGGGCTGTTGATGAATATCTTTGACCGTGGTGCAAAGATGAATTTATTAGTATGATTATGAGCGAGGGCGTGATTTGGTATAACCATGATATTTGATGTTTCGGGTAAAGGCGGTGATGAAAATTATCTTTCGTCCCGGATGAGAAGAGAATTTAGAATCACAATTATGATTATGAGTTATTCATATGATTGTGGAAAGGCTGTTGATTGATGTTCTGAGGATAAAATATTGTTGGTGGACTTTTTAACGTGGAGAAGACAATAGACTTTATAGTCTATTTGACTCTTCTAATGGATTGCTCATTCATTTGCAACTATGGTTGAAAAGTTTTATCATCTACCATATGTTCTAAATCTACGATTTATTCTTGATGAAGACTATTGATAATTTATTTATCTTTAGTCATAATATTCTTTCTTGAGCTAGTTGTGCTCACCCTTTTGTTTTCACAATTCCTTTCGGGTAATAAAAGTGTGTATTTGGGTTCGGCGGGGATATGAGGGAATAGAGTGGTGGTCTATAGATGTTGAGGGTGAGGTGAATTTAACTTGGAAGGGTGTTTTGTCACTATCATACAAGATGTCTAATGACATACAACCTCGTGTTATCATAAGACATGGTTGTGCTCATCCACTTGCCGAGTATATTTACAAGCACTACCTATATAATCTTGGTGTTTGTTTGGAGTATAATACCCAATTAGAGGCAGTGGAGATAATGATATGTCAAGAGAAGACTCACCATTGGGAAGAATATGATAGTAATCTTCTCGTTTTTCTTTGGGGTTTATTAGATTGACCAAGGATAATTACGTGGCCATATGATATCTACCATAACCCAAAAAAGCATGGCCTCCCATGTATGAAGGTTTCTTGAGCACTTCCCAAAGATTCTAATTTCTAAAACAGTTTTTGACTGTACCTTTACGTAAGGTGTCATGGTGACGTGTTATCCAAGTTGGTGTCCAAAGTTACAGTTGGTATATATTGGTATCCAAACTCACAGCATATGTGTTGTTGTATTTTGCACGACAATTGTTGTAATAAAGTTGTAGTTATTTCTGTACCATGTATTTAACGACTCAGAATAGGTTGGATGGAATGGACCTATTTTGGGGTTGTTACAAATTGAATATTATTAGTATGCGAATTAATAGGTAGGTAGCTTATTTTTAATTTTTGGAATTTGTAAAAAATTCCAAAAATTAAAAATAAGCTACCTACCTATTAATATTTCTGCATTTCTTTCTGGTTGCTTAATTTGATGATGATGATGATGCTGCACAAAGACTATGTGCAAAGACGTCATACTATTGAAAATATGAGAAAATAACTTTTCGATTTGGATCGGAATGAAATATGGGTTGAAAAATGGTTAATCGGTTCAGAACTATATTTGTTTTAAAAAATATGGGTCCAAACTTTAACCAACCTGAATAAATAAAAATGGTTAACCAATCCATTTGGTTCCAGTTAATATAGTTTGACTCAACAGTTAACTAACTATATTGACAGGTCTACCTGGGGGTGTGTGTAATATTTTAATCTCACATAAAAACATGTAGAAAAAATTTGTCTGTATATAAGAAATTAAGTTACTAACAATAGTACTTCAGTGACAACCTTTTGGGTGAGCCTGTGATAGGCTAAGATGACCCAAGAAGATATTATTAAGTTAGTGGTTTAAGGTCTTGTTTCGATGAATTTGACTCAGTTTAATCCAAGATTTATTCCGGACTTGAGATTTGACTCGATTTGTTACATCGTGGTATATTTTTTTTTTAATAAGCAAACAAATGTTCATTAATCTGAGAAAGCAAACAAATGTTCATTAATTTGAATAGTAGGTTACATATTTTCACAAGATTTCTCTCACACTCATATGGAATGCATTTATTCTTCTTGTAAGAGGGAGATCTTATAAAACTATCATTTTTTATTTATGTAAATATCAATTGCTCAATTTTTATTTTTATTTATGTTTTAATCCATTGAATCTCAACAGACCAAAAAATGACTGGTAATTCTACTAGTCGTAAATTTACATTTTCCATAATGCAAATTATTGTATGCTTTTACATTTTGTATATGATTAAAGTATCCTAACAATAATTTTTGTCTAAAATTTATGAGGACTCTTTTTTCATTAATTATTTTCATTTTTCTGGATTGAGGTTATAATGTCTTCATATAACATAGTAATTTTCTTGTAACCATCCTAAAAAAATTATAGTACTACCTTTTATTCCAAAAAAAAAGAAGAGAATCTCATTTTGACTATGAATTAATTCTAGAATCTTATAAATTTAATGTGATTTTTTGTATGTTTTGAAAAAAAATATTTTTAAATTGATATTATTAATCATCATTTACAATTATTATATTCTTAATGAACTCTTAATATTAACTAAGAATGTAGTTGTTTACAATGATTATTCTTAAATGAACTCTTAATATTAATTAAGAATTTAGTTGTGGTGGTTTGATGATAAAATTTATATTAAAAAAGTAATAATAATTTAAAAACATAATGTTAGTTCATAGTTATAAAATAAGGAAAAAATGTATGTGCACAGCTGTGTAGTACATTGGTCTATAACGAAGGTTTCACCCGTCGTCAAAGCTATTCTGAGCTACGGTGATGGGTGAACCGTGGCCTTTGCCCGACTATGTAATACACAGTTGTGTATATACATATAGCCCATAAAATAAATATAATTCTTTATTTCTGTAAATAACTAAAAAGAAAAATTGACGTCGAGGGAGTATGACGCGATTTTAGGTAACCATTTCATATAACCATTTTAAATATTTTAAAATATTGTAATGTTATGTTTGGACTGAAGTAATTTAGAATTGGAAAGGGAATGAAATAGAGAAGAGAATAGAATGAAAAGTGAAATGATTCATTTCATTCCAGCTGAAATGAGTCCTTCCAATTAGAATGAGTCATTCTATAACCATAACTCAAGAAATAAAATTTATAAATTTTGGAGGAATCGAATAGTTCATTTCAGTCCAATTGAATACCCAAACACAATATTTTTAATTTTTAGAAATGAGTTATTTTAATTTATATTTTTCACCTTCATTCATGCAATCTAAATGTAGCACAATTGTAACAGGCGATGTTAGATGTCTGAAATTTCTGGTCTCAAAAAGTGTCTCAAATGATATGTGATGAGTTAAAATTATGTACTGCAAGTGCACAACGTCTATTATAGATTTGGCAAATGCAGGTCGAACCCACAAAGACTAAATTAATTTTAAAACATACTTAATATTTATTTTAGGCGAATTAGAAATAAAGATGGAGAACTGATTAACTATAATTAAACTCACTAATAATAAGAAACAATTTAGAAATCCGAAGTCATTAAACAATCAACATAACAAATAATCCAATATCTTATATTTTTATTGTGACGCCCCCAAAATAGGTCCACACAACCCATTCTGAGTCGTCAAATACATGGTACAGAAACTAAATACAAACTTCATTAATCCAACTGTCGTGCAAAATACAAAAACACATATACTATGAGTTTTAATACAAATATTGTCTTCTAGACAATATCCAAACTCAAATAATGTCTTTATTACAATTATTGATACACTATTTTGCAAAATAGTTAGGATTGCTATAACAACTATATTGAACCATCACTCCACACCCTTACTAGTCTCCGCTATATTCTCGTCTCCTGAGAAAAAAAATGGAACAAAAAGGAAAAGGATGAGATCAACTAGCCTAGTAAAGAATATTATGACTAAGATAATACAGAATAAATTATCTTTAGTCCTCAACAGGGAAAAATCTGATAGAATACAATATACAACATTTTTTTAGATCAACAACTGCAGCGGAAACAACAATCCATTAGAAGAGTCAAGTAGATCATGATGTCTACTATCTTCTATGATTTAAAAGTCCATTATCAATATTTTATCCCTGTAACATCAATCAATATTTATTTTTAATCAAAGAATTATCTATGCACTACGGGCCAAAGATAATCATTTGTATCACTAGTGGTCATGATCATGTCAAACACCTATCCATCTTTGCACTACGGGCCAAAGATATCAATCAATAGCTCATCTTTGCACTACGGGCCAAAAATATTCATCAACCAACAGTTCATCTTTGCACTACGGGCTAAAGATATCAATCAACAGCTCATCTTTGCACTACGGGCCAAAGATATTCATCAACCAACAGTTCATCATTGCACTACGGGTCAAAGATAACTTTCAATATAATTTAAGTATGAGAATTATGATAATAAGAATAAATCAAATGAGACCATAACATGGATTCAATTTCAAGAATAAGGGTCACAACAGATAACTTGGACGAAGAAAGAAATTTTTTTTCGTAAATAGTACTCGTGAACAGTACTCGTGAATAGTACCGTATGAAAAGTGCCCATGAACAGTTCCCAGTAATGAAAAGTCTCAAATTCAATAAAAAAGTTCAGACCAATATTCATGTGAAATGATATTAGATGAAGCGAAATTTCTAATCATTTCAGGAATTATAGAAGCAATACTTATCATAGTAAGCACAAATTTAAGAATACGAGATGAAATAATATTGCTTACATAATATGGAGTATGAAAGAAAATGATATCTCTTACAAATATGGAAGGAAAATATATCATTTATGAGTATCGAAAGAAAATAACCTCCTGAAAGAAAAAAATATATCATTTACCTTAGTAGAAACTTGATTTGACTGAAATATCAGATATTATTCTGAGAAAATCTTGCACAAAAGCTACACTCAAAGTATCCTTATACTCACAAGAAATACACTCGATATTATAGAGAGAGAATTTTCTAATTTAGGTGTGAGTTTCATTGCTTAACTAAGCAGCCTATTTATAAGAAAGTGCCAGCACACCTTTTCTGACAAAATACACATACGCACACTTTTGAAAATAATGTGGCACACACCTTTTGAAAATAACACCAACTTGTTTGTCACATGTTTTTAAAAAATAAAAGAATTTAAATTCAATTTGAAAACTAATTCAATTTGATCATCTTCACTCCATTTAATTCACATGCCCAAAAATACAATAATATTACCATTTAAATTATAAAAAAATATACTACTATACTATCACATTATACTATTATAATGTAATATTATAATAATATATAAATATATTATCAAAGAAGATAATTATGGTTTCATAAAAAAAAATAACAACTTTCAACAATTGTCTCATTCTAAAATTCCTCCATTTATATCAAAATTTAAAGAAATAATTACTTAACAAATTCATCAATTATTTAAAATTCTTCAATAATTATTACTAATTAATATTATAGATTTACAATACTGATAACCAGATCGTTCCTAGGAAAGAGGGGGCTTTTCTATAAGAATTTCTTCTTATTGGCACACAATTAAATAACCTAACCCATTTCTTCGACAGAACTTTCTAGACATTATCAATAATGCTATCCAATAATATTAATTCAATAATATGAGTTATTGTGTCGTGACAATTATTGAATCAATAATGTAAAATACTATTCAATTATCACTGTAACAATTATTGCATCAATAATATGAAAATTTGTGCAATTTTACTGTATCAATTATTGAGTGACTTCTTACGTAAGAATTAATAATCAGGGATACTGTGCAATACCGTGTGCCACTGTGCAACCACACGTATTACTGTACTTTTATCACCGGGTATTTCAACAGTTTTAACGGTAAAAGTTTTGTCGTTATTTTTATAAAAAGGTTATTTCTGTCGCTTTCTATATCCGACAGTTATTCTATTATGTGGTCCACCAATGATTGCGCCGTCGTACGGATATTTTCGACAAAAAGAATATTCCCTAACCAAAACAAATATTCCCCGACAAAATAAATATTTTATGACCACTTGTTTACTTTCCAAAATTTACATATTTTACCCATAACTACAACATTATATCAAATCAACACCTTATTATTCAAAAATAATATTTAGCAAAATTCATTCTTTATTCATAAAAAGTTGGGGTCTTATAACCTCCCCTCCTTATGAAATTTCATCCTCGAAATTGATGTACGTACCTGGTATGTCGAAGAGGTAAGGATACCTTGTTTTCATATCCGATTCTAACTCCTAGGTCATTTCCTTAATATCATGATTTTTCCATAAAACTTTGACTTGAGGTATAACCTTTGAGCATAAAATATGTTCCTTCTTATCCAAGATTTTAACATGTACCTCTTCATATGTTAAATCCTCTGCTATCTCGTCTGATTCTAGCTAAATAATTTGGTTCGGGTCTTTCAAATATTTATGTAGCATGGATATGTGGAAAACGTTATGAACACGAGACATACTTGGCGGTAAAGCGAGTCTATAGGCCACAGTTCCTACTCGGTCGAGGATTTCAAATGGACCAATGAATCGAGGGTTGAGCTTCCCTCTCTTCCCGAATCTCGTAACTCCTTTCCATGGAGCAACACGTAACAATACATGATCTCCAACATTAAATTCCACGTCCCTTCGATGAAGATCAGCATAACTCTTTTGTAGATCTTGTGAGGTTTGTATACGTTACCGGATCATTTGAATCTTTTTTGTAGTTATGCGTACCAATTCTGGTCCCAACAACCTTGCTTCACCTACATCATCCCAGCATACTGGAGAGCTCACTTTCATTCATACAACGCCTCAAATGGAGTCATGCCTATGCTTGCTTAATAACGGTTGTTATAGGAGAATTCCACCAATGGAAAGTACTTGTCCCAACTTTCTTTGAAGTCTAGGACACAGAGTCTTAATTGATCTTAAAGAGTTTGAATAGTCCTCTCTTATTGCCCGCCCGTCTGAGGATGATATGCAGAACTGAATCGTAAATCAGTGCCTATAGCTTTTTGCAAACTGACACAAAATCGTGAAGTGAATCTTGGGTCTTGATCAGAAACTATTGATACTGGCATACCATGCAATCTCACAATCTCATTTATGTACATACGAGAAAGAAGTTCAAGTGAATAAGTTTCTCATATAGGCAAGAAATGAGTAGACTTGGTTAATCTATCGACAATGACCCAAATTGCATCTATGCCTTGAGAAACCTTGGGAAGATCAGTAACAAAATCCATGTTGATGTGCTCCCACTTCCATTCTGGAATCTCAAGTGGTTGCAATGGACCCTTTAGCACTTGATGCTCTGCCTTAACACGTTAACAAGTTAAACATCTTGAGATAAACTCCGCGATCTTTGTCTTCATATTGCTCCACCAAAATGTATGTCGAAGATCATGATACATTTTAGTACTTCCAGGATGAATTGTAAATGGTGTGTTGTGTGCCTCCATCATGATTTTGTACTTCAAATCAGAGTCGTTAGGAGCACAAATTCTGGAGTTGACTCAAATTATTCTTTCTTCATCGATTCTTGCTTCTGAAATAACACCTTTTGTATTTTCTTCTTCATATGCATCAGCTCTGGGTCTGTAGCTTGAGCAGCTTTAACTTTATCAATTAAAGTCGGTTCTACTCGTATATTTGATACCATCACATGGGTACTTGGAGCCTTTAACTCTATCTCCATCTTTTGTAAGTCGTTCAAAATGGGTCTTTGTGTTAACAACATCGCACTCATACCCGCATACGATCTTCTACACAATGCGTCAGCTACCACGTTTACTTTTCCATGATGGTATTGAATGGTTTGGTCATAATCTTTCAACAACTCGAGCCAACGTTGTTGCCGCATGTTGAGTTCTTTTTGGGTGAAGAAATTTTTGAGGCTTTTATGATCTGAATATATCTCCACTTTCTCCCCATATAGGCAGTGCCTCCAGATCTTTAACGCAAAAATGACTGCTGCCAACTCTAGCTCATGAGTAGGATAATTTCTCTTATATTCTTTGAGTTGTCGCGAGGCATAGGCTATGACTTTCCCATGTAGCAAAACAACACATCCTAAACCTTTGCCTGAAGCATCGTTGTAGATGACAAATCCCTCCAAACCTGATGGTATTGTTAGAACAGGTGCCGAAATGAGTCTCCTCTTGAGTTCTTGGAAGCTCTTCTCACATTCCTCGCTCTATTCGAATTTTGTATCTTTTTGAGTCAATTGAGTTAATGGAGTAGCGATTCGAGAAAATCCTTCAACGAATCTCCAATAATAACCAGCTAAGCCCATAAAGCAACGTACTTCAGTTACTATCTTAGGTTGCTCCCAACTTTATATTACTTCAATCTTTTCTGGGTCAACTTATATTCCATACTTTGATACCACGTGCCCAAGGAATGCTACTTCCTCAAGCCAGAACTCGTATTTCTTTAACTTAGCATATAACTTGTTCTCACGAAGCTTTTGGAGTATCAGCCTCAAGTGTTGCTCATGATCTTCATGACTTTTGGAATAGATGAGGATTTCATCAATAAAGACAACCACAAAATGATCCAAATATTCCTTGAATACTCGGTTCATCATAAAGCAATCTTTAGAATGTCATCAGTTTTAATCTTTAACTGATGATATCCATAACAAAGATCGATTTTTGAGAAGAATTTAGCACCTTACAACTGGTCAAACAGGTCATCAATGCGAGGTAGTGGGTACCTATTTTTGATGGTGACATGGTTCAACTCCCGATAGCTAATGCAAAGTCGCATACTCCCATCTTTCTTCTTTACGAATAAAACAGGAGCACCCCAAGGAGATGTACTAGGATGAATGAAACCAATATCTAACAACTCCTGCAGTTGGGTTTTTAACTCCTAAAGTTCAATAGGAGCCATTCGATATGGGGTTTTGGAAATGGGTTTTGTACTGAATTCAAGGTCAATACAAAATTCAATATCCCGCTCTGGGGGTAGGCCAGGAAGTACTTCAGGAAATACGTCAGGAAATTCATTAACAACAGAAATATTATTTAAATCTGACGTATTTTTATTCAAGTCCATGACATGGGCTAAGAAAGCTTGATATCCGTTTTTCAATAAACGAATAGCTTTATGGCTTGATATGACAGTGATTGACTTTAGTGGTTTGGTTGCTTGAATTCGCATAACAGGTTGGTTAGCAATATGAAAACTAACGACCTTACGAAAACAATCAATTTTGGCATGATGAGTAGTTAACCAATTAATCTCTAAAATAACATCAAATACAAGTATCTTTAAAGAGATGAGATCAACAAGTAATGTGATGGTCTAAACTTGAATCAAGCAAGATTTATAAATAGTGGATGTAATGAAAGTTTCTCCTAACGGAGTTTCAACAGATAAGTCAAAGTCTAATTTCTCAGGAGTCAAGTTCAAACATTGAGCACAAGTAGGAGAGATAAAAGAATGGGTAGAACCAGTATCTAATAAGGTATAAACTTCGTAAGAGTTTCTGATTAGCTTACCCGTGATCACCTTGTTTGGGTTTCTCGCGTTTTGGGCAGTCACGACAAATGCTCTTCCAGGAAACACTGACTTTGACTTGTTTGGGATAGCCTTTGAAGCCACCGTCCCAGCTGGACTTGACTTCGCTACCAGACAAAATCGGGCTATATGACCGTGTTTTTCACAATTGAAACACACCTTGGAAGGCTGTGAACAGTTTGAACTTATGTTCCGTGAAGGGTTTCGGCACAGAAACGCAGCGAAAATAAACCAATTTAAAGCAATTCCGAAACCCAAAACAGGATCCATGCGAAAACAGAAATTAATTTAGTGGTTTAGATATTATACCGATTATGAAACATTTCTAAAACGGCTTCGAATCCTTTACGCAATCCAATCAGAACCGCACCTCTACAGTATCCACACGAACGTCGCACGAACCGTCGAATGATTTTGCGATAAAGGGACTGCGGTACTAGCCACTAAAGGAACAGGATTTAGGAACTGTTTTCTCTCTAGTCTCTCTCTAAGAGCGGCTAGGATTTTTTTTTTCAAAAATGATGTAACCCTAAGTTGTTACTATATATCTTATATATAGTAGTTAAAAGGAATTAATCAAATCAAAACCTAATTTCATAAAATTCGAATTTATATATATATATATATCTTAATTAAGTCTTAATTAATATACATATATAAAAATTATCCTTTTAATTTAAATTCGTGATTTAAATACTATTAATCATATTAATATATTTAAATCCTTAAAATTTAAATTTATTCCCTTTTAAATTACGTTCTATGTGTGTGACCCTATAGGTTATTATTACGTTGGCAATAATTTTATAATCATATTATAAAATTATAAGCGATGAAATGCATCAAGTAATGCACATCGCTACCCAAGTAATAATAAGATCGATGATTCGATGCAACCTTTTCGTGACCAATGTTTCAATGTAATTTAATCCTTTTAACCTTAATATCCTAGATTAAACTCGAGTCATGGAATGTGTCATACTCTTCATAATTTAATCTGAGTTTTCTTGATCAACAAGTAGACTATATGAAACAAATCACTATTTGAGCATGGCCATGCATTTCATAGTCCTACTCAATCAAGAGGCCTATGGATATCACCCCTAATATATAGGAGGGTTAAATTCCATCTAGATCACTCATATTCCACACACGATTCATGATGTACCCAATAATCATCTTTATAGTCCACCCTATTAAAGGTGACATTTGATGATATCAAAGTACATAAATTCCCGTGAAGTAATATAGTGATTTCAGGTCGGAGGACCATTACATCATTGTCACTATGAGAATCGCTAATGACACTTTGCATAATGTTCCACGTAGAATTCTCATGGTGGGTCTGTCCAGTACATCGTTCTCTAACATGTACCTATGCATGGACTTAATATCTCATATATTTATGACCAATGAGATTTGGTCATCAGTCAATCCACATACTAGTCTCAATGCATCATTGTCATCCCATCAACAATGATACTCGACTAGGGACATTTAAGAACAATGATACTAATTTTAATTATATAATCTCATGTTCAAGTCATATACTTGAAACTATATAATTTGTATCACTATTCTAAGGAATTTTATTATGTTAACATTTATATAACGCAGTAAATAAAACCATAATAAAATCATATATTTATTCAATCAAATATAATATCAAAATGTTAAGCAATTATATCAAATAATTGGCCTCTAGGGCATAAACTCTAACATGCCGCTCCTCTCCGAATCTGTAGCATCTAACTAGCGGTCGTTTTCCTCCCCTAGAATTTGTTGCTGGTGCTGGTGCCGATGTCTTCCCATCATTGTTAAATCTTCTTTTCTTGAAATTTCCACTTTACTCACCTCTCCTGTTATCTTGGCCATGATTACCACCGAAGTGGTTACCATTTCTGGCACGTTGATTATCACTGCTTTGATGATTGTTGCCACTGGTATGACTATTATCGTGTTGTCGGTTGTTGTTTTTTGGTTGAGCCGACTCATAATCCCGCTCCAATAACTGAGCCTTATTCACCATATCTGAATACAAGCAAAGTTTATGAGAGATAAGATGTTGACGAATTTTGGGTTTCAAACCTCTTAGAAACATTCGCGTCATTCGCTCTTCATTATCTACCAAGTGGGATGCAAACCGAGATAACTGCGTAAACTTGGCTTCATATTGCGACACAATTATATTATTCTGCTCCAGTTTGATAAACTCCACCTCCTTCATGTGACGAATATTTTTTGAAAAGTACTTATCGTTGAATAATTCTTGGAACCTCTCCTAACACATCTTAAGTGCGGACGGATGGGTACGTTTTACAGATTTCCACCAGTAATCTGCCTCTTCGGGCAACATGAAGGTGGAAAATGGAACTTTTTGCTCTTCAGTGCATCCCAAGACATCAAATATCTTGGTAATCTGTTTAATCCATGTCTCTGCCTTCAATGGCTCTGGCTTTCCTAAAAACTCTGGCGGTTCCAACTCCTTGAATTATTTGGCAGTGACAAGCTGTGAGTTACCATTGTTTCTACATGCATTTTGAACAGGAGTCTCTCTCGTCTGATTTTGTATGGACTGTAGAAAGCTCCTAAACATCCCATCATTCATCATTTGGTTGGTGTTGTTGTTTACAGGAGTATTATTGCCTTCCTGATGCACATTATCCTGGTTGTTAGTTGTAGGTGTCTCAACGGTCTCATGTGCTCCATTGCTCATCTCAACATTTTCAGATATCATTCTCAAATACCGCCACAAAACAAGGGTTAATTAAAGAAATTGACATGCCACATAATATCCCTATATTCTGACCGACCAAACCAATAAGCTTAGGTATGACACACTAGCCAAAGATTTACTCGTCTCTCCCCTCCTAGTTCTAATCCTAGATCTCCACCAGAGATTATATCCCTAATCTGATACGAATTGTGACGCCCCCAAAATAGGTCCACGCAACCTATTCTGAGTCACCAAATACATGGTACAGAAACTAAATACAAACTTCATTAATCCAATTGTCGCGCAAAATACGACAACACATATACTGTGAGTTTTAATACAAATATTATCTTCTAGACAATATCCAAACTCAATTAAAGTTCTCATTACAATTATTGATACAATATTTTACAAAATAGTTAGGACTGCTATAACAACTGTCTTGAACCATCACTCCATACCCTGACTAGTCTTCGCTATATTCTCGCCTCCTGAGAAGAAAAATGGAACAAAAAAGAAAATGATGAGCTCAACTAGCCCAGTAAAGAATATTATGACTAAGATAATGTATAATAAATTATCCTTAGTCCTCAACAGGAAAAAATCTGATAGAATACAATAGATAACATTTTTTTAGATCAACAACTGCAGCGGAAACAACAATCCATTAGAAGAGTCAAATAGAGCATGATGTCTACTATCTTCCATGATTTAAAAGTCCATTATCAATATTTTATCCCTGTAACATCAATCAATATTTATTTCTAATCAACAAATTATCTATGCACTATGGGCCAAAGATAATCGTTTGTATCACCGGTGATCATGGTCATGTCAAACACCTGTCCATCTTTGCACTACGGGCCAAAGATATCAATCAACAGCTCATCCTTGCACTACGGGCCAAAGATATTCATTAACCAACAGTTCATCTTTGCACTACGGGCCAAAGATATCAATTAACAGCCTATCTTTGCACTACGGACCAAAGATATTCATCAACCAACAGTACATCTTTGCACTACGGGCCAAAGATAACTTTCAACATAATTTAAGTATGAGAATTATGATAATAAGAATAAATCAAATGAGACCATAACATGGATTCAATTTCAAGAATAAGGGTCACAACAGATAACTTGGATGAAGAAAGAGAATTTTTTTTTCTTAAATAGTACTCGTGAACAGTACCGTTTGTATGAACAGTGCCCATGAACAGTACCCAGTAATGAAAAGTCTCAAATTCAATAAAAAAGTTCAGACCAATATTTATGTGAAATGATATTAGATGAAGCGAAATTTCTAATCATTTCAAAAATTATAGAAGCAATACTTATCATAGTAAGTTCAAATTTAAGAATACGAGACAAAATAATATCGCTTACATAATATGGAGTATGAAAGAAAATGATATCTCTTACGAATATGGAAGGAAATAATATCATTTACGAGTATCGAAAGAAAATAACCTCCTAAAAGAAAAAAAAATAATATCCTTTACCTTAGTAGAAACTAGATTTGACTGAAATATCATATGCTATTATGAGAAAATCTTGCACAAAAGTTACACTCAAAATATCCTTATACTCACAAGAAATACACTCGATATTATAGATAGAGAATTTTCTGATTCATGTGTGAGTTTCATTGTTTAACTAAGCAGCCTATTTATAGAAAAGTGCTAGCACACCTTTTCTAACAAAATACACATACGCACACTTTTGAAAATAATGTGGCACACACCTTTTGAAAATAACACGAACTTGTTTATCACATGTTTTTTTAAAATAAAAGAATTCAAATTCAATTTGAAAACTAATTCAAATTCAATTAGATCATCTTCACTCCATTTAATTCACATGTTCAAAAATATAATAATATTATCATTTAAATTATTTAAAAAATATATACTATTATATTATCACATTATACTATTATAATGTATTATTATAATAATATATAAATGTATTATTAGAGAAGATAATTATGGTTTCATAAAAAAAATAACAACTTTCAACAATTGTCTCATTCTAAAATTCCTCCATTTATATCAAAATTTAAAGAAATAATTACTTACCAAATTCATCAATTATTTACAATTCTTCAATAATTATTACTAATTAATATTATAGATTCACAATACTGATAATCATATCGTTCCCAGGAAAGAGGAGGCTTTCTTATAAGAATTTCTTCTTATTGGCGCACAATTAAATAACCTAACCCCTTTTCTCAACAAAACTTTCTAGACATTATTAATAATGCTATCCAATAATATTAATTCAGTAATATGAGTTACTGTGTTGTGACAATTATTGAATCAATAATGTAAAATACTATTTAATTATCGCTGTGACAATTATTGTATCAATAATATAAAAAACTGTGTAATTTTACTGTATCAATTATTGAGTGACTTTTTACGTAAGAATCAATAATCAGGGATATTATGCAATACTGCAGCCACCGCATGCGACCACGTATATTCTTCGTACTTTTTATCATCGGGTATTTCAACAATTTTAAAGGTAAAAGTTTTGTCGTTAAAAGGTTATTTCTGTCGCTTTCTATATCTGACAATTATTTCGTTATGTGGTCCACCAATGATTGCGCCGTCGTACGGATATTCCCGACAAAAAGAATATTTCCCGACCAAAACAAATATTCTCCGACAAAATAAATATTTTATGACCACTTGTTTACTTTACAAAATTTGCACATTTTACCCATAACTACAACATTATATCAAATCAACACCTTATTATTCAAAAATAATATTTAGCTAAATTAATTCTTTATTCATAAAAAGTTCGGGTCTTACATGTATAACCTAAATATGATTTTGACCTCCCGTCCATTTAATTTAGTAATTTTATAATTAACGTGGACAATCATAGATTATGAAAATTTAAAGATTAACTATAACCCATCAAACTTTTTCGAGTAAACATGGATTATGAAAAACTCATATTTTAACAATAATTTATTAAAATCTCTTAATAAATTAAAATCATATAAGAACTATAAAACGAAGGTATTTCAATAATGAAACATGAAGGCGAAATCAATTAAACATAAAAACATAAATAATAGAAGAGATGAAAAATATTACCATGAATAATTATTTAATTTCATCTTCATCCAACATATAAATTTTTTTTGCTAGACATAAAAATAAATAAACTAGCTAAAATAAAGAAGAAAATAAGATTAAAAATAAATAAGAACTACTTTTAATTAACGATCATCTAACAAACGTATAATGAAGAAGTAATGTAATCTACTCCTACTCCTACTCCTACTCCTACTCCCACTCCCACTCCCACTCCTAACCTAAATTAATACAATCTATTCATCCTCTCTCAAAAACAAGATACCTATTTATAGAGAAAAAATATTTGTGTCCTAATTTATATACATTGAACTTTATCTCTTTTTACTCTTTATCTCTAAATCTCCAAATTGACTTTACCTTCTTCATGATAATTCTTCAAGAGTTCCATGTTATCTTTAAAAGCTGGATAGTGATCTTTTATTTGTTTCCCAAGATAAATAAGATAAATTCTACAAAATTAAATAAACTGTATTAATTAAATAAAATAAATATATAAAATAATAAATATGAGAATATTAAAATATATAATTATTGTGTATATCAATATGTCACCATAACATTAATTGGGTATATCTCATGTGATTGATTATGTCCTAAATTATCATTAAAATATCAATGTTATGTAATTTGAAACCCTTTTAAAATAAAAAAAATTGAGATCTATAGCATTACTCAATTGTAATTGTTTGTTAATACGACTAGGAAAATGATTAAATATACATAGGAATTTTCGTGTGGTCACATGTAAATTAATTATTTAGTTATTAAATTATTCAACTTTTGAAATTAGACATTTGATCTATTTCTTGACGTAGTTGCATATTTAAAGTGATTTTTTTTGTTCGTAATTTAGTCATTCGTCAACGACGGTAAAAAGTTGTATGTGGTATTTTTTTTTTCCTGATACGTAATTTAAGCTGCTTATATTGCTTGTGTAAGTCAAACTTGTTGATGGAGCTAATTACCAAAAATTCTTCTATTCTTCTTATGACCATCCCACGGCTTGGGGCGATATTTTTTGTTGTTGTAGAAGATAACCTAATTTAAATAGAAATACAAGAATTTTTTCCTTACCCATACTTAAAGAAATTTAAAATAAATTGTGTGTGATAATTTTTCTTTCAACAATGTTTTTAATACACAAAGTGTTGATTTTAATGTTTTCTTGTGGGAAAAAATAAAATAAGCGCAATAAAGTACTAATGTCTAATAAAATTATTTTGAGACATTAATTAGAGTTGAAATAAAATATATTATTAACATGATATGGCAATAAAAGGAATGCGTATTTATTGATAGTATAGAATGACACAATGTACTTAAAATTATCATTATAATTTTAATATCATACCATCAATATTAAACTAAATATTTGATAAATTTAGGAATAAAAACATGAAATATAAATATATCACTAAAATTGTAAAAGTTTTGCAAATAGAATTCTTTCTACAGTGCGGATGGAGTAATATTTATAATTGTATTATCTAAAATTAATTAATTTACATTAACTTTAAATTTCAAAAATTAATTTTAAGAAGTCGAGAAAAATTCTTTTTGTGAGATGGATGAATTTTTTTGTAAACATGTAACTAGGTACCCATATATAAAAAAAAATTCACAAAGATCCCTAGGGGCGTAGCCCCACTGCCCCTAATGTAGGGCCGCCCCTGATCGATGATTCTAATCTTCATCCTCGATCTCCCTCTCACTCCTCACACCAAAGCTGAGTGCAACGCCGTCATCAACCTCTCTACCCCGGAGAGAGCTTTAGGGCCGACCTTGAGTTTTGAAGGGCCTAAAGCGGACAACAACAAAATGGGCCTTTTGCGAATTGCTATTAAGATAGACATAAAAAAACGAAGAACTTTTACTAAACAAAAGAGCATCAATACAAAAGAATACCAAATATAATAACCGACTATTTCAATATTTCCAAAATATCATTTAGATATCACATTATCACTAAGTCAAACAAGTAATCAGTTCAAAGACATCACTTGAATATCATCCTTCTTGCAGTTTTAGCAGCAAAAGTATTAATAATATCCGCACAATCAATCTTATCTGCCATCTCATGTTCAATGGATAGGATGGATAATCCATTCAACCTTTCTTGTGACATAGTTGAGCGGAGGTAGTTCGTAATTAGCTTCAACTTTGAAAACTTCTTTCTCCTAAGAAATGGCAAGTAACGAGAATAGTCAATAATATCTGATACGCAATCCACACATTTGGATAACAATCCTCCATTAATTTCAATTGATTGAGCACTTCAATTGGTTTTGTCATCTCTTTTGGTAAACCTTCTCTGAAGACTTTCAATTCCGAAAACAACTCATTTCCGTTGATATCGGAAGTTCCTTCATGTTTCAAAGCATCTTCTAACTTGGAGAAATACATCATTAAACGTTCATCGGTTGTAGACTTTAACTTGTTCACATCAAACAAAAAACCCCAAATTTCCTCATATTTCTCAAACTGTTCAAACCGGCTCTTAAGTAATGAAAGAGCTTGATCTACTATAGATAAGAAGTAGTTAACTCTAAATGATTCTTCAGCTGAAAGGGTCACCTCTTTACTCCCATTCTCATCAAAATGTTTCTTTCGATGAATGACACGCTTCTCGTAAAATACGGGTTCAACTCCCATTTTGAACGCAATTGCCTTAGCTTCATCAATAGCCTCCACCAAACCACTTTCTCTATATTTCTCAAGAAAGGAAACAAGCCCATTTAACTGATCAACGGCAACATCAATATGCATATCTTCTTTTTGCAAGATCTTGCTGACAACGTTAACTGCAAATAAAATAGTATGCCAAACAACCATGCTAACTAAGAATCCAAAATCCTCAATTGCATATCTTACTAAGGCATCGACTTCACTCTTTGCACCAACATCTTCATGAGAATAAGCCAATTCAAGTAAAGCCTCTCTGATTTCTGGAGCTTGGTATCTTATTGCTCTAATACTTTCAACACGACTTTCCCAACGCGTTTGTGATAATGACTTAACAGTGAGATTTGCAACATGTTTTTATCAAAACTTGTCATCGCTTGGTAGAAGCCGCAAACAAACAGTAGATACGTTGTACAACTCCAAAAAAAGATGTAGCTTTGTTACAACAGTTGGCCATATCGCAAAGCATGAGGTTAAGACTATGGCAACCACATGGCGTGTAAAATGCTCTAAGATTTCTATCGAGAAGCCTTTTTTGAACACCTTTGTGTTTCGCTTTCATATTGGAGCCGTTATCATATCTCTGCCCTCTTATATCACTAATGTCGAGTTGAAGAGTGGACAAGACTTCTTTTAGTTCACCAAAAAGTCCGGATCCCGTTGTATCTTCCACTTTCAAAAATTGTAAGAAGAATTCCTCCACTTTTGGTGTACTTATTGAAACATCCACACATCGTATTACAAGTGACATTTGTTCTTCGTGACTTATATATGGAGTACAATCAAGAATCACGGCAAAATATTTTGCATTTTTTATCTTACAAATCATTGCACTTTTGACATCATCAGCAACCATTTGTATCAATTCATTCTGAATTTTATGGCTAAGACAATGGTAATGAATCTCACCTTTCAAAATCCGGCGAAAGTGCTCTTGCATTATTGGATCATATACAGCAACCATTTCGATTATGGTTAGAAAAATCCCATTCTTCTCTTGATAAATATTCTCATTATCTCCACGAAATGCTAAATTCACTTTAGCAAGTTCTTTCACAGCAGCAATTATCCTTACTAGCACCCCTTTCCAATGCTCTTTCTCTTTGTTGATTTGATCTTGCACACTTTTGTCGATTGTTTCATTCTTTTTCAATCTCCTCTCTAATTCAATCCATTTGCTCATGCAAGCAATATGCTCATTACTACCTTCATGACTTTTGAGCTTTTGACCAATATTTCTCCAATTTCTCAAGCCATTAGTAGCCAACAAAGTGTTGTTTTCACCTTGCGCAAACAATTTACAACAAAAACAAAATACTTTGTCGGAAGCACTTGAATATACAAGCCACCTCCTATCTTTCTTCTCTCCGTTTGACAAACGACAGATGTAATGAAAGGAAGTGAAATGCCTACCCTCTATATCATTAGGAAATTGATCCCCATCTCTTCTTAAAGGCCCTCTTTCAACTACAAAGTCAATAAAATTTTGATCAATTGTGTCCCAGTTGCTTGGATCATAAATGTCTGTAGGTCCATATTCACAATTCAAGCCTTCATTGTGACCCTCATCATTCATACCTTCATGGTCTCTCTCATTCACGCATTCATTTGGTTCCTTTGCAAGGACTTCCATATCTTCCGCTAAATTTTCTTGTTCTTCATTCACCGTATCTACTATTTGTTCTTCATTCTCGGACTGTTCAACCACACTAGAACTCTCCTTTTGTTTCTTACCACCAAAAAATTTATCAAGTGAACCCGCTTGAGATTGAACTAATTCATCCGCTTTTTTCTCTCTTTTTCTTTTTTCATATCCAGACATATACTTTTTAGGAGCCATGGTGAATTAAAATTTAAAAATCTGCAAAATTCCAACATAATCTCGTGATTATCTATAAATTAATTCCAACATGCTTTAATATTTTTTTTTTCAAAAGCAAATAATCAATTGTTTACGGGGACTGTGGTAGTGTCAAGTGTGATACTAATTTTAGCATTATATATCCAGAGTATTTATCTCACAAACAGAGTATTTCTCTTATAATATATATATTTTGAAAAGAGATTAAATTGATCTCTTTGTTTTCAAAGAAAAATTGATCTCTTTGTTTTCAAAGTACAGTCCACTAGCTAATGAAGGTAAAGTCACACTTGTTTCTAACTTGTTCATGAACTGAACACCCTCTTCGTGCCCTACAACCCTAAGAAACTCAACCACAGAGTACATGTGACGCCCCCAAAATAGGTATTCATCACCCATCTTGAGTCGCCAAATACATGGTACAGAATATAAATACAAACTTAATTAAACAAAAGTCATGTAATATACGACAAAACATAGCTGAGAGTTTAAACAGGAATATTGCTTTCTAGACAATATCCACTCTCAAATAGAGTCCTCATTACATTTATTGTCACACTATTTTATAGAATAGTGAGGACTACTATAACACCATCTCGGACCATCCTCCATTCCCCGACTAGTCCCGGCTACGTTCTCATTTCTTGAAGAGAACAATGAAAGCAAAAGGGTGAGCTCAACTAGCCCAGTAAGAAATATTATGACTAAGATAATGCAGGATAAATTATCATTAGCCTTTAACAATGTTAAACTGATAAAATATAATAGACATCAAGTTTAACTGCAGCGGAAGAAGCAATCCATTAGAAGAGTCAAGTAGATCATAATATCTACTATCTTCTATGATTTAAAATATTTTCATCAATTTTTATCGTTGAGACTCAGCTTAATAAATAAACCACATCATCGAGTCATCCCTGCACTACGGGCCAAGGATATTCATTAAATCATCAATGGTAATGACTATACCAAATAATCCCTGGTCATAATCATACCAAAAACTGTCCATCAATGCACTACAGGCCACTGAGGACTTTTACCATATCATTTATAACATTATAAGTCATGATTATACCGAATGATCCCTGGACATAATCATACCAAGTCCATCTATGCACATAAGCCAAAGATGACTTTCATTACAATATAAGCATGAGGATGATGAAAATGACATAATAATTCAATAAAACAAGTTCAAGAATAAATTTTAAAGATTTATAAGTTAATTAATCCTGAAATCAAATACGTCCAAATTGTCAACATGATACTGCTTTGTGGAGTAAAATTCAAGAATGCTCAAAAGAATATTTTCATGAAAAGATACTGGATGAAGCGCAAATATCCAGGATATTCTACTAATTTCATGGAGTATAGAAGCCAAAAATTTAACCAACTAAGTATAATAGAATATATGAAACTGCAAATGAATTTTCGCCGCCATGCGGTAATCCACGTAGACAGGTCATTTCCACAATTTAATAAGGAATGAATACGAAGGATCATTCACCATGCATGCGGTAATCCACATAGACAGGTTATTCCAATAGAATAATAAAGAATGGAATAACAGAAGAATTCACCAGGTATGCGATAGACCACACAGACAGGTTATTCCCAACAGAATAATAAAGAATGGAACCAGGTCATGCGTAATTCGCACAGACAGGATATTTCAACAGAATAATAAAGAATGGAACCAGGTCATGCGTAATCCGCACAGACAAAATGTTCCAACAGAATAATAAAGAATGGAACCAGGTCATGCGTAATCCGCATAGACAGGATGTTCCAATCGAATAATAAAGAATGGAATAACAACTGAATTCACCAGGCATGCGATAGACCGCACAGACAGGTTATTCCAACAGAATAATAAAGAATGGAATAACATAAGAATTTCACCGTGTATGCAGTACTTCGCATAGACATGTTATTCCAACATGATAATAAAGAAATGAATAACAACTCTTATGAGTATTGAAAGAAAATAACTCTCTTCATGAATATGAAAGAATAATACCCCTTACCTCAAAAGAAGATTGGATACTGGAATAGTGAGGTAGCAGACTTCTCTTCTTCTTTCTCTCTATAATAATTGCTCTATAGCTTTAGTGAATTGGTGAGAAATGAAGGAAGAATGAGCTTCTATTTATAGGAAAATATAGTTTCGATAATTGCACGTTTTGGGGATCAAAATATTACAGTATAATACCTTCCTCTTTTTTTTTCATTTTTAATTTAGTCCTACAAGTATTATTAAACTTGTACCACCTCCCCTAATAGTCAATAATGTGAATAAATAGTTCAATCATGTGAATCAGTAGTTATAATCATGTGAAAATACGAATTACAGTATAGTACCCCCATCTATACCTCCATTTTTAACTTAGTCATGCAAGTATTATCAATCTTGCATCAACTCCCCTAATAGTACAAGAATGTGAATCAATAGTACACACATGTGAACAAATAGTTATAATCATGTGAATTAATAGCAATTAATTGCTCATTTATCTGATTAATTACCCGACTGATCAATAAAACTTCCAGACATCAATTAATATCGGAATAAATGTCGATTTCCACTAACACTAATAATTCCAACACAATGGAACTATCAATTTCATCTTTAATCAACATGAACTTATTCATCATTAATATTTTAACTCACAATATTTAATAACCAGGTCGTTCCCAAGAAAGAGGGGGCTTTCCGATAAGGATTTCTCCTTATTGGCACGCAATTAGATGACCAAACCTCTCCTTAACAGAACTTCTATACATTGTAAATATTGCAATTTAATAATATAAATAACTTTGTCATCTCAATTATTGATTTAATAATATAACATATTATGCAGATGATAATGTGACAATAATCGAATCAATAATATGAGAGAGATATGATGCGATTAATTATCGTAGCAATAATTGAGTATAACCGAGTGACTTCTCACGTAAGCATCAATAACCAATCTGCAGTGTAACTCTTATGCAAGCATGCGTATTCTTTGTACTTTTACTAGGGTAGTTCAGCGCTTTTAACAGTAACACTTTCGCCATTATTTTTATAAAAAGATAATTATGTCGTTTTCTAACTACAACAATACTTCTGTTGTGTGGTCCACCAATAATTGTGCCGTCGTACGAATATTCCTTGTTAAAACGAATATTTCCTGACCAATCAAATATTATATAACCACTTGCTTACTTTGCAAAATGTGTAAATATTACCCACAACCATAACATAATATTATATCCACAACATAATATTCAAAAATATATTTTGAGAGAAATTAATCTTTATTCATAAAAGTTGGGGTCTTTATTCGCCCTGTTAACAACATCTGAATAGAGAGAAAATTTATGAGAAATGAGATATCTTGACGATATCTTTGGGTTTCAAACCTCTAAGAAACATCCGCGTCATACGTTCCTCATTCTCCACCAAATGAGGTGCAAACACGGATAACTCGCAAACTTTGCCTCGTCTTTGAGACAATCTTTGTAAGACCCGAAATTTTTTTAAATAAAAGGAATTTCCTTTATTTATTATTTTGAAATAGTAAGGGTTGATTTGATTAATGTGGATAGTTAAGGGTTAAATACGCAAATATTTCAAAATAAGCAAGTGGTTATAAAATATTCATTGTTGTAGGGAATATTCGTTTGGTCGTGGAATATTAAATGCATCGTCGGGAATATTCGTGACGACCAGCAATGACATGTGTGTGGGCCCCATGCGGAAAAGCGATTGGATGAAGAAAGCGACAAATATAAGTTGGTTAAAAATAGCAGGCGTAGTTATTCCAATTAAGACCGTTGAATACCCGGTGGTATAAAAAATCTGATGTCTGGCGTGGTTCTGATAAAGAAAGCACTGTGATATTCTACGATTGTTGAATTATTGATCCTTACGTAAGAAGGCACTACTCAATAATTTTCACATGAATTCTTATCGCTCAATATTTTATTTTATTGATTCAATAATTCATTGCGTTGATATTTTATATTATTGTTGTTCAATAATTGTCAACGCATGCATTATCTCCATTATCGGATCAATAATTCATATTATTTGAATAATATTATTAGATAGCATTATTGGCAATGTCTAGAAAGTTACATCAATGAGAGGTTTGGTCACCTAATTGGCGCCGCGAAGGAGAAATCCTTATCTGAAAGCCCCTCTTCCTCGAACTACTGTCATCATAATTGTGATTCGTAATATTATTTGTGAATAATTAATTATTGATTCATATGATAAAGAAATATTTATTTTATGTGGATATAAATGATGGATTTATTTATGTGGTTATAAATGAAGAAATTATTGTTGAGGTGTTTTATCAGTATTTTACCAGATTGGAGGTATTAAAAATTAAATCAGGGGTTTTGAGATATATTGCGGGGGTTATAATTTTTAATCCGACCGTTGGATTGTGGTAATTTTTGGGTATATTATAAGTATATTTTGAACCGTTAAAAATGCACGAATGATTTGTTATGAATTTTAAGAGGTGTCTGATTCGGAAATTAGGGTTATAATTGATTTTGGTGGAAAATTCTAGAATTGAGTGGGCCCCACTTGTGGTTGGTGAAGAAATGTCTTTGAATTTTATTTCAAATGTGGTGGGTGGCAATAGTAGCAGTGTAAAGCCATCAAAGCTTGGTCAAGTCCTGCCTTTGTTGGGCTAACATTTTCCTATAAATAGAGGGCTAAGTTAGAATTGAAAATCACACCGTAAACAAAGTTTTCTCTCTTTCTCTCTATATTGTTGAGCGTATTTTGTGAGTATTTAGATACTTTGAGAGTTCTTTATTGATCTAAGTTTCATTCAAAGATCACTTCCGACCTTTCCTCCGGGAAATCTTGATTCTTTGAGGTAAGGGATATTATTTTTTTTCGTAATGATATTATTTCTTCAATATCATTATCTTTGAAATGTTGATCTGAAGTTTTTATCAAATTTGAAACTTTTTCATGTATTGGGGTTACTATTCATGAGTTACTATTCACGAGTTACTATTCATGAGTTACTATTCACGAGTTACTATTCACGAGTACTATTCATGAAGCGTGAAAATGTTTTTTGTGGAATTTCTATCTTTTGGTGTCGGAGTTACTATTCACGTGATACGACTTTATTCACGATATCAAGACTATTCACGATACTCTGACACTATTCAATCTAAAATGAAATTTCTTCTTTTCGTCTAAAATATCTATTCTGGATACTAGCTTTGATTGTATCCATGTTTTGATCATTCTTGAATTTTACACCACTATGATTATTTTTGAGGTATTTTTGGACGTGGATAAAACCAAGTACAAATCCTTAATCCTTAATCCTTGTCATTTTGTTTCACTGGATTCGTTCTTTAAAAATATTTTTCATCATCCTCAGTCTTAAATGATGATATTATTGAATATCTTTGGCACGTAGTGTGTAAAGATGAATGATTTCTGAAGAATATCTTTGGCCAGAGTAAAGAAAAATGAAGATGAGCAGGTGTTGAGATGAACATGACCGATCGATTAATATCTTTGGCACTGTAGTGCAAAGATGAGCAGTGTTTAAATGAACATGACTAATCGATGAATATCTTTGGCAGTAGTGAAAAAAGATGAATATTTGATTTGAGATGAAAATTGATTGATGTTACAGGATAAAATATTGATGATGGAC
Organism: Panax quinquefolius; assembly: GCA_020205615.1. Classification (NCBI taxonomy): domain Eukaryota; kingdom Viridiplantae; phylum Streptophyta; class Magnoliopsida; order Apiales; family Araliaceae; genus Panax; species Panax quinquefolius. Next base: position 81,779,406 of record CM035158.1, read on the forward strand.
CTGTTAAATTCATAGATTATAGTAGATTTCATTCTCTACGTAACTCTTCTATGAATTATTATTTCATTGCGAATATTGATCCGAAACTTGTTGTCTATTGTATTCTATCGATTTTTTCCTGTTGAAGACTAACGATAATTTGTCGATATTATCTTAGTCATAATATTCTTTCATTGAGCTAGTTGAGCTCACCCTTTTCCTTTTGTTCCATTCTTCTCGTGAGGCGAGAATATAGCGAGTATGCAGTTAGGGGTATGGAATGAAGGTTTTAGAAAGGATTGTTTAGTAGTCCTCACCATTTTTGTAAAATAATGTATCAATAAATGTGATGAGGATTTATTTGAGTATAAATATTGTCTACAGAAGATAATATTTGTATTTAAACTCACAGTTTCTTGTTGTAATAATAAAGTTGTAGTTGTTTCGCATACCATGTATTGACAACTCGAGAATGGGTGATGTATACCTATTTTGGGGCGTCACGGTTGGTATCGAGCTTAGGATATGATCTCTGGCGGAGATCGGGGAATAGAACTAGGAGGGGAGAGGCGAGTAAATCCTTCGCTAGTGTGTCCTACCTAAACTTATTTGTTAGTTGGTCGGTATATAGGGATATTATGTGATATATTGATTTCCTTAATTAACCCTTGTTTTATGGCGACAAAGATTTGAGAATGTCGATTGAGAATATTAATGATGGAGTAAATGAGACCGTGGAGATGCCTGTACTTACCAACGAGGAGAACGTGCAACAGTGGCAATGTTCCTCCCCTATGAACAACACCATGGAGCGAGATGATGAACGAGGGATGTTTAGAAGTTTTTGCGGTTCATGCAAAAATCGACGAGGAGACTCGTGTTCAAAATAGGAGGAAATGATAGCAATTCACGGGTTGTCACATGACCAAGCGATTCAAAAAGTTGGGACCACGAATTTAAGGGAAAGCGAGATCCGATCACGGCGGAAACATGGGTCAAGCAAATTACCAAGATATTCGATGTCTTGGGATGCACGGAGAACGAAGGTTCCATTCGCCACCTTTATGTTAAAGTGGCGAGGCAGACTCTTGGTGGGAGTCTCGTGAAGCGTACATCCATCCGGTACTTTTCAAAGATGTCTTGGGGAGACGTTTGAGAGACTATTTAATGACAAATACTTTCACGAAAGTGTTCGTCTATATGAAGGAAGTGGAGTTCAATGATTAGAGCAAAACAACATGGCGGTGTCTCAAAGACGAGGCAAAGTTTGCAGAGTTATCGTGTTTGCACCTCATTTGGTGGAGAATGAGGAACGATGACGCGGATGTTTCTTAGAGGTTTGAAACCCTAAGATATGTCAAGATCTCATTTCTCATAAACTTTCTATTTATTCGGATGTTGTAATGCAGGCTCAATTATTAGAGCGAGATAACGAGTACGGTCAATTGAGGACCATAACCGAGGATCGTGCGGAGATAGCGATCAACAGAATAATGATAACTGCGAAGAAAGAAAGCAGAGACGGATGAAATGGTAACCACTCTGGTGGTAATCATGGTCATGAAAATGCGAAGAAGCGAGTCGGGAGGAGATTTTAAAAGAGGAGATTTAATAACGACTATTTGAAGACGATAGTCTTGGCGAAGAATCGGTTCTAAGGGAGGAGATCGACCACCCATTCATATGCTACAAATGCGGAAAAGAGGGACATATCGGTCCAAAGCGCCCACAACATTCAAGGTATGCTATAGTTGTGGAAAGGAAGGACATATCGCTTTCGAGATTATGCGATGCAGAATAAACCTAGTTCAATGAGGGACGGTGACTCAAAAGATCATCCCGAGAAAAGTCAAAGTCAACGATTCCGGAAGAGCGTTTGTTGTGGATTGGTCATAATGCGAGGAACCCAAACGAGGTGATCACGGGTAAGCTATTTATAAATTCTTTCAAGTTTATACCTTACTTGACGGTCTGTTACCCATTCATTTATCTCTCTGCATGTGCTCAACGTTTAAACTTGACTCGGGAGAAATTAGACTTTGACCTATCTCGTGGAAACTCCGTTAGGAGAAACTTTCATCACATCCATTGTTTATAAATCTTGTTTGATTCAAGTTGGCATCATTACCTACACCGTTGACCTTATCTCTTTAAAGATACTTGCTTTTGATGTGATTTTAGGGATTGATTGGTTAACTACTCATCATGCCAAAATTGATTGTTTTCGTAAGGTTGTTAGTTTTCATATTCCTAACCAACCCTGTTGTATGAATTCAAGCAACTAAACCATTAAAATCAATCAACGTCATATCTAATCATAAAGCTATTCGTTTATTGAAAACGGATGTCAAGCTTTCTTAGCCCATGTTATGGATTTGAATAAAGACACGTCAAATTTAAATAATATTCTGTTGTTATTGACTTTTCCGACGTATTTCGAAGAACTTCCGGCCTACCCCGTAACGTGAAGTTGAATTCTTTATTGATCTTGAACCCGCACAAAGCCCATTTCTAAAACCCCATATCGAATGGCTCCTATTGAACTTCAGAGTTAAAGGTCCAACTACGAGAATTGTTGGACATTGGTTTCATTAAATCCTAGTACATCTCCTTGGGGTGCTCCTGTTTTATTTGTAAAGAAGAAAGACGGAGTATGCGACTTTGTATTGACTATCGGGAATTGAACCATGTCACCATCAAGAATAGGTATCCTCTACCTCGTATTGATGACTTGTTTGACCCGATTGCAAGGGCACAATTCTTTTCAAAAATCGATCTTCGATTCGGATATCATCACCAAGATTAGAGGCGAGGATATTCCAAAGAGCGCCTTGAGAACTCGGTATGGGCATTATGAATTCTTAGTCATGTCTTTCGGACTAACTAATGCTCCTGGCTTTCATGGATATGATGAACCGAGTATTCAAGGAATATTTGGATCGATTCGTTGTTGTCTTTATTGATGACATCCTTATATATTCCAAAAGTCGTGAAGATCATGAGCACCATTTGAAGTCGGTACTCAAAGGCTTCGTGAAAACCAACTATATGCCAAATTGAAGAAATGCGAGTTCGGCTTGAGGAAGTAGCATTTCTTGGGCATGTGGTGTCAAAACATGGAGTATCTGTTGATCCCGTGAAGATTGAAGCAATATAAAGTTGGGAGCAATGAAGTCGGTGGATCAAGTCGTAGCTTTTTGGGCTTATTTGGTTATTATCGGAGATTCGTGGAAGGGTTTTCTCGAATCGCTACTCCATTAACTTCATTTAACTTTCGAAAGGATACGAAATTCGTTTGGGGCGAAGAATGCGAGAAAAGTTTCTAAGAGCTTAAGAGGAGACTTATTTCTAAGCTTTTGTTCTAAGAATACCATCTGGTTCGGATGGATTTGTTATCTCTGACGATGCTTGTGCAAAGGGTTAGGATGTGTTCTCATGCAACGTGGGAAAGTCATAGCCTATGCCTCGCGACAACTTAAAGAGTATGAGAGGAATTATCCTACTCATGATCTAGAGTTAGCGGCCGATCGTTTTAAAGATATGGAGGCACTATCTATATGGGGAGAAAGTGGAGATATATTCGGATCATAAAAGCCTTAAATATTTCTTCACTCAAAAGAACTCAACATGCTGGCAAATGACGTTGGCTCGAGCTATTGAAAGACTACGACCACACTATTCAATACCACCCCGGTAAAGTTTAACGTGGTAGTCGACGCATTGAGTAGAAGATCATATGCGGAACGAAAAGTGCGATGATGTCAAGTATACGATAGAGCCAACTTTAATAGAAAAAGTTAAGGGTTGCTCACCAATTCTTGCCGGAATGATGCGTATGAAGAAGAAAGTACAAGAAGGAGCTATTCCGGAAGCGAGAATTGATGAAGAAGGAATACTTCGAGTCCACTCTAGACTTTGTGTTCCTAACGACTCTGATTTGAAGTACAAGATTATGATGGAGGCACACAATACACCATTTGCAATCCATCCTGGAAGTACTAAAATGTATCGTGATCTTAGACATACATTTTGGTGGAATAATATGAAGAGAGAGATTGCAAAGTTTATCTCGATGTGTTTAACTTGCCAACGTGTAAAGGCGGAGCATCTAGTACCTAAGGGTCCGTTGCAACCACTTGAGATTCCGGAATGGAAGTGGGAACACATTACCATGGATTTCGTTACGGGTCTTCCTACGGTTTCTCAAGGCATCAATGCTATTTGGGTTATTGTTGATAGATTAACCAAGTCTGCTCATTTCTTGCCGATACGGGAGACTTATTCTCTTGAACGTCTTGCTAGTATGTACGTAAATGAGATCGTGAGGTTGCATGGCATGCCTGTATCCATAGTTTCGGATCGTGACCCAAGATTCACTTCAAGATTTTGGGTTAGCTTGCAAAAAGCTATGGGCACGGATTTGCGATTTAGTTCGGCATACCATCCCCAAACGGACGGACAATCAGAGAGGACTATTCAAACTCTTGAAGATTTATTAAGACTCTGTGTCCTAGACTTCAAGGGCAGTTGGGATAAGTATTTACCATTGGTGGAATTCTCCTACAACAACAGCTTATCATGCAAGTATAGGTGTGGCTCCATTCGAAGCATTATATGGACGAAAATGTCGTTCTCCAATATGTTGGGATGAGGTGGGTGAAGCAACATTGTTGGGACCCGAGTTAGTACGTATGACTACCGAAAAGATCCAAATGATTCGACAACGTATACAAACGGCTCAAGATCGACAAAAGAGTTATGCGGATCTTCATCGAAAGGACGTGGAATTTAATGTAGGGGATCATGTATTGTTGCGAGTTGCTCCATGAAAGGGAGTTACAAGATTTGGGAAGAGAGGAAAGCTCAATCCACGATTTATTGGTCCATTTCAAATTCTTGACCGAGTAGGAAATGTAGCCTATAGACTTGCGTTACCTCCGAGTATGTCTCGTGTTCATAATGTGTTTCACATATCTGTACTTCGTAAATATGTGAAAGACCCGAACCACGTTATTGAGTTAGAACCGGACGAGATAGCCGAAGACTTAACGTATGAGGAGGTACCTATCAAGATCTTGGATAGGAAGGAGCATGTCCTACGCAAGAAAGGTCATACCACAAGTTAAAGTTTTGTGGAGGAATCATGCTATAGAGGAAATGACACGGGAATTGGAAGCGGAAATGAAAGCGAGGTATCCTCACCTTTCAAAACACTGTGTACGCACGTCAATTTCGAGGACGAAATTTCATAAGAAGGAGGTTGTAAGACCTCAAATTTTTTTTAAATAAAAAGGAATTTCCTTTATTTATTATTTTGAAATAGTAAGGGTTGATTTGATTAATGTGGATAGTTAAGGGTTAAATACGCAAATATTTCAAAATAAGCAAGTGGTTATAAAATATTCATCATTGTGTTTGGGAATATTCGTTTGGTCGTGGAATATAAATCAGATCTGTCGGGAATATTAAATGCGACGGTAGCGACCATGTGTGTGGGCCCCATAACTAAAAGCGATTGGATGAAGAAAACGACAAATATAAGTTGGTTAAAAATAACGGCGTAGTTATTACCAATTAAGATCGTTGGAATACCCGGTGGTTAAAATACTGATGTCTGGCGTGGTTGCGATAAAGAAGACACCAGGTATTGCAAAGATTGTTGAATTATTGATCCTTACGTAAGAAGGCACTACTCAATAATTTTCACGAAGAGTTATTATTCAATATTTTATTTTATTGATTCAATAATTCTTTGCGTTGATATTTTATATTATTGTTGTTCAATAATTGTCACCGCATTATCTCCATTATCGGATCAATAATTCATATTATTTGAATAATATTATTAGATAGCATTATTGGCAATGTCTAGAAAGTTACATCAATGAGAGGTTTGGTCACCTAATTGCGGCGCCAAGAAGGAGAAATCCTTATCTGAAAGCCCCCTTTCTGAGGAACTGGTTGTCATAATTGTGATTACGTAATATTATTTGTGAATAATTAATTATTGATTCATATGATAAAGAAATATTTATTTTATGTGGATATAAATGATGGATTTATTTATGTGGTTATAAATGAAGAAATTATTGTTGAGGTGTTTTATCAAGATTTTACCGCATTAGAGGTATTAAAAAATTAAATCGGGGTTTTGAGATATATTGCAGGGGTTATAATTTTTAATCCAATTGATTTGGATTGTGGTAATTTTTGGGTATATTATAAGTATATTTTGAACCGTTAAAAATGCACTAATGATTTGTTATGAATTTTAAGAGGTGTCCGATTCTTGGAAATTGGGGTTATAATTGATTTTGGTGGAAAATTCTAGAATTGAGTGGGCCCCACTTGTGGTTGGTGAAGAAATGTGTTGAATTTTATTTCAAATGTGGTGGTGGCAATAGTAATAGTAGTGAGTAAAGCCATCAGTAGCAGTCAAGTCTCGCTTTTGCGGGCTAACATTTTCCTATAAATAGAGGGCTAAGTTAGAATTGAAAATCACACGTAAACAAAGTTTTTCTCTTTTCTCTCTATATTGTTGAGCGTATTTTGTGAGTATTTAGATACTTTGAGAGTTCTTTGTTCAAGACAAGTTTCATTCAAGATCACTTCCGAGCCTTTCCTTCCGAAATCTTGATTCTTTGAGGTAAGGATATTATTTTTTTCAGTAATGATATTATTTCTTCAATATCATTATCTTTGAAATGTTGATCCAAGTTTTATCAAATTTGAAACTTTTTCATGTGGGTTACTATTCATGAGTTACTATTCACGAGTTACTATTCATAAGTTACTATTCACGAGTTACTATTCACACAGTACTATTCATGAAGCGTGAAAATGTTTTTTTGTGGAATTTCTATCTTTTGGTGTCTGAGTTACTATTCACGATATCGATTACTTTATTCACGATATCTGAGACTATTCACGATATACGGCACTATTCAATAGAAAAATGAAATTTCTTTCTTTTCGTCAAAATATCTATTCGGATACTAGCTTTGATTGTATCCATGTTTTGATCATTCTTGAATTTTACACCACTATGATTATTTTTGAGGTATTTTTGGACGTGGATAAAACCAAGTACAAATCCTTAATCCTTAATCCTTGTCATTTTGTTTCCTTTGGATTCGTTCTTTAAAAATATTTTCATCATCCTCGGTCTTAAATGATGATATTATTGAATATCTTCATTTTGTAGTAAAAAGATGAATGATTTTGAAGAATATCTTTGGCACGTAGTGCAAAGATGAGCAGTGTTGAGATGAACATGATCGGCGATTAATATCTTTGGCACAGTAGTGCAAAGATGAGCAGTGTTTAAATGAACATGACTAATCGATGAATATCTTTGGCACATGTAGTGCAAAGATGAATATTTGATTTGAGATGAAAATTGATTGATGTTACAGGATAAAATATTGATGATGGATCATTAAATTCATAGATTATAGTAGATTTCATTCTCTACGTAACTCTTCTATGAATTATTATTTCATTGCGAATATTGATCTCGAAACTTGTTGTCTATTGTATTCTATCAGTTTTTCCTGTTGAAGACTAACGATAATTTGTCGTATATTATCTTAGTCATAATATTCTTTCTTGAGCTAGTTGAGCTCACCCTTTTCCTTTTGTTCCATTCTTCTCGGGAGGCGAGAATATAGCGATGCAATTCCTGGGTATGGAATGAAGGTTTTAGAAAGGATTGTTTAGTAGTCCTCACCATTTTGTAAAATAATGTATCAATAAATGTGATGAGGATTTATTTGAGTATAAATATTGTCAGAAGATAATATTTGTATTTAAACTCATGCTTTCTTGTTGTAATAATAAAGTTGTAGTTGTTTACGTACTCATGTATTGACAACTCGGAATGGGTGATGTATACCAATTTTTGGGGGCGCCATGCATACACAGATTATATTGTTTTGTTCTAATCGATGAACTCCACTTCCTTCATATGATTGAACACTTTCAAGAAAGTATTTGTCATTAAATAGTTTCTAAAACGTCTCCCCAAGACACGCTTGAGTCTTGGTGGATGGGTACGCTTCACTGAGACTCCCACCAAAGAGTCCGCCTCGCCACAAAACATAAAGGTGGCGAATGGAACCTTCGTTCTCCGTGCATCCCAAGACATCGAATATCTTGGTAATTTGTTTGACCCATGTTTCCGCCATGATCGGATCGGCTTTCCTTAAATTCGGTGGTCCCAACTCTTTGAACTGCTTGGTTGTGACAACCCGTGAATTGCTATCATTTCCTCCCCGTATTTTGAACACAAGTCTCCTCGTTTGATTTTGCATGAATCGCAAAAAGCTTCTAAACATCCCTCGTTCATCATTCGCTGCCATTGGTGTTGTTCACGGGAGGAACATTGTCACCGCTGTTACACGTTCTCCTCGTTGGTGAGTACTGAGCGTCTCCACGGTCTCCTTTCCATTGTTAATATTCTCAATCGACATTCTCAAAATCATCAAAAAATAAGGGTTAATAAAGGAAATCAATATATCACATAATATCCCTATATCTTGACCAACTAACAAATAAGCTTAGGTAGGACATAATTGGCGAAGGATTTACTCGTCTCTCCCTCCTAGTTCTATTCCCGATCTCCGCCAGAGATCATATCCCTAAGCTCTGATACCAATTGTGACGCCCCCAAAATAGGTATACATCACCCATTCTGAGTTGTCAATACATGGTACAGAAACAACTACAACTTTATTATTACAACACTAAAATTATGAGTTTGAATACAAATATTATCTTCTAGACAATATCTATACTCAAATAAATCCTCATCACATTTATTGATACATTATTTTACAAAAATGGTGAGGACTACTAAACAACTCTCTCTAGAACCTTCATTCCATATTCCCGACTGTACTCGCTATATTCTCGCCTCCCGAGAAGAAAAATGGAACAAAAAGGAAAAGGGTGAGCTCAACTAGCCCAAAAGAAGAATATTATGACTAAGATAATATACAACAAATTATCATTAGTCTTCAACAGGAAAAATCTAATAGAATACAATAGACAACAAGTTTTAAATCAATATTCGCAAATGAAATAATAATTCATTGGAAGAGTTAAGTAGAGAATGCAAACTACTATCTTTTATGTATGAATTTAAAAGTTCATCGCCTATCTTTTATCCTCGTAACATTAATCAATATATATCTCGAATCAAATATTCATCTTTGTACTACAAAGCCAAAGATATTCATCATTGGTCATGTTCATCTAAACACTGCTCATCTTTGCACTACTGGCCAAAGATATTCATCGAAATCATTCATCTTTGCACACGTGCCAAAGATATTCAATAATATCATCATTTAAGACCGAGGATGATGAAAATATTTTAAAGAAACGAATCCGATGAAACAAAATGACAAGGATTAAGGATTAAGGATTAAGGATTCGTACTTTGTTTTATCCATGTCCAAAAATTCCTCAAAAAAATAATCATAGTGTTGTAAAATTCAAGAATGATCAAAACATGGATACAATCAAAGCTAGTATCCACAATAGATATTTTGTATTTAAAAGGAAAATTTTCATTTTCGATGAATAGTGTCGATTCGTAAATAAAGGCCAGATACGTGAATAGTAACTCAGACACCAAAAGTTCCAAATTTGATAAAACTTTAGATCAATATTTCAAAGATAATGATATTGAAGAAATAATATTATTACTAAAAAAAATAATATCCCTTACCTCGAAAGATCAAGATTTAAATTGAAACAATCGAATATAGGCTATGACTTGAACTTGCACCAGTATAGCAATACTCAAAGTATACTCAAAATACTCACAAGAATACGCCGATAATATAGAGAGAGAAAACTTGATTTCGGTGTGATTTTCAATTCTAACCCAAGACCCTATTTATAGGAAAATGCTTAGAACACCAAAAGTAGAAAATTTAATTTAATATTATTATTATTTTTCTAAATTTTCCTATGCATACTAACTGAATTCAGCCATCAACCACACCCCAATAAAAACAACAAAAACGTTTTTCTCACTTAAACCATTTAAAACTTCAAAAATGATAATCAATTAATCGAAACATCAATAATTCATAATAAATAGTCCTTTTGTCGAAAAATTGAATCTTGCGACTTTTTATAGGAAATTCAATTCTCTACAACTTTCTAAGAAGAAAATTTTTCCAAATTCCAAACAAAATTGGATCGAAATCCACAAACAAAGCGATTTTATAAAGTTATAATCAAATTTCGATCAATAAATGGGGTCCACCGACATGTTTAACATGTTTTAAACATTTATTGCAACACAAAATACTCTTCCTCCTCGTATACTCATATATCCCACATTCGTTGTAAAAATATCACCATTATTATATTATTAAAATATAATAATATATTTAAATGAATTATTTTATCGTAAAAAGATAAAATTTCAATTTTCAACAATTGTCACATTAAAAATTTCTTCATCTATATCCACATAAAATCAATATTTTCCTCATCATATGAATCAATAATTAATTAATCACAAATAATATTATGAGAATCACAATATCGACAACCAGCGGTTCCAGGAAAGAAGGGGGCTTTCAATAAGAATTCTCCTTACTTAATACAAGCAATTAGGTGACCAAACCTCTCCTTAGATGTAACTTTCTAGACATTGCCAATAATTTTATCTAATAATATTATTCAGATAATATGAATTATTGCTTCGATAATGAAAAATATTGTGTAATGACAATTATTGAAACAACAAAAGAATATAAAATATCAACGCAAAGAATTATTAAATCAATAAAATATCGAATAAAGAATTATCGTAACCATTATTGAGTAGTGCCTTCTTACATAAGAATCAATAATTGGTGCAATACTGCCAGGTAAGTACTAACGTGTTTTAAACCACCGAGTATTTTAACAAGATTAATTCAGTAATAACTACGCCTGTTATTTTTAAACAACTTATATTTGTCGTTTTCTTCATCCAATCGCTTTTCAGTTATGGGGCCCATAAAAAAATCGCTACTGGTTATACGAATATTCCCTGAAGCAAAGAAGAATATTCCACGACCAAACGAATATTCTCCGACAACAATGAATATTTTATAACCACTTGCTTATTTTAAAATATTTGCGTATTTTACCCATAACTATCCACATTAATCAAATCAACCCTTACTATTTCAAATTAGAGAAAATTAAATTTCATTAATAATAAGTTGGGGTCTTACATCTTACAACCTCCCCTTCTAATGAAATTTCATCGTCGAAATTAGGGTACGTACCAGATATATCGAAGAGGTGAGGATATTTTGACTTCATCTCAGATTCTAACTCCCAGGTCATTTCTTCCACATCGTGGTTTCTCCACAAAACTTTGACTTGAGGTATAACCTTGGAGCGTAGAATATGATCCTTCTTATTCAAGATTTTAACTGGTAATTCTTCATACTCTTCCTCTATCTCGTCTGGTTTTAATTCAATAATGTGGTTCGGGTCTTTCACATATTTACATAACATAGATATGTGGAAAACGTTATGAACACGAGACATACTTGGCGGTAAGGCGAGTCTATAGGCCACAGTTCCTACTCGTTCGAGGATTATAAATGGGCCAATGAATTGAGGATTGAGCTTTCCTCTCTTTCCAAATCTCATAACTCCTTTCCATGGAGCAACACGTAACAACACATGATCTCCAATATTGAATTCCACATCTTTTCGATGAAGATCAGCATAACTCTTTTGTCGATCTTGTGAGGTTTTTATACGTTGTCGGATCGTTTGACTCTTTTACATAGTCATACGTACAAAATTCGGTCCCAACAACGTTGCTTCACCCACCTCATCTCAGCATACTGGAGAACGACACTTTCTTCCATACAACGCCTCAAATGGAGCCATGCCAATACTTGCTTGATAACTATTGTTGTAGAAAAACTCCACCAATGGTAAGAACTTGTCCCAACTTCCCTTTAAGTCAAGGACATAGAGTCTTAATAAATCTTCAAGAGTTTGAATAGTCCTTTCCGACTACCCATCCGTTTGAGGATGATATGCCGAACTAAATCGTAAATTCATGCCCATAGCATTTTGCAAACTAACCCAAAATCTTGAAGTGAATCTTGGGTCTCGATCAGAAACTATGGATACTGGCATACCATGCAATCTTACAATCTTGTTTATATACATAATAAGAAGACATTTAAGTGCAAAAGTTTCTCGTATCGATAAGAAATGAGCAGACTTGGACAATCTATCAACAATGACCCAAATCGCATCTATGCCTTGAGAAACCTTGGGAAGACCAGTAACGAAATCCATGGTAATGTGCTCCCACTTCCATTCTGGAATTTCAAGTGGTTGCAATGGACCTTTTGGCACTTGATTCTCCGCCTTGACTCATTGACAAGTTAGACACCTTGAGATAAACCCCGCTATCTCTCTCTTCATATTGCTCCACCAAAATTTATGTCAAAGATCACGATACATTTTGGTACTCCCAGGATGGATTGCAAACGGTGTGTTGTGCGCCTCCATCATGATTTTATACTTCAAGTCAGAATCGTTAGGAACACAAATTCTGAAGTTGACTCGAAGTATTCCTTCTTCATCGATTCTTGCTTCTTGAATAGCACCTTCTTGCAATTTCTTCCTCATAATACGATCCGCTCCGTGTCTCAGTAGCTTGAGCAAATTTTAACTTTATCGATTAAAGTCGGTTCTACTCGTATATTCTCCATCATCACATGGGTCCCTGGAGTCTTTAACTCTATCTCCATCCTTCGTAAGTCATACAAAATGGGTCTTTACGTTGACAATATTACACTCGTACCCGCATATGATCTTCTACTCAATGCGTCAGCTACTACGTTCACTTTTCTAGGATGGTATTGGATGGTATGATCATAATCTTTCAACAACTCAAGCCATCGTCGTTGTCGCATGTTAAGTTCCTTTTGAGTGAAGAAATATTTGAGGCTTTTATGATCCGTATAGATCTCCACCTTCTCTCCATACAAGTAATGCCTCCAAATCTTAAGCTCAAAACCGACTACTGCCAACTCTAGATCATGAGTAGGATAATTCCTCTCATATTCTTTGAGTTGTCACGAGGCATAAGTTATGAATTTCCCATGTTGCATGAGAACACATCCTAACCCTTTGTCTGAGGCATCACTGTAGATGACAAATCCCTCCGAGCCAGATGGTATTGTTAGAACAGGTGCTGAAATGAGTCTTATCTTGAGTTCTTGAAAACTCTTTTCACATTCCTCGCTCCAACCAAATTTTGTATCTTTTTGAGTCAGCTGAGTTAATGGAGTGGCGATTCGAGAAAACCCTTCTAAGAATCTTCGATAATAACCAAATTTAAGCCGAGAAAGCTACGACATTTATCATCGACTTAGGTTTCTCCCAGCTTTGAATTGCTTCAATCTTTTTTCGGTCAACAGATATTCCATGATTTGATATCACGTTCCCAAGGAATGCAACTTCCTCAAGCCAGAACTCACATTTCTTCAACTTGGCATAAAGCTTATTTTCACGAAGTTATTGGAGTATCAGCCTCAAGTGTTGCTCATGGTCTTCACGGGTTTTGGAGTATATGAGGATGTCATCAATAAAGACGACCACAAAGTGATCTAAATATTCCTTAAATACTCGGTTCATCATGTCCATGAAGGCAATAGGAGCATTAGTCAATCCAAAAGACATGACTAAGAATTCATAATGCCCGTACTGTGTTCTGAAAGAAGTCTTTGGAATGTCATCAGTTTTAATCTCCAACTGATGATATCTGGAACGAAGATCAATCTTTGAAAAGAATTTGGCTCCTTGCAACTGGTCAAACAGGTCATCAATGCAAGGCAACGGGTACCTATTTTTGATGGTGACATGATTCAACTCCCGATAATCAATACAAAGTCGCATACTTCCATCTTTCTTCTTCAATAATGTAACAGAGCACCCCAAGGAGACGATTTAGGACTAATGAAACCGATGTCTAACAATTCCTATAGTTGGGTTTTTAACTCCTCAAGTTCAATAGAGCCATTCGACATGGGGCTTTGGAAATGGGTTTTGTACCGGATTCAAGGTCGATACAAAATTCAATTTCACGCTCTGGGGGTAGGCCAGGAAGTTCTTCAGAGAATACGTCAGGAAATTTATTAACAATAAAAATATCATTCAAATCTGACGTATTTTTATTTAAATCCGTGATGTGGGATAAGAAGCTTGACATCCGTTTTTCAATAAACGAATGATAGTGATTGATTTTAGTGGTTTGGTTGCTTGAATTCGCATAATAGGTTGGTTAGGAATATGAAAGCTAACAACCTTACGAAAATAATCAATTTTAGCATGATGAGTAATTAACCAATCAATCCCTAAAATCACATCAAATGCAAGTATTTTCAAGGAAATAAGATCGACAGGTAACGCGCGGTTACCGATTTGAATCAAACAAGACTTATAAACCATGGATGTAATGAAGGTTTCTCCCAACGGAGTTTCAACAGATAAGTCAAAGTCTAATTTCTCCGAAGTCAAATTTAAATGTTGAGCGCAAGTAGGAGAAATAAAGGAATGGGTAGAACCGGTATTAAATAAAGTATAAACTTCGCTATAGTTTATGATTATCTTACCCGTGATCACCTCGTTCGGATTCCTCACTTTTTGGGAGGTTACGACAAACGCTCTCCCTTGAACTACTAATTTTGTCTTATCTGGGACACCTTTGATGCTCCATCCCTAATTTGGACTTGACTTTGGTGCACGACAAAAATCGGGCTAGTGACCTTCTTTTCCACAATTGTAACACGCTTTTGATCGTGATCGCGCTTTGGACTTATGTGTCCTTCCCTCCACATTTGTAACATACGACCGGTGGTCGTTCTCCTTCCTTAACAACAAAAGTGTTTGTGCCGACGTCTTTCCATCATTATCAATCTCCTCTTCTTGAAATGTCCACTCTTATTGTCATGGCCATGATTACCACCAAGTGATTACCATTTCGCATGTTGATTCCTCCACGCTTGTTGTCACCGCTCACGATCGCTACGATTGGTATTATCGACTTATTTACCGCTCTCTCTTGGATGGGTTGACTCATTATCGCGCTCCAATAATCGAGCCCTATTCACAACATCCGAATATAAACACGCTTTTTGAGAGATAAGGTATTGATGTATCTCGAAGTTTCAAACCTCTTAGAAACATCCGCGTCATTCTCTCCTCATTATCAACCAAGTGGGGGACGCAAACCGAGATAACTCGGCAAACTTAGCTTCAGATCGCGCCACTGGCCATATTGTTTTGCTCAAGCTTGATGAACTCTACCTCCTTCATGTGATGAATACTTTCAGAAAGTACTTGTCGTTGAATAGTTCTTCGAACTTCTCCCAAGACATCTTCGAAAAGGCAAAAAGTTGAGTACGCTTTACAGATTCCCACCAAGAATCTCCCTCGCCGCATAAATATGAAGGTGGCAAAGGGAACCTTTTTCTCCTCAAAGCATCCCAAGACATCAAATATCTTATTGATTTGCTTTATCCACGCTCTCGCTTTAAGTGGTTTTGGCTCTCCAAAAACTCCGGTGGTCCCAGCCTCGAATCGCTTAATGGTGACCATCCGAGAGTTATCATGTTTCCACCGCATTTTGGACAGAGCCGCCTTTCACCTAATGTTGCATGAATTGCATAAAACCTCCGACCATCCCATCGCTCATCATTTGATCGTTGTTGTTTACCCGAGGATTATTGTCTTTCCGATTGCACATTATCCTCGGTATTAATCTGTGGTGACTCAACGGCCTCATGTGTTCATTTCTTATCTCAACATTTTTGGATGCCATTTTCAAATATCGCCACAAAACAAGGGTTAATTATCATATCACATATTATCCCTATACTCGACCGACCAATTAAATACCAAATAAACTTAGGTAGGTCATACTAGTGAAGGAATTCCCCTCTCTCTCCTCCTAGTTCTTGTCTCACATCTCACCAGGATCATATCCCTAAGCTTTGATACCAACCGTGACGCGCCCCAAAATAGGTATACATCACCCATCTTGAGTCGCCAAATACATGGTATAGTAATACAAATACAAACTTAATTATACAAACGTCGTGTAATATACTTACAAAACATAATCGAGAGTTTAAACAGAATATTGCCTTCTAGATAATATCCACTCTCAAATAGAGTCCTCATTACATTTATTGTCACACTATTTTATAGAATAGTGAGGACTACTATAACACCATCTCGGACCATCACTCCATTCCCCGACTAGTCCCCCGCCACATTCTCATTTTCAAGAGAACAATGAAAGCAAAAAAGGTGAGCTCAACTAGCCCTAAGAAAAAATATTATGACTAAGATAATGCAGGATAAATTATCATTAGCCTTAAACAATGTTAAACTAAAATACAATAAACATCAAGTTTAACTGTAGCAGAATAAGCAATCCATTAGAAGAGTCAAGTAGAGCATAATATCTACTATCTTCTATGATTTAAAATGTTTTCATCAATTTTTATCGCTGAGACTCAGCTTAATAAATAAACCACATCATAGAGTCATCCCTGCACTATGGGCCAAGGATATTCATTAAATCATCAATGGTCATGACTATACCGAATAATCCTCGGTCATAATCATACCAAAATCGTCCATCAATGAACCACAGTCACTCGAGGACTTTTACCACATCATTTATAACATTACAGGTCATGATTATACCGAATGATCCCTAGACATAATCATACCAAGTCCATCTATACACATAAGCCAAAGATGACTTTCATCACAATATAAGCATGAGGATGATGACAATGACATAATAATTCAATAAAACAAGTTCAAGAATAAATTTTAAAGATTTATAAGTTAATTTATCCCAAATCAATTACGCCCAAATTGTCAACATGATATCGCTGCCAGGAGTAAAATTCAAGAATGCTCGTAAGAATATTTCCATTAAAAAGATATCGGATGAAGCACAAATATCCGTGATATTCTACTAATTTCATGGAGTATAGAATCCAAAACTTTAACCAAATGAGTATAATAAAATATATGAAATCGCAAATGGATTTTCGCCCACCATGCAGTAATCCACGAGACAAATCATTTCCACAATTTAATAAGGAATGAATACGAAAAATCATTCACCATGCATGGTAATCCACATAGACAAAAGTTATTCCAATGTAATAATAAAGAATGGAATAATGTAAGAATTCACCGTGTATGCGATAGACCGCACATGCATAAAAGTTATTCCCAATGTAATAATAAAGAATGGAACCAGTCATGCGTAATCCGCATACATGAGGATATTCCAATGTAATAATAAAGAATGGAACCAGTCATGTAATTCGCATGCATGTGATGTTCCAATGAATAATAATAAAGAATGAAAGCGTGTCATGCGAATCCGCATGCATGTGATGTTCCAAATGTAATAATAAAGAATGGAATAACAACATAATTCACCATGCATGCGATAGATCGCATGCATCAAGTTATTCCAATGTAATAATAAAGAATGGAATAATGTAAGAATTTCACCATATATGCAGTACTTCAGATAGACAAAGTTATTCCAACATAATAATAAAGAATGGAATAACAACTCTTACGAGTATTGAAAGAAAATAACTCTCTTCATGAATACGAAAGAATAATACCCCTTACCTCAAAAGAAGACTGGATACTGGAATAGTGAGGTAGCAGACTTCTCTTCTTCTTTCTCTCTGTAATTTCTCTCTATAATAATTGCTTATAGCTTTTGTGAATTAGTGAGAAATGAAGGAAAAATAAGCTTCTATTGTTAGGAAAATATAGTTTCGATAATTGCACGTTTTGGGGCTCAAAATATTACAGTATAATACCTTCATCTTTTTCTTTATTTTTAATTTAGTCCCGCAAGTATTATCAAACTTGCACCACTCTCCCCTAATATGTGAATAAATAATGTGAATAAATAGTTATAATCATTTGAAAATACTTAATTATAAGATAGTACTCCATCTATACCTCCATTTTTAACTTAGTCATGCAAGTATTATCAATCTTGCACCAACTCCTAATAATAGTACAAGAATGTGAATTAATAGTACACACATGTGAACAAATAGTTATAATCATGTGAATTAATAGCAATTAATTGCTCATTTATCCGATTAATTACCCGACTAATCAAGAAACTTTCGGACATCAATTAATATCTAATAAATGTCGATTTCCACTAACACTAATAATTCCAACACAATGGAACTATCAATTTCATCTTTAATCAACACTTAACTTATTCATCATTAATATTATAACTCATAATATTTAACAACCGTGTCGTTCCTGTGAAATAGGGGGCTTTTCCGATAAGGATTTCTCCTTATCATCACGCCGCAATTAGATGACCAAACCTCTCCATAATGTAACTTCTAGACATTGTAAATAGTATAATTTAATAATATAAATAACTTTTTGTCATCTCAATTATTGATTTAATAAATATAAAATATTATGTGATGATATCGTGACAATAATCGAATCAATAATACGAGAGATATGATGCAAAGAATTATCGTAGTAATAATTGAGTATAATCGAAAGTGACTTCTCACGTAAGCATCAATAACCAATACCGTGGTGCTACTACGCAACCACGCCAGACATTTTATTTTTTACTACCGGGTAGTTCAACAGCTTTTAATCTAGAAACTTCCTTCGCCGTTATTTTTTATAAAAGATAATTCTTTCATTTTCTAACTACGATAATACTTTCGTTGTAGGGGTCCACTAATGATTGTGCCATCGCATTTAATATTCCTCGTTAAAACGTAATATTCCTCGACCAATCGAATATTATATAACCACTTGCTTACTTTGCAAAATGTGTAAATATTACCCACAACTATAACATTATATTATATCCACACCATAATATTCAAAAATATATTTCGAGAGAAATTAATCTTTATTCATAAAAGTTGGGGTCTTACAATACAGACCTTGGCATAGTAAAGTGGAGACCTTCTCCCACACTCAACACGACAACACTTGGACCACATAACTTGAGTAAAGTGGGGAGAGAAAATAAGTAGACAAGAAAAGAAAAAGGACTACAATGCTTCTACTCAATCAGTTATTAATACCCAATAGCATTGATGACTACTCAATCAGTCATCAATATCCACAGTAGCATATACAAATCTACTCAATACTATGTAGATACTATGCAAACACTATGCATAATGAAGTACTATTCATGAGGTACTATTCACTCGAGTACTATTCACCCGGGGTACTATTCACGATAAAAAATTGATTCTTTTCTGTCCAAATTATTTTTGATACGTGAATATTATTCTTGAATTTTACTCCACAAAGCCATATCATGTTGACAATTTGGACATTATTGAATTCTAGATAAATTACATTATAAATCTTTAAAATTTATCCTTTACTTTCATTTAATTGAATTGTTATGTCATTGTCATCATCCTCATGCTTATATTGTGATGAAAGTCATCTTTGGCCCGTAGTGCATAGATAGACTGTTGATTGGTATGATTATAACCAGGAATTATTCGGTATAATCATGACCTGTAATGTTACAAATGATGTGGTAAAAGTCCTCATTGGTCCGTAGTGCATTTATGGACAGTTGTTGGTATGATCATGACCATGGGTTCTCTTCAGCTAAGGCTGAAAAAATGAATTATTGTTTGGCATGATCATGACCATTGGTGATAACACGAATATCCTTGGCCCATAGTGCATGGATAATTCATGGATGTGATACTAATGAATATCCTTGGCTCGTAGTGCATGGATAATTCAATGATGTGGATTATTTATTAAGCTGAGTCTCAGCGATAAAATTGATGATAAACTTTTGAAATCATAGAAGATAGTAGATATCATGCTCTATATGACTCTTCTAATGGATTGCTTATTCCGCTGCAGTTAAACTTGTTGTTTATTATATTCTATCAGTATAACCTGTTGAAGGCTAACGATAATTTATTCTGCATTATCTTAGTCATAATATTTCTTACTGGGCTAGTTGAGCTCAACCTTTGCTTTCATTGTTCTCTTCAGAAAATGAGAATATAGCTGGGACTAGTCTTGGAATGGAGTGATGGTCCAAGATGGTGGTTGTAGTGGGCCTCACTATTTTATGAAATAGTGTGATAATAATTGTAATGAGGACTCCATTTGAGTTTGGATATTGTCTAGAAGATAATATTCGTGTTAAAACTCTCAGCTCATATTGTATAATTAAGTTTGTATTTGAATTATATACCATGTATTTGGCAACTCAAAATGGGTGATGTATACATATTTTAGGGGCGTCACATTCTTCATTTATGGACTCTCTGATCTCTACTCAAAGAAACTCCTATGTCAGATCAGGTCTAGGTTTTGGGGATTCTCCCTCAGAAACATGTGTGGAAAAATCATTGGAAACTAACATCAGTAGTGCTTCAAATCTCAATAGAAGTATTATGTTTGTGAAATCCATATAGAGCATTGAGCCGATGAATCTTTGCTCATTTGATTAAATTAATGTCTTCATCCATAACGGATCCCATGTTGGTCTAAGATTCAGAAAAGTCAAGAGTAAATCAATTGCTAATTTCCAACCTCGAAGGATCGTAGAGTAAAAAAACCCAGCTCTACGAACCAACCAAGAAAGAATTGTAGAGTTGAGGTTCACTTTATGAAATCCCTAAATCATAGAGCAGTATGGAAACAACACAAGGAAAAGGCTACCATATATTAACATATGTCCTTGATAAGATAGAATCCACACACACACACAAGCATGGATCATACTAGATGTTTTGTTTGTAATAAACATGGTCACAAAGCTATAGCATGCCATTATAATCCTGTGAACCATAGACCTAAAATCAAGCATATTTGGGTCCCCAAGGGAAATAACAAAGTAGGACCCAAGCAAGTCTGGCTACCAAAATGAAAGCTAAATCTTATTGCAGACACAAAGTTCCACTACGAAAACCTGGTACCTTGATAGTGGATGCTTAAGGCATATGACTAGAAACAAAGTTCTCCTATTAAACTTCAAAGAAAAGGTAGGTCCTATAGTCATCTTTGGTGACAATGGCTCTGGAAAGACTAGAGGGTATGGCTTAGCTGGAAATGGTGCTGTGTCTT
Source organism: Panax quinquefolius (assembly GCA_020205615.1). Taxonomy (NCBI): domain Eukaryota; kingdom Viridiplantae; phylum Streptophyta; class Magnoliopsida; order Apiales; family Araliaceae; genus Panax; species Panax quinquefolius. The sequence goes on from CM035158.1 coordinate 81,800,595, forward strand.
TCAGCAAAGTAACTTATGTTGAATGGCTAAAGCACAACCTTTTGAGCATCAACCAACTATGTGACAAAGGTCATCAAGTCACCTTCCTCAACAATCAATGTTAAGTCAGAGATTTGAAGACCTCTTTACTAAAGCTGACCGGAACGAGAGAAGGCAATGTCTATGTAGTCAACCTTGCTGAACTAAATACTGATGAGACATTGTGTTTTCTTACAAAAGCCTCCGAAGAAATAATTTGGTTATGGCATAGAAGATTATCTCATCTAAACTTCAAAAGCATGTCAAAACTAGCCTCCAAAGACCTGGTAACAAGTTTACCAAAATTCAACTTTGTCAAAGAAAGACCTTTCAATGCATGTCAAATGGGAAAGTAAACAAGGAGCTCATTCAAAAACAAAGCAGTCAACTCTAATGATAAGCCCTTGTAGTTACTTCACATGGATCTTTTTGGGCCTATTCCAACGGTAATCCTTGAAGGGAAGAAATAGTCACTGGTGGTAGTACACGACTAAACTAGATTCACATGGATATTCTTTTTAAGTTCTAAATATGAAACCAGCTCTCAAATTATCAAGCTATTCAAACTAGTTATGAATGAAAGAGGAGAAAAGATCAAGGATATTAGAAGTGATCATGGAAGAGAATTTAACTTCTGTGAAGATAATGGTATCAATCACAACTTCTCAGCTTCAAGGACTCTACAACAAAATGGAGTAGCTGAAAGAAAGAATAGAACCCTGATTGAGGCCGAAAGAACACTACTTGCAGTAGCTCATCTACCTGAGTAATTCTGGGCAGAGGCTATCAACACTGCTTGCTACACTTAAAACAGGTCTCCTATTCATTCTATACTCAAAAAGACTCCCTACGAGTGTAGACACTCAGAATTTTGCATTCCTGCTACTAACAATCCAAGAGGGGAAAATCGTCTTTTATCTTCCAGAGACAACCCTGGAATTCAAAATCATTAAACCAGAACCCCGACGACAGCACCAGGAAATCATCAAACCAGAACTCCGGCGATAGAACCGAGAAATCATCAAATCAACCTTTAGAGACAACCCTGAAGCATCAAATCAATTCTCGGAGACAAACCAGGGATATCAAATTAACCATCGGAGACAACCTTGAAGAATCAAATCAATCCCCGGAGACAACCCTGAGAAAAAAATATAATTCGTTGTGATAAAACCTCGGAGACAACTCTGAGAGACAGTAAAAAGCCCCGTCAACCCTGGAGACAACCCCCGAAAGGGAAAAATGGTCATTTTGACAAGTTCATTTCAAAAAATAAAAAACAACTGTAAATTGGGTTGCAAAGAGCCATGACAGTACTTTCGAGTGCAAACTAAGCAAAATAACTCAACGACCTACTTGCGAAGACCTGAAGATGACATTTTGGTAAGGGACCCATTTTCCTGGATTCAAAAAAGGGCAAGCCTTACGTCATTGCATAGCTATCGGAGAGAACTTTCTGGAATGGTATTGCATATCTCTATAGGATTCTCGGATTGCAAGTTACAAGCGTTTTAGTGGATCGCTCATCGATTAAATTGCACGTACCTTGAGGCAGCATGACCCACTAGGCCCTTCAGCAGGTCTACCTGCGGAAGCCCAGGGCTTTATATACAAGCTGTCCATCAGCTTATTAAAGAAGAAGAAGGAGAAAGAAAAAGAAAAAAGAGAGAAAGAAAGAGAGAAAAGAGAGAGATTTTGCGCCAGAAATCGCTCGAATCTTGCTTCCAAACCTGTAAAACTCACTTGTAATCTTTCATATACATATCTATTGTAATATATCAAGTTTTCACTAGTGGAAATCAAGTTTTAGGGCGTTTAAAGACGTTCGATCGCCATTCTCGTGCAAGGCCGTAAGGTTTATTCATATTTTTATTTTTTCTTGCTTATATACCTATATATGAGTAATATATATGTATATTAGTTAGTTTTACAGTTTAAATATCAATCTTTTGCTTTTCCATGCGTTATTATATATATACATATAATTATATTGTTTAATAGTGTCTGGATTATCAATCTGTGGCTTTTTCTTTCTTTATTTATATATATATATATATATACACACACACACACATATATATATGTATGTATATATATAAGTAATCTATATATTATTTAGTCTTTATAGAATTATTTTATATATATATATATATATATATTTAGTTAATCTAATTAAATATAGTTTGTAAATGTTCATTTGATGTAAATCTATAGTATTTAAAGTTTGTTGACTAGATTTATATAAATCTAGCCATATCTAGCTTTTAACATGTTCAAAAGTGTTGAAACTAGAACCGTTGAGCTAGAATAGCTAAGATTTAGTTAAATTTACTTTTTCTTTTTAGTTTGTAAATATTTTGAAATCATGGGATCCTAGTTCTGTGTCTAGAGGAAACGTGGAGCTTGGCTACGCGCATACAAGTATTTAACTGATGAATCTCTTGTTTTGCGATGTCTAGAGTTAAATATGCATTTTATTTTAATCCATTGTGCAAGCTTTTAAATAATATTATGCGAACCTAAGAATCACGGGATCTATGATTAAACCCATGAACCTAGATCCGATTCCCATAATGGACATGTTTGAGTTGTATAGTTAGCTTGCAACCCTTTGTAAATGTAAATAAAGGGGACCTTAAAACGGTTATACGGGTTTAAGGTCTCAACATAGTAAAATCATTGATTATGGTGTTCGGGTCACTTCGATGGCTTATATGCCTATAAGGAGCCCGACAATTATATGTATATTATTTTGTCGAATATGCTTCGCATCTCAAGAATAAAATCAAGATAAGCAGAATATAGAATAAAATGGAAATATCAAAGGCCTTAATTACTATGTGAGCATAAGGGTTTGAAAACCTATTTTCAAAACATCATTTGATATGTCTTGTATTAAAATTAAACTTTTATACAAGTCAAACCCTTTGTATATAGGTGCAAAAGAGGCATAACACTACTTCCAAATAAAGCACTTATGTGACGCCCCCAAAATAGGTATACATCACCCATCTTGAGTAGCTAAATACATGGTACGGAAATCAAATATAAACTCTTTTTTAATACAACTATCATGTAAAAATACGACAAAACATAGCTGAGTTTTTACATGAATATTGTCTTCTAGACAATATTAAAACTCAAATTCAATCCTCATTACATTTATTATCACACTATGTAGTGAGGACTACTAAAACAATCATCTCGGACCATCACTCCGTTCCCCGACTAGTTCCGGCGAAGTTCTCATTTCCTGAAGAGAATAATGAAAGCAAAAGGGTGAGTTCAACTAGCCCAGTAAGAAATATTATGACTAAGATAATGCAGAATAAATTATCATTAGCCTTCAACAGTGTTAAACTGATAAAATACAATAAACATCAAGTTTAACTGCAGTGGAACAAGAAATCCATTAGAAGAGTCAAATAGAGCATGATATCAACTATCATCTATGATTTAAAAAGTTTTTCATCAACTTTATCGCTGAGACTTAACTTAATAAATAAACCACATCATCGAATCATCCCTGCACTACGGGCCAAGGATATTCATGTAATCATCAATGGTCATGATTATACCGAATAATCCCTGGTCATAATCATACCAATAACTGTCCATCAATGCACGATGGGCCAATAAAGACTTTTACCACATCATTTATAATATTACGGGTCAAGATTATACCGAATGATCCCTGGTCATAATCATACCAATCAACAGTCCATCTATGCACGTAAGCCAAAGATGACTTTCATCACAATATAAGCATGAAGATGATGACAATGATATAAGAATTCAATTAAAAGAAAGAAAATGATATATTTTTAAAGATTTATAATTTAATTTATGCAGAATCCAATAATGATCAAATTGCCAACATGAAACTGCTTTGTGGAGTAAAATTCAAGAATGATATTATATCAAAAATGATTTGGACCGAAAAAAAATCAATTTTTGTCATGAATAGTACTCTAGGTAAATAGTACCCCGTGAATAGTACTTCGGGAATAATACCCCGTGAATAGAACTTTGTGAATAGTACTCGTGAATAGTACTTTGTGAATAGTACTTTATGAAGAGTACTCTTGAATAGTACTTTGTGAATAGTACCGTGTAAATGAATAGTACTCATGGACAGTACTCCGGCATGAAAAGCTTAAAATTTAACAAGAATGTGCAGAAAATATCCTTGTGAAATGATACTAGATGAAGTGCAATTTTCAAGAATATTCTACTAATTTAACGGAGTATAGAAGTAATACCTTAACAGAATGAGGGTATAATCAGGAATACGAGACGAAATAATATTACTCACATACTACAGAGTATGGAAGAAAATGTTATTCCTTATGAATACTGAACAAAAATAATATCCCTTACCTCAGAAGAAGACTAGATACTGGAATAGTGAGGTAGCAGACTTCTCTTCTTCTCTCTCTCTAAGCTTCTCTCTATAGCTTCTCTCTCTATAATTGCTCTTGTGAGGCTTAGTTAATTGGTGAGAATGAAAGAAGAATGAGCTTCTATTTATAGGAAAATATAGTTTCGATATTTGCATGTTTTGGGGCTCGAAATATTACAGTATAATACCTTCATCTTTTCCTTCATTTTTAATTTAGTCCTGCAAGTATTATCAAACTTGCACCACCTCCCCTAATAGTACATCATGCGAATCAATAGTACATTCATGTAAATCAATAGTTCTATACATGTGAAAAAAATATTTACAGTATAGTATCTTCATCTATACCTCTATTTTTAATTTAGTCATGCAAGTATTATCAATCTTGCACCACCTCCCCTAATAGTACATGCATGTGAATCAATAGTACATACATGTAAACAAATAGTTATAAGCATGTGAATTAATAGCAATTAATTGCTCATTTATCCGATTAATTACCCGATTGGTCAATATAACCTCCAGAAATCAATTATTATCGAAATAAATGTCGATTTCCACCAACACTAATAATCCCAACACAATGGAACTATCAATTTCATCTTTAATCAACATGAACTTATTCATCATTAATATTATAACTCACAATATTTAACAACTAGATCATTCCCAGGAAAGAGGGGGCTTTCCGATAAGGATTTCTCCCTATTGGGGCGCAATTAGGTGACCAAACCTCTCCTCGATAGAACTTTCTAGACATCGTCAATATTGCAAATAATAATATGAATAACTTTGTCATCTCAATTATTGATTTAATAATATAAAATATTGATACTGTGACAATAATTTAATTAATAATATGACAGATATTATGCAGCAATTACTGTAGTAATAATTGAGTATAACTGAGTGACTTCTCACGTAAGCATCAATAATCAATACCGTGTGCTACTATGCAACCACACGTATTACTGTAGTTTTACCACTGGGTAGTTCAACAGTTTAATAGTAAAACTTTCCCCGTTATTTTTATAAAAAGATAATTCTGTTGTTTTCTAACTACGACAATACTTCCGTTGTGGGGTCCACTAATGATTGTGCCGTCGTACGAATATTCCCTGTTAAAACAAATATTCTCTGACCAATCGAATATTATATAACCACTTGCTTAATTTGCAAAATTTGTAAATATTACCCACAACTATAACATTATATCAAATCAACGCCATAATATTCAAAAATATATTTCGAGAAAAATTAATCTTTATTCATAAAAGTTGGGGTCTTACAACTTAGGCTCAATTAACTAGAATGCACGCACACACACATACACAAATTAGGGAACAAAAAGCACGGTAACCGTGTTTCACGGAAGTCGGAGGGTGCCTAACACCTTCCCCTTGCTTAATCAATCCCCTAAACTCTATGAAATCTCGGTTTCCAAGACCAATTAAATAGAGTCCAATAATTGGGCTATATTGAAAAACCTTTCAAAACTTGATTGAGTTGGTACAACCATTTAACTTATACCAACTGGCGACTGTGTCAAATTCAAACCAATAAAATCAAATCGTCGAGATTATATGTCGGCCTTTTTTCTAAAAATTCACCCTTCAGATCAAATAAATTCACATAGAAAACATAAAGGGTAAGAAACACATAGGAAAAGAGAGATAAAATCTTTACAGCATCGACAGGTGGCGACTTTGCTACGGATAGTAGAGGCCTTAAGCTGCATTTCAAACTTTTTGATTATCTTTTATGTGCATGTGTGTGAAATGACGTCTTTATATTTAATGAATGTGAATACCTCTTTACCATGCTTTATATTAGTGCTTCGCATAATGTCATCATTTTATATGCGGTGAGACAGGATGAATATATGTTGTGTGATTCCTCCACCAGGAAGCGAACCCGTCGGTTGCTCATTACTGGACTCAATAGGAGACTTATCTCGCAAAGCTCATGAAAGGTGCCATTCAAATCCGCTCTAATTGAAAGATCGGATTAACTTCCCATCTAGTAGATTGCGATGATCTGGGAACCTTCATGCCAAAAAGCTCGTGAGAGTAACCGTAAGATAGGTCAGCCTCTGCTAAACCAAACGCAAAGGGAAGTCTTTGCATGCCTTTCCTCTTTTAATACATGTTGTAAATATTAAATATTGTAAATGTTCATTCTTTCCCAAATTTATTGTCAAATATCAAATCCTGTCATGCTATACTGTCATCAAAACAACTGACATCTATTTTGCAGGAAAAAAAATAAAAAACCCCTAAAACTGACACATTACATGGGCATGCATACTGTTCGAGTTTATCAAGACTAAACTACCAACTTTTATTGTAGGTCGCCGCCGCGGCGGCGGTAGAAAGATTGGTCCCATTACCAGATCCAAATCTAAGAATGCAAAAAGCCTACTCATCAGCATGGAAGAAAGTACCCAACAGGGGTCAGGTTTCGTGTCTCGGGAAGAATTTGAGGGACTCAAAAATTAGATAGCAGAATTAGCTGCATTCCTAAAAGAACAGAGCAAAAGTACTCAGGGTAAACAAATGCCCATTCAACCAGAGTCCTCCGAACAAGGTGGCAGTCAGGGTACTCACAAGAACAAATATACTCGGATAACTGTGCCTTAAAACAAGGATATGACCAACAAAACCCCTAAAATCATCAATCTCAAAGAATATCGAGATACTGGTGATATCCAGAAGAAATTCCAGCGAATGGAAGAAATAATCCGGTCAATTAAAGGAACTGGAGCATTTGGAAGTGTAAACTACTCAAATCTTTGTATATTTTAAGGGGCTCGTTATCCAGACAAGTTTTAAGTCCCTAATTTTGAAAAGTATAATGGGTGAGGAGATCCTTATACTTATTTGAAAGTATACATTGGAGAGTTAGGATCCTATGCAGATGATGAAAAGCTCAAAATGTAGTTATTCCAAAAGAGTCTGACGGGAGAGGCCAAAGCCTGATATGCCCGACTAGAAAATTCCAAAATCCACAGCTGGGAAGAGCTAGCCCATGCCTTCCTAAATCAATACAACTTCCAGTCACAAATGGCTCCAAGCAGATAACAAATTACCAAAGTTAAAAAGCAGAATATTGAGTCATTCAGAGAATATGCCCAGAGATGGAGACGTCTAGCTGCTCAAGTTATTCCATCACTGATAGAAACGGAGATGGTACGTAATGACATTCACCGATATATAAGAAGTTTCATTTTATAAGAGAGTCCTAGAAGGCATAGGAAAACCATTCTAAAAAATGATTGAACACAGAGAAATGGCTGAGATGAGGTTAAAGTCTGGAAAGATTAAAGACCTTACTGCTTTAGAAGCTGTGACTGAGCACATTCAGGTTGGAAATTATGGGAATAATCCTCGAAGAGTTCATAAGAAGAAAGAGGATGATGTATCCTTGGTACTACAAGGTTAAACACGGAGAGGCAACCAAAATCTTCCAGTTCAATAAAGAATTATTCCGCTTTCCAAATATCTATATAATCCTCAAATCCTACGTTCCAAAGAATTGGAGAGGCCAACCATCGAAGGACATTTACATGCCTAGGGGACTTACTTGAGAATATTCTCAAGCTTCTGACACCACATAAGAAAATCGCTCAGCTCCTTCCACTAGCCAATATAAGTGGGAAGAATTTTGACCCAAGCAAGAAATGTGCTTATCATTCTGGGGCTCCAGGCCATGATACCTAAGAATGTTGGTCTTTGAAGTATAAGGTCCAAGACATGATAGACTGTGGTGAGATTGTGGTGAAAAAACTAGAGCAACCACATGTCCAAGATAACCCTTTGCCTGAACACAATGAGGAAAGAGTTGAAATGATCAGTACAGGGTGTGGAAAAAGTTCCAAGTACCACAAGTATGTATGTGACTCTCCCCAGACAAGCAAGGATAGCTCTAATAAATGGGGTTAATAAGAATGTTAGTTTCTGATAGATCCAGAAATGAAGTCTATAAATGAACAAATTAATCAACTGGCAGAAATGATGGTATACTAGAACCAAATACCTCGACAATTGATAACCCAAGTTAGGTCAAGGAAAACAAATCATCCTGTACCCAAAATCTATCCAACTGCAAGGAGGGACCATTATAGATTCCATGAACATGAAACATGGGCATATAAAGTTGCCAAGGAAGAAAGATTCGGAGCTCATAGAGAATTTTCCCTCAAAAGGAAGTTTACTCCTCAGAATCAGTCCATGGAAGAAATTTTCCAAATGTTGATTAATGAGGGAAGAGTCATATAGCTGTTACCCCCAATGGACCCTCAATAAAAGAAATTTAATTCTTCCAAGATATGTCAATATCATTCCAACACTCCTAGATCTATACAGAAGATTGTTGGGGACTTCGGCATCTAATTCAGAATCTAATTGAAAGTGGCAAAATGTTAAAAGCAAGTTAAGACAGTGGATTTCTTGATGAAGAAGCCGTATTTCTTCCTCTAGCATGGAGTCTAAGGGAAATGGTCATAGTCATTTCCCGTGAAAAGGACACAACTGTCATACCCCTAAAAATTCAAGTAAAAGGGGATCAAAGAGGAAAGAATCCTTTAAAAGTGGCTGCACCAGAACCCTTGATGTTGCTATTTTGGCTGCAGTATCCCTTCATCAGCCTAAAAAGAATCCTATGAAACTATGGGGAAAATAAAGGATCAACATCAAATCATACGACGACTATATCAAAGGAAAACCCGTTGTATCTACCTTAGTGAGTGATAAAGCCAATCATTAAAATAAGGGGAAAAGTACCCGAGGAGAAATTTGAAGAGTTCCTCAGCAAAATGGGGCATAATAAAGCCAAGATAGTGCAGAGATTAAGGGAGGTGCCTCAATAGATATCCATTCTAGATTTGATCTTGTATCCAGAGGATTATCGCAAAATCTTAATACAAGTGCTGGAAGAAGCGCATTTGCCAAAAGGCAGTAGATACAGAAAATTTTTATCACTTGATAGGTCACATTTTCAACAACAATGTAATATCTTTCACTGATGACGACATACCAATGGAAGGAACTGACCATTGTAAGTTATTATATATAATATTGATATCCTCTGGATATGTGATAGGAGGAGTATTGATAGATGGAGGATCTTCCTTAAACATCTGTCCCTATGAAACCTTAGAAATAATGAAGATCATTCCAAATCGAATCTGAAGCAGCTACATAGTCATAAGATCCTTTGACGGGTCTCAACGAAATATTGTAGGAGAAATTGAACTTCTAGTGGAAATTGGTCCACATACCTTCAACGTATCCTTCCAATGGCTGAACATCACGATAGGATATAATTTGTTGTTGGGAAGACCATGGATTCATATGGCAGGAGCAGTCCCATCCACCCTTCACCAAAAAGTCAAGTACATCATCAATGGCAATCTGGTCACTATCAATACCGAACCAAAATATCTTGTCTATGTACAAGGTGATATGCCTCTGATCAACCTCAACGAAGGAGTTGAGCCAGTCAGTTTTTAAGACTTCGAAGTGAGCAACACTCATTATCAACCTATCAAGGCTTTAGCCTTGAAGTCAAAGATTTCTTTTGAAGTGATGTTCATCGGTAAAGAAATGATGTCTTTGGATTTCTGTCGTGGCAAAGGTCTAGGAAAAAATCATCAAGGGATCAAACATCCAATCCAAATACCTAGCCAGACAGGAAAGGTTGGATTAGGTTATTCCTATGGATCCAATCACAAGAACCTTCACAAGCATCAGCTGGTTCAGATATCCACCATTTTACTACCAGATCTCATGGATGTAGGATTCATGAATCCAACAAGCAAAATCCCTATGACTGTACCAAGAATGTTGATTCCTAAGGTTAATCTGGTCAGTGAAAAGGAAATCCAGACAAGAGGTGCAAGATCAATTTACCAAGATGCATTTTCTGGCACATGCTGAGGGTATAAATGAGGATATCCCAGATGATGACTATTCAAAAGATCAAATCATGATCCCTCGCATAAATAGTGCTAAGGAGAACCAGTCAAAGAAAAGCGATGACCCTTATATGAATTCAGTTATGGTCATTATCAAAGAGGAGGAGGATATCAGCCACCCCTTCATCACAGCTGTCAACAAAGAGTTGACCCTGGACAACTGGAGAAGCATTCCTTTCATCTATCGCAAAGGGTAAAAGGGCAGGAAGTCCATCTGCCCTGAAGTGTATATACTATATACTGCTTACATTTTGTTGTATAGTACTAGTAGTTAGTTTTGTCATACTTCCATTAATACTTTGTATTATTAAGCAATTTCATATAATAAGTGAAAGTATTTTGTTTTCATAACTCTAAACTTTAATTTGTTTAGCCTTGTTGATGAATTACCAAGTCTCAATAGTGATTACGACTTTAATTTAGAACTGGACTTTGACTTAATGGGGATCTATCAAGAGGAGATAGATGAGTATGAGTTGCCTATAGAGATCAAAGAATGGGTCGAAGACAAACCCAAACCAAACCTTGATTAAACCACAACAGTCAATATCAGAACCTTAGAAAATCCTAAAGAAATCCAAATAAACAATGACCTTATCCCAAACCAAAGAATAGACTTGATTTAACTCCTAACTCAGTTCTAGGATGTGTTTGCCTGGTCACATAAAGACATGGTCGGCCTGTCTACTGACATTGTCATTCATTGAATGCTCATTAAAGAAGGATTCAGGCCCGTCAAACAGAAACTCAGGAGACTAAAACCTGAATGGAGTCTAATGGTCAAAGAAGAAGTTATTAAGCAATTCAAAGTAGGAATTATCATGGTATCAACATACCCTGAATGGCTGTCCAACAGAGTTCCTATGCCTAATCCCGAGGGGAAGGTACGAGTATGCGTGGATTATTGGAATTTGAACTAAGCCTATCTCAAAGATAACTTCCTAGTACCTTTTATCCATATACTAATAGATAACACTGCGCAGTATGGCATGTACTCTTTTGTCAACTTTTTTACTGGGTGCCACCAAATCATGGTTGTCAAAGAAGATAGAGAGAAAATAGCCTTTATCACCCCTTGGGGAACATTCTGTTATAGGCGTTTGTCTTTTAACCTCATCAATGCTGGTGCCACCTATCAATGAGCCATGATGGCCCTTTTCCATGATATGATGCACAAAGAGATAGAGGTTTATATGGATGATATCATCATTAAGTCCAAAAGGAAGATGACCATGCAAACCATCTCAGAAAGCTATTCAACTGGCTTCGCAAATACAAATTGAAGCTGAATCTAGCCAAGTCTGACTTCAGTGTCAAATTCAATAAGTTATTGGGATTTCTGGTAAGCAATAGAGGCATTAAGCTGGATCCCGCTAAGATTAAAGCCATCATTGAGATGTCTGTACCCCGAACAGAAAAAGAGATACGACGATTCCTTGGGAGAATCAATTTCATAAGCAGATTCATCTCTCAACTCACTGTAACTTTTGAGCCCATCTTCAAGCTATTGAGGAGAAATACTTCTTGAAAATGGAATGAAGACTGCCAAAAATCCTTCCTCTCTATCCAAAAGCAACTGGTGGAAGCTCCTATTTTGGTACCACCAAGAGATAAAGTTCACTTGTTCATATACATATTAGTCAATGTCAATGCCATGGGGTGTATGCTGGGGTCGAAAGATGATAAAGGCAATGAGAGAGCCATCTATTACCTTAGTAAGAGATTCAACATCCATGAGAAAAAGTATGCGTTGGTTGAAAAGACTTGTTGTGCTTTAGCGTGAGCCGCCATGAGGTTACAACATTACCTTCAGGGGGACACAACCTATCTTATCTCCCGCATGGATCCTCTGAAATACATATTTAGCAAGCCTGTGTTAAATTGTTAATTGTCCAGATGACAATTATTCCTTTAACAATTTGATATCATCTAAGTAACACAAAAGTCTATCCAAGGTCAAGGAATTACAGATCAATTGGCCGAAACACCATTAGGGAATTTTAAACCTTTGGAAATTGATTTCCTAGACGATGGAATAATGACAATTCAACAAAACCCTCAAGAAAATACCAGCCAATTCTGGAAATTATACTTTGATGAGGCTGTAAACATGGAAGGTTCAGAAGCAAGGGCAGTTCTTCTATCTATTCTGGGAGAATAATATCCCATGGCCATGAAACTGCAGTTTGTCAACACCAACAACACAGCCGAGTATGAAGTTTGTATAATGGGATTGAAACTGGCTTAATCTGTGGGTATTCAATGGTTAGCAATCTTTGGAGATTACGAGATGGTCATCAAGCCAACCACTGGAGCATATCGCACCAAAGAGTTGCATCTGCTGCCCTATCATCTGCAAGTCATCAAAATGGCTACATTGGCAACATTGGCTTCCGTGATCCACATATCTGATAGGAGAGGAATTCCTAATATTGAATTTGTAAGCCAGAAGGCACCAGCCTATGGAAATTACATTGGAGAAGTATCAGATGAATTTCCTCCCATCAAATAGCCTTGTTTTAGGATATTAAAGAATACCTTCGGGATGGATTTACACCCATTGGGGAAAGTCAAGCTGAAAAAAAGTGGATCCATAAAATGGCGATGAAATTCTACTTGAGAGGAGATACACTCTACAAAAGAGATGTTCGAGTAAGTCTTTTGAGATGCCTAGAAAAAGATCAAGCCCAAAGACTTATGGACGAAGTCCATGGTGGAGTCTGTGGTTCACACATGAGTGGTCCTTTACTTGCCAAAAAGATATTAAGAATAGGGCATTACTGGATATCTCTTAAAACCGGCTGTGATGATCACGTTAGGAAATGTTATCAATGTCAAGTTCATAGAAATGTAATCCACGCTCTTCCAAACGAACTACAATGTATGAGTTTTCCATGGCCCTTTTCTATGTGGGGAATGGATGTGATCAGGCCAATAGAACCCAAAGCCAGTAATGGTCATTGATTTATTTTCACCATGATCGACTATTTCACTAAGTGAATAGAAGTTGCCTCTTTTCCCAAAGTCACAAAGGAGGTAATTGTCAATTTCATCAAAAATAATATAATATGTCGATACGTAAAATCGGAGGTGATCGTGTTGAATAATGTAAAAAATTTGAACAACCAAATGATGAAGGAATTATGCAGCAAATTCCACATTAAACATCTTAATTTTGTCATTTATCGTCCCAAGATGAATGGTGTGTTTGAAGCAACCAACAAGAATATCAAGAAGATTATGCAAAAGATGTCTGCCAATCACAAAGGATGGCCAGACTTAGTGCCTCTAACTCTGTTAGCATACAAACATTAATGTCCACTTCCACAAGTATTACCCCCTATTCCTTTGTCCATGGCATGGAAGCAGTGGAAATGGAATCATTAAAAGTGTTGAAAGATGTTTAGATGGAAGAAGACCAATGGATACAAGAGCGGTAACACCAGCTATCTCTGATAGACGAGAAAAGAACGGAAACTATTTTCCATAGTCGATTGTATTTGTAAAGACCTAGAATTTTATGAAATGAAAATATTCAATTTTCTTATAATTATTATTTTATTTAGTAAATGGATAAATTGATAAAAGGATTAAAACTAAGGGTGATATATGAAAAATGTTGCAAAGTAAAGCAAGTTGTTATAAAATATTCGTTTGGTCGGGAAATATTTGTACGATGACACAATCAATTGTAGACCCCACAACAGAATTATTATCGGAGTTAGAAAATGACAAAATTATATTTTTATAAAAATAACGGCGAAAATTTTAACGTTAACTGTTGAAATACCCGATGATAAAAGTACAGTAATACGCGTGGTTGCATAGTAGCATACGGTATTGATTATTGATACTTACGTGAGAAGTCACTCAGTTATACTCAATTATTACTACTGATGAATTCTTCGCTCAATATTTTATTTTATTGATTTAATAATTGCTACATTAATATTTTATATTATTGATTCAATAATTGTCATTGCACAATATTTCAAATTATCAAATCAATAATTCATACTATTTGAATAATATTATTAGATAGCATTATTGACAATGTCTAGAATGTTCTGTCGAGGAAAGGGGTTTGGTTACCTAATTGAGCGCCAATAGGAAAAAATCCTTATCAGAAAGCCCCCTCTTTCCTGGGAACGACCTGGTTGTCAATATTGTAGTTCTGTAATATTATTTATGAATAATAAATTATTGATATATATATATATATAATAAGGAAATATTTATTTAATATGGATTTAAACGGATGAATGTTTAGCATGTGACATTTGTTGAAAGTTGGTATTTTACCTTTTCTGATAAAATAATTCATTCAAATATATTATTATAATATTATATTATAGTAGTACGATGTGATTATATAATAGTATAATTTTAATTTGAATGGTAGCACTATTATAGTAAATTCATGGTATAAAAGTAAAAGGAGGTGGAAGAGAACAAATTGAATTTGAATTCTGATGATGTAAGCAATGATGTCATCGGAATGATGAGGTAAGAAATGATGTCATCGGAACGATGAGGTAAGCAATGACGTCATATGATCGATGATGTAAGCGATGATGTCATAAATTATGGCGAAAAGACTCTTTTACCATTACTCTGCCAAGCATATAAATAGAAGCTCATTTCTTCATTCTTTTTTACCGATTCATTCAAGCTATAGAGAGAGAAAGTATGGAGAGAATAAGAGAGAAAGAAGAAGAGTATTCTGTTACTACACTATTGTAGTATCCAATCTCCTACTAAGGTAAGGGGAATTATTTATTTCATATTCTGAAGAGATATTATTTTTGTATTCGTATGAATATTATTTTCGTTCAATATTCGTAAGGAATATCATCTTCGTTCAATATTCGTAGGAATATTATTTTCGTTCAACAGTCGTAAGGGGTATTATTTCTTTCGTATTCATGAAGAGAGTTATTTCTTTCAATACTCGTAAGGGTTGTTATTCCATTCTTTATTATTCTATTAGAATAACTTGTCTACGCTGACTACCGCATGCATGGTGAAATCCTTTTGTTATTCCAATCTTTATTATTTTGTGGGAATAATTTGTCTATGCGGACAACCGCATGCTTGGTGAATAACCATTCGTATTCATTTGTTATTAAATTATGAAAATGATTTATCTACGCGGACTACCTCATGACAGTTGAAAATCCATTTGCAGTGTCGTATATTGTTCATTTCAGATTCCTAAATTTAAACTTACTATGGTAAGTATTGCTTCTATAATTCCTGAAATTAGTAGAATATCCTTGATATTTGCGTTTCATCCAGTATCTTTTCATGAAAATATTATTCTGAGCATTCTTGATAAGTTTTAACCTTTTCATGTCGAAGTACTGTTCATGGGGTACTATTCTCGAAGTACTATTCACTCGGGTACTATTCACCCGGGATACTATTCATGACAAAAATTAATTTCTTTTCGGTCCAAATCATTTTTGATACAAAATTATTCTTGAATTTTACTCCACAAAACAGTATCATGTTGACAATTTGGACTTTATTGAATTCTGGATAAATTAAATTATAAATCTTTAAAATTTATCCTTTGTTTTCATTTAATTGAATTCTTATATCATTGTCATCATCCTCATGTTTATATTGTTATGAAAGTCATCTTTGGCCCGTAGTGCATAGATGGACTGTTAATTGGTATGATTATGGCCAAGAATCATTCGGTATAATCATGACCTGTAATGTTACAAATGATGTGGTAAAAGTCCTCATTGGCCCGTAGTGCATTGATGGACAGTTGTTGAGATGAACATGACCATTGGTGATAACACGAATATCTTTGGCCCGTAGTGCTTGGATAATTCGTGGACGTGATATTAATCAATATCCTTGGCCCTTAGTGCATGGATAATTCAGTGATATGGATTATTTATTAAGCCGAGTCTTAGCGATAAAATTAATGATAACTATTAAATCATAGAAGATAGTTGATTTCATGTTCTACTTGACTCTTCTAATGGATTACTTGTTCCGCTGCAGTTATTGATCTAAAACTTATTGTCTATTGTATTCTATCAGTTGTTATACTGTTGATGGCTAAGGATAATTTATTTTGCATTATCTTTGTCAGAATATTTCTTACTGGGCTAGTTGAGCTCACCCTTTGCTTTCATTGTTCTCTTCAGGAAATGAGAATATGGCTGGGACTAGTCGGGGAACAGAGTGATGGTCCAGATGTTTGCATTAGTAGTCCTCATTATTCTGTGAAATAGTGAGATAATAAATGTATTGAGGACTTATTTTGAGTTTGAATACTGTCTAGAAGGCAATATTTGTATTAAAACTCACAGCTCATGCTGTATACTTAAGTTTGTATTTGTATTTTGTACCATGTATTTGGCGACTCAAAATGGGTGATGTATACCTTTTTTGGGGGTTATTCCTTTGCTAGTATGACCTACCAAAGTTTATTTGTTATTTAATTAGTCGGTCAGAATATAGGGATAATATGTGGTGTGTCAATTAACCCTTATTTTGTGGCAATATTTGAAAATGACATCCGAGAATGTTGAGATAAGCAATGGAACACATGAGACCGTTGTGTCACCAATGATCAATACCCAGAATAATGTGATGTTAGGCGAAGAAGAAATTAGAGATATCCATGTGATGAGTGAAGAATTAATAGTTGCACCCGAGCTAGTCGCAGAGGTAGCAGCTAAGAGTGAGGAAGAAGAGAAACCTGCGGAGGATTTATTAGAAGAACTTTATGATCAAAATTTAGAATTGCAAAATCATATCCATGAGTTAGAAGAACAGGCTGAAGAACGGTAGGCGATCGTGGAGCAAAGGGATGTAACAATTCAAAATTTTGTTACCCGATGTGCGATACTTGAACAGAAGCACTCTTTGTCAAAGTATAAGATATTAGAGCTAGAATCTAATAATGCTATGATCAAAGTTCTGATGAAAGAAGAAACAGCAGAACTAATAAGAATGGAGGATGCATGGGTAAAAGTCACACGACGCGTTGATATTGTAGAAAAATATGTCCGATCCAATAAGGCCAAAATAGATTAAATGGATTTCACTTTTTCGACAGCAATTAGGAGAATCCAACATCGAGTTTGGAATTACCCTTTACAGAGCGGTCAACCCCAATTCGATATGGATCAGAGAGTAATGATTCAAATCATAGATCAGGAATACGACGAAGCAATTATGGGTGGAATGTCCTTTATAGCAAAGTCAAGTCCAGCTGGGATGGTGATGACAAAAGATGTCCCAGACAATTCAAAATCGATAGTTTAAGAGAGCATTTTTTGTGACAAGGAATCCGAACGAGGTGATCACATGTAAGCTAATCATAAACTCTAGTGAAGTCTATACCTTATTTGATACCATTTCTACTCATTCTTTTATTTCTTCTACTTGCGCTCAACGTTTAAATTTGACTCTAGAGAATTTAGACTTTGACTTATCTGTTGAAACTCCGTTGGGAAAAACCTTTATTACATCCACTGTTTATAAGTCTTGTTTGATTCAAATTGGCAACCGCACGTTACTTGTCGATCTTATCTCTTTGAAAATACTTGCATTCGATGTGATTTTAGGGATTGATTGGTTAACCACTCATCATACTAAAATTGATTATTTTCGTAAGGTTGTTAGCTTTCATATTCCTAACCAACCTATTATGCGAATTCAAGCAACCAAACCATTAAAGTCAATCACTGTCATCTCAAGCCATAAAGCTATTCGTTTATTGAAAAATGGATATCAAGCTTTCTTAGCTCATATCACATAATTAAACAAAAATACGTCAGATTTGAATGATATTTCTATTGTTAATAAATTTCCTAACGTATTCCCTGAAGAATTTCCTAGCCTACCCCAAAGCGTGAAATTGAATTTTGTATCAACCTTGAACCTGATACAAGACCCTCAAATATATTTTTTTCACCTAAAACGAACGCATTATGCGCCAAAGACGTTGGCTCGAGCTGTTAAAAGATTACGTACGACCATACCATTCTGAAAAAGCGAACGTGGTAGCTGACGCATCGAGTAGAAGATCATACGCGGGTACGAGTGCGATATTGTCAACGCTAAGGCCCATTTTATATGACTTGCAAAGGATGGAGATAGAGATAAAGACTCAAGGGACCCACGTGATGATGACAAATATATGAGTAGAACCAACTTTAATCAATAAAGTTAAAGCCGCTCAAGCTACAGACTCAGAGTCGATGAATGTGAAGAAGAAGGTTCAAGAGGGCGTTATTCTAGAAGCAGGAATCGACGAAGAGAGAAAATCTCAACCCTCGATTTTATTGGTCTATTTGAAATCCTCGATCAAGTAGGAATTGTGGCCTATAGACTCGCTTTACCACCAAGTATGTCTCGTGTTCATAACGTTTTTTACATATCCATGTTATGTAAATTTGTGGAAGACCCAAACCACATTATTGAGTTAAAACCGAACGAAATAGCGAAAGATTTAACGTATGAAGAGGTTCCTGTTAAAATCTTGGATAAGAAGGAACATATTCTACACTCTAAGGTTATACCTCAAGTCAAAGTTTTGTGGAGAAACCACGATGTTGAGAAAATGACCTGGGAGTTAGAATCTAAAATGAAATCAAGGTATCCTCACCTCTTCGACATACCAGGTACGTACCCTAATTTCGAGGGCAAAATTTCATAAGGAGGGGAGATTGTAAAGACCCCGAATTTTATGAAATGAATGTATTCAATTTTCTTATTATTATTATTTTATTTAATAAATGGTTAAATTGATAAAAGGATTACAACTAAGGGTGATATGTGAAAAATGTTGCAAATTAAAGCAAGTTGTTATAAAATATTCGTTTGGTCGGGGAATATTCTTTTTGTCGGGGAATATTCATACGACGACACAATCATTGGTGGACCCCACAATAGAATTATTGTTGAAGTTAGAAAACGACAAAATTATATTTTTATAAAAATAACGGCGAAAGTTTTACCGTTAATTGTTAAAATACCCGGTGATAAAAGTAAAAGCTGATGTCTGGTGGTTGGTTGCATAGTACTGCAGTGATCGATTATTGATGCGTACGTGAGAAGTCACTCAGTTATACTCAATTATTGTTACAGTAGTTACTGTTCAATATTTTATTTTATTGATTTAATAATTGCTACATTAATATTTTATATTATTGATTCAATAATTGTCATTGCACAATATTTCAAATTATCAAATCAATAATTCATACTATTTGAATAATATTATTAGATAGCATTATTGACAATGTCTAGAATGTTACGTCGAGAAAGGGGTTTGGTCACCTAATTGAGCGCTTGATAGGAAAAAATCCTTATCGAAAGCCCCTCTTTCCAGGAGCGACACGGTTGTCAATATTCAGATTACGTAATATTATTTGTGAATAATAAATTATTGATATATATATATATATGATAAGGAAATATTTATTTAATATGGATTTAAACGGATGAATGTTTAGCATGTGACATTTGTTGAAAGTTGGTATTTTACCTTTTCTGATAAAATAATTCATTCAAATATATTATTATAATATTATATTATAGTAGTACGATGTGATTATATAATAGTATAATTTTAATTTGAATGGTAGCACTATTATAGTAAATTCATGGTATAAAAGTAAAAGGAGGTGGAAGAGAACAAATTGAATTTGAATTCTGATGATGTAAGCAATGATGTCATCCGGACGATGAGGTAAACAATGATGTCGTTGGAATGATGAGGTAGTCAATGATGTCATCAGAATGATGAGGTAAACAATGATGTTATATGATCGATGATATAAGCGATGATGTCATAAATTATGTCAAAAAGACTATTTTACCCTTACTCTGCCAAGCCTATAAATAGAAGCTCATTTCTTCATTCTTTTTCACCAATTCATTCAAGCTATAGAGAGAGAAAGTATAAAGAGAATAAGAGAGAAAGAAGAAGAGTATTCTGTTACTACACTATTGCAGTATCCAATCTCCTACTAAGGTAAGGGGTATTATTTATATCATATTCTGAAGAGATATTATTTTTCGTATTCGTATGAATATTATTTCCGTTCAATATTCGTAAGGAATATCATCTTCGTTCAATATTCATAGGAATATTATTTTCGTTCAACAGTCATAAGAGGTATTATTTCTTTCGTATTCATGAAGAGAGTTATTTCTTTCAATACTCGTAAGGGTTGTTATTCCATTCTTTATTATTCTATTAGAATAACCTGTTTACGCTGACTACCGCATGCATGGTGAAATCCTTTTGTTATTCCATTCTTTATTATTCTGTGGGAATAACCTGTCTACGCGGACTACCGCATGCCTGGTGAATAACCCTTCATATTCATTTGTTATTAAATTATGGAAATGATTTATCTACGCGGACTACCTTATGATAGTTGAAAATCTATTTGCACTGTCGTATATTGTTCATTTCAGATTCCTAAATTTAAATTTACTATGGTAAGTATTGCTTCTATAATTCCTGAAATTAGTAGAATATCCTTGATATTTGCGCTTCATCTAGTATCTTTTCATGAAAATATTATTTTGAGCATTCTTGATAAGTTTTAACCTTTTCATGTCAAAGTACTGTTCATGGGGTACTATTCTCGAAGTACTATTCACTCGGGTACTATTCACCCGGGATACTATTCATGATAAAAATTAATTTCTTTTCGGTCCAAATCATTTTTGATACAATATTATTCTTGAATTTTACTCCACAAAACAGTATCATGTTGACAATTTGGAATTTATTGAATTCTGGATAAATTAAATTATAAATCTTTAAAATTTATCCTTTGCTTTCATTTAATTGAATTCTTATACCATTGTCATCATCCTCATGTTTATATTGTTATAAAAGTCATCTTTGGCCCGTAGTGCATAAATGGACTGTTGATTAGTATGATTATGACCAAGAATTATTCGGTATAATCATGACCTGTAATGTTACAAAAGATGTGGTAAAAGTCCTCATTGGCCCGTAGTGCATTGATGGACAGTTGTTGAGATGAACATGACCATTGGTGATAACACGAATATCTTTGGCCCGTAGTGCTTGGATAATTCGTGGACGTGATACTAATGAATATCCTTGGCCCTTAGTGCATCGATAATTCAGTGATATGGATTATTTATTAAGCTGAGTCTCAGCGATAAAATTGATGATAACTATTAAATCATAGAAGATTGTAGATTTCATGTTCTACTTGACTCTTCTAATGGATTGCTTGTTCCGCTGCAGTTATTGATTTAAAACTTTTTGTCTATTGTATTCTATCAGTTGTTATACTGTTGAAGGCTAAGAATAATTTATTTTGCATTATCTTAGTCATATATTTCTTACTGGGCTAGTTGAGCTCACCCTTTGCTTTCATTGTTCTCTTCAGGAAATGAGAATATAGCTGGGACTAGTCGGGGAACGGAGTTACGGTCCAGATGTTTGCATTAGTAGTCCTCACTATTCTGTGAAATAGTGTGATAATAAATGTATTGAGGACTTATTTTGAGTTTGAATACTGTCTAGAAGATAATATTTGTATTAAAACTCACAGCTCATGCTGTATACTTAAGTTTTTATTTATATTTTGTACCATGTATTTGGCAACTTAGAATGGGTGATGTATACCTTTTTTGGGGGCGTCACAGCATCAACAAAGGATCCTACAATAAGATGGTTCGAATTTGGCAATTTACAGAAAATGACCTAGTATTGATAAAGGTCCTCTCCAATCAATAAGTAGCCAAAGAAAAATTTTCCCCGAACTAGGAAGGCCCTTTCATTATCAACGAAGTGCTGTTAGGAGGAGCACTGAAACTGCAAAAAATGGATGGTGAAGAATTCCCCCAGCTTATCAATTCAGACACCGTGAAAAGGTACTATGTCTAAATGCATGCAAACCACCATCTTGGTCCTGAAAATAAATTAATTAAGTCTTATCATTTGGGTTTGAACTACGAATGACCTGATCTCTCATCCATTGGAGTATGTTGGCAGCCATATATGGTGTGGTCAAACCAAACCAAAAATTCCAAAAACCCTTCAAATCAAACACCTTTCAAATTCCCAAAATAGTTTTCTCACTGCATAGAGTGCCAACTTTAAACCATTCAAGCCAAGCTGAACTACGAATGACCTGATCTCTCATCCATGAGAATACATAGGCAACCATTTATGGTGCGGTCAAACCCATGAAAGAAAGCCAAACACTTTGCCTAAACCTTAACAATATCAAAAGACTAGTCCCAAGACACCAAAAGTAAAACGTGAAAGCTGGTATACCAGAAGTCTCAAGGCAAGTCACTGATAAGTAGGTTTTATACCTACTTATTGGGTGTCATCTCATTAGAATTATGCTCATCTCAAGTAGTTTTTACTATGTTTTAGTTGCATTTTATAGTTATTTTGCAGTACTTGTAATTGGAACTCCTATGGCATGGAAAAGCAAGAAATGGCAAGGATTGACATTGACATGACAACATGAAGCTAGCAAAGGAATGACAAGAGGAATTAGAGCAGATGGAGAATGAATGTAGTGAGGAAGAGAAGGGATGAAGAATGTATGACAACGAACAAGAAGCAGTAGCAGTAAAACATCAAAGGACAGAATGTAGAAGCAGTGAGGCCGCGCTGCTAAACAAGATTAACCACACGCGCTCGCGCCACATGCATACAGAAGCTAAATTGCAATATCGCCCGGCAAAGAAGAAATCTCGTGCGCCCACGCCAAGGCTTTTGCAGACACACCTATCGCGTGCCCGCGTCCATTTTACACTAAGATCTCGCGCGGCCGCGCGAGTCCTCTGCAGTCTATTTTGCTGACTTTTTGTAATTTAAATTTTGAGTGCTTTAGGCTCAACTGAACAATACTAGTTGGTACCAGACGTGTTTTATTGGAGTCTCTTATTAGTTTTCATAGGAAGTAATTAGGGTTTGGAAGTTTAACTAGGCTAGAGAGGTTTTAATCAATTTTTGATACATTCTATATCCTCTCTTCAATTTAGTTATTCAATAATCATTAGTTTCATTTTCTGGAGATTATTGGTGCTCTGGAACAAACATTGGAATAGATTCTGAAACTAAGTTTAATCATTTCTCTTTCATCTCTTATTTGTATTGTTTAATTCCACGTGTTGCTTCAATCCTATAATGGCTTTTGGTTCAGAAATGAACTAAACTCCATTAAGTGATTCTAATGGATTTTGATATATAGTCTAAACTTACATGCCTGATTGATTGGTTGTATGTTTATCATTGGATTACCTATATGATTGAGCGTAATGAATGAATGTTTGATCACCATTCACCTTGTATGCTTATATGGATTTGAAAAATGAAATATGAGTATGGATATAATCATAATGGCATATGTTTATGAGGCTGAGTTGTTTAGCTTTGTAATTCGTGAACCGGATAGAAATATACCGTTTCATCGTGTGTGTACTATAAGTGCCTATATTTTAATTCATTATTGCTGCAATTTCACATAGACATATAGTGATTTTGGTAATAGTGTCGCTTACATGATTTCTATCATATGTAGAGGTTATGTGAATAGGTCATAGTTCATTGAAAAATGGCTATGTCCACATTTGTGCTCTTGACTAGTTTTCCATGATAAGTATATAAGCATTACATGATGGTTACAAGTTAGATGAAGTATGGAATGAAGTTAGAATCCCATTCTTTCCAAATTTGATTACAGTATTTTAGTATCCTATTTTTATTAATTAATTGAATTTAGAATTAATTATAATTGTGAGTTATTTGTTAAAGCATATGAAAATAGTGACATAGTTGATGTATGATAATTAAAATTTAAAACCTTTCCCCGTGGATCGATACTTTTCTTACTCTGTACTACTTGTTGACCCGTGTATGCTTGCATGAGTTAGAGTCCTAATTGTTAAGACTAAAAAGGAGGTAACAAGTTTTTGGCGCCGTTGCCGGGGAAAGGCGTTTAATTTTAGTATTATTATCATCAATTTTAAGCTAAATTTGTATGACTTAGACAAATCTAATTTTATCTTATTTCTATTTTTGCTTTTGTTTGTGTTTCAGGTACTTGTATATATTTTATGCACACGCGGTCATCCAATTTCGAGTTGACACCTACTCAGGATAACATTAACGGAAGAGGTTGGAAAACGAGAGTGCGTAGGAATTTACAAGCAGCTTTAGAGACCACAACATCCAATATGGCAGCAGAAGAGCAAAGAGAGGAGCACATGGCCTTGAGAGATTATTCGATGCCGAACATAAATGGATTACAGTCGAGTATAGTCAGGCAAGCTATAGCAATCAACACTTTCGAGATAAAGACGGGCACTATTCAAATGGTGCAGAATTCAATACAGTTTGGGGGATGCTGCTACAGATGATCCGAATGAGCATCTATTGAGTTTTATAGAAATATGTGACACTTTCGGATATAACGGGGTGACAGAGGATACAATCAAACTTAGACTATTTCCATTTTTGTTACGCGATAAAGCAAGAAGTTGGCTTCACTCTTTACCTTCAGGATCTATTACAACATGGGAGGACCTAGCACAAATGTTCTTAGCCAAATTTTTTCCAACGGCTAAGACTGCTAAAATGAGGACATCAATTTCCCAGTTCGAGCAGCAGCAAGGTGAATCTCTATATGAAGCCTGTGAAAGATACAAGGTGATGCTAAGGAAGTTCCACACCATGGTATGCCGGATTGTATGGTGATTAATATGTTCTATAATGGATTGGGATGGCAGTCAAGGCTAATTGTAGATGCAGCTGCAGGAGGAGCCTTTTGGGTGAAGAGTTATGAAGAGGCCTACAATCTTATTGAGACGATGGCAGCGAATGATTTCCAAAATCTTACAGCCAAAATGCCACAACCCAAAGTTGCAGGTTTGTTAGAGGTGGATGTTATCACTCAGTTGTCAGCTCAGATGGCATCCATGGCAAAGAAGATTGACTCTTTGGCGGAAAGTAAGGCAAAGACAGTTGCTTTCATGTGTGAGATATGTGCAGGGTCACATTCAACTGACCAATGTACTATCAGTTCAGAGTCTGTACAGTATGTGAGCAACTACCAAAAGAATCAAAGTCAATTTCAGAATACATACAACTCCAACAACCGCAACCATCCAAATTTCAGTTGGTCAAATAATCAAAACAATCAACAAAGTCAGTTTCAACCACAAAATCAATTTCAGGCACAACCATCTTAGCAACAGTTTGTACCAAGACCACCTTACCCACCTAGATTCTCTCAACAACAACATCATCCACCACCTATACCTCAGCAAGATAAGAAGTCAGAGATGGAGGAGATGATGATGAAGTATATGGCAAATACCGAAGTGCTGATTAAAAGCCAAGCAGTGGCTATCAAAAACATGGAAACTCAAATGGGTTAGATGGCTAGCATGCTTAACAACTGACCACAGGGTTCATTGCCAAGTACAACAGAGGCTAATCCAAGAAGGGAAGGTAAGGAACAATGTCAGGAAATTACACTTCGGTCTGGGAAGCAAACTGTAGAAATTCAGCATGGCGCGCCCACTCCACTTTTCATGGGGAAATCGCGCGGCCGCGCGGTCATGAAAATTTTTCTGAGTATAGTTTGAATAAAGAAGGTTCAGAATAGTAGGAAGTGAAGAAGAATAAAGAAGATTCTTTTGAGAAGCCCGTGAACAAGATATCAGTTGTTCACCCTCCTGTCCCTTATCCACAGAGATTACATAAGTAGAGGGAAGACAAGTAGTTTAGTAACTTTTTGGAGGTATTTAAAAAGCTACAGATCAACATACCCTTCGCTGAGGCATTGGAACAGATGCCTAGTTATGCAAAGTTTATGAATGGTATCTTGTCAAGGAAGAACAGATTAGAAGACTTTGAAATAGTAGCCTTGACTGAAGAATGTAGTGGAGTGCTTCAACGCAAATTACCTCCAAAGCTGAAGGACCTGGGTAGCTTCACGATACCTTGTACAATTGTAAAGATGAGCTTCAGTAAATGCTTGTGTGATCTTGGGGCAAGTATCAATTTGATGCCGTTGTCATTGTTCAATCAATTGGGATTGCCGGCTCCAAAGCCGACAAATATTTCTTTATAGCTAGCTGACAGGTCTATTACTTATCCACGAGAGATTGTGGAAGATGTACTGGTTAAAGTGGATAAATTCATCTTTCCAGCTGATTTCATCATATTAGACTATGAAGAAGACAGAAGTATACCGATCATTCTTGGAAGACCATTCCTAGCTACAGGAAGAACCTTGATAGACGTTCAGAAAGGGGAACTAACAATGCGAGTACATGATCAGGAAGTTACTTTCAATGTATTCAAGGCAATGAAATTTTAGACAGATGAAGAGGAATGCTTCAGGTTGATTTGGTGGAAAAGGTACTAAATGATGAAGTAGAGAACTTGGTGAATCATGAACCTTTGAGAAATGCTATTGTGGGAAATTCAGAAATAGATGATGAGGAGATTGAAGAAATTGTTCATATACTTGACACAACTCCACAGTTCAGGAAGTTCAAGACTGATGTTGAGCCATTAAAGAAAGCAAGAGAATCATCAGTGAAATTAAAGCCATCTTTTGAGACACCTCCAGAACTTGAGTTTAAACCACTTCCAGACCATTTGAGGTATGCATTTTTAAATGAAAATTCAAAATTACCTGTGATTATTTCTTCTGCCCTAACATCTTTTTAGGAAGAAAAACTGCTAATAGTTCTCAGAGAGTTCAAGTCAGCATTTGGGTGGACTATTGCAGATATAATAGGGATCAGCCCATCTTTTTGTATGCATAAGATCCTACTGGAAGATGATAGCAAGCCTTCAGTGGAACAACAAAGAATACTTAATCCAATCATGAAGGAAGTGTTGAAATGGCTAGATGCAGGCATTATATATCTGATTTCAGATAGCTCGTAGGTGAGCCCGGTATAGTGTGTACCAAAGAAAGGTGGTATAACCGTAGTCTCTAATGAAAATAATGAGTTGGCTCCGATGAAAACAGTGACGGGGTGGAGAGTCTGCATGGACTACCGCGGACTTAACAAAGCTATAAGGAAAGATCACTTCCCACTGTCGTTTATCGATCAGATGTTGGATAACTAGTGGGTCATGAGTTTTATTGCCTTCTGGACGGGTATTCAGGCTACAATCAGATTGTTATAGCTCTAGAAGACCAAGAAAATACAACCTTTACATGTCTGTATGGTACTTTCTCTTTCAGAAGGATGTCTTTTGGTCTGTGCAATGCCCTAGCCACTTTTCAAAGATGTATGATGGCTATCTTTTTGGATAATGTGGAGGTATTTATGGATGATTTTTCAGTACTTGGAGATTCTTTTGATTTGTGTCTGGAAAATTTAGTGATGGTATTGAGAAGATATGTTGAGATGAACTTGGTGTTGAATTTGGAAAAGAGCCATTTTATGGTACAAGAAGGAATAATTCTGGGACATAAGGTGTCGAAGAAAGGACTTGAGGTGGATAGAGCCAAATTAGAGACTATTGAGAATTTGCCGCCACCAACTTCAGTTAAAGGTGTTCGAAGTTTTCTAGGACATACATGCTTTTACCGCAGATTCATTAAAGTTTTCTCCAAGATAACAAAGCCACTTTGCAGCTTATTGGAGAAGGATGCACAGTTCAGGTTTGATGAGGATTGCTTGTCTTCATTTGAGCATTTAAAAAGGAGGTTAACTTCAGCAATAGTAATTATAGCACCGGATTGGGACTTACCATTCGAGTTGATGTGTGATGCCAGTGACTATGCTGTGGAGGCTGTTTTGGGCCAGAGAAAAGAAAAGATTTTTCATGTGATATACTATGCGAGCAAGACCCTTACTGATGCTCAATTGAACTACACCACCATAGAGAAGGAATTACTGGCAGTTGTGTATACTTTTGATAAGTTTCGAGCTTATTTGATTGGTACAAGGGTGATATTGTACACGGATCATGCGACAATTCGATACTTGGTGGCAAAGAAGGATGCAAAGCCTCGTTTGATCAGGTGGATACTTCTGTTGCAGGAATTTGATTTGGAGATTAAGGACATAAAGTGAACTGAGAACCAAGTGGCAAACCACTTATCTCGACTGGAAAATCTGGGAAGGGAGGTAGATGACAAGACTGTGATTAATGAGTTCTTTCCAGATGAACATTTATTTGTGGTGAAAGGGGAAGTTCCATGGTTTGCAGACTATGCGAACTACTTGGTGAGTAGGATGGTCCCTTCTGACTTAGTTGGTTATCAAAAAAAGAAATTTTTGCATGATGTGAAGTGGTTTATATGGGATGAACCATATTTATTCAAACAATGTCCTGATCAGATGATAAGGAGATCTATCCCATATAGTGAGACAGAGGGGATTTTACAGGATTGCCACGCTTCATTATATGGAGGTCACTACGATGGAGAGAGGACAGCGGCTAGAGTGTTACAAGTAGGATTCTACTGGTCGACGATTTTTAAAGATGCTTACAATTTTTTCCAGAGATGTGACAGATGTCAAAGAGTTGGGAATATTTCAAAAAGGAATGAGATTCCATTGAATAAGATCCTCGAGGTTGAAATTTTTGATGTTTGGGGGATAGATTTTATGGGCCCTTTCGTTTCTTCATGTGGAAATTTATACATTTTGTTAGCAGTCGACTATGTTTTAAAGTGGGTGGAAGTGGCAGCTCTTCCAACTAATGATGCCAAGGTGGTCCTAAGATTTTTACAAAGGAGTATTTTTACAAGGTTTGGGACTCCAAGGGCTATCATTAGTGATGAAGGCAATCATTTTTGTAATAGGCAATCCACAGCTCTGTTGGCCATGTATGGGGTAAATCATTGCATTGCTACAACTTATCATCCTCAAACTAATGGCCAAGCAGAGGTTTCAAATCGTGAAGTAAAGAGAATTTTGGAGAAAGTCGTGAACCCCACAAGAAAGGATTGGTCATTAAAGCTTGATGATGATGTTGTATGGCGTATATAGATCGCTTATAAGACTCCGTTGGGCATGCCACCTTTTCTGCTGGTTTATGGAAAGGCTTGTCACCTTCCTATGGAGCTTGAGCATAAGGCATACTGGGCAATTAAGAAGCTCAATTTTGATTTGAAGGCTGTAGGTGAAAAACGCCTACTCCAACTCAATGAGTTGGATGAATTCAGATTATAGGCATATGAAAACTCCAAGCTATATAAAGAAAAGGTGAAGAAATGGCATGATCGCAAGATTATAGAGAGAGTATTTGAGACGAGACAAAGAGTTTTGTTGTTTAATTCAAGACTTAAACTTTTTGTTGGGAAGCTCAAATCAAGGTTGTCAGGGCCATTCACAGTAAAGACAATTTATCCACATGGTGCAGTAGAGGTATTCAACAAATTCCCAGATAAGCCGTTCAAAGTGAATGGACAACGGCTAAAGCATTATTTTTGTGGAGAGGTAGACAGGCAAAAAGTAACCTCCATTTTTTCTTCAACATGATGGAGTCAGAGATAGTCAAGCTAATTGACTATAATTTAGCGCTTGATGGGAGGCACCCCATTATTTCTATCCTTACCTCTTGTTAATTTTGTTTTAGATCGTATTTGATATTTCATTTTCATGATTGGTTGTTATAGCCTAACTAGTGTGACATAAGTATTATGGGAGCTGAATGTGCATATGATGATGCTTGAGCCTAGCATAGAAAGTATGGTTTTAGGATAGTCATTTATGCATAGTCATTAGTTTATGCTTTGATAATGATATTTGTTGTTTGTGCAGGTGTATTAGAGATGATTTGTAGCTATTTTGGTATGTTTGAGATGCAGATTGGTATGGTAGGATGCAGGGCCGTGCGGCCACGCAAGAAATTCAGTATAAAATGGCACGCCCGCGCTTTTTGTACAGAAAAATCAATCGCGCACCCGCACCACTTTCTAGTTCAAAACTCGAGCAGTCGCGCCCAAGACCGGATTTTGAAAAAAAAATTAGTTCTTAAAAATGTGACTTTGCCCATTTCTAAAATCAGTTACAATAGAATCGTGCGTATCCCTTTCTCTCCACAGACGCACGACTCCTCTCCCAATCGTTCCATTTCAAATTTGTAATTCCTCACCCCACTACGCATTTCTCGCATTCGTTTCCTACCCACGTTCAAATTCCTCAACTGATAAAGTTAGGGTTCTTCAGAGGGTGTATGAAATACAACAAGTTTGGGAGTGTTCAGTGTTTGTCAGAAAATACTACCTTTGTTCCATCAGTATAGTTCTTCTTCTTCTTCATCGGTAACAATGGGACCAAAACGTGCTTGCTTTCACACTCCCGAGTCATCCTCTGACAGTAGCCAGAGTGGTGACAATGTGGATTTTTCTAAATTTGTCAGTCTTGATGAATAGATAGAGTATTACTGAATTGTGGCAAAATCATTTGTTAGAGAGAGAGGGCTCAAGCCAGAGGCACAAGATGCGCAATTGGTAGATATGATCAGGGAAAAATGTTGGCATGGAGTTTGCTCTACACTAATGGCTGCACTTATGGCCATTGTAAAGGAATTTTATACGAATGCAAAGGAGACAATGAGTGGCTTTTCTTTCGTCCGAGGGGATCAAGTGGACTATCGACCATGGGCAATTCGTGGCGTATTCAACTTACTCGACCCTCCAACTCGACGTACAAATTGGGTTGAGGCAGAGCGAATGGAGACAAACCTCGATGAAGTCATTACTAATTTGTGTATACCAGGGACACAATGTACTTGCAAGCCCGACACTAATCAGCCCAAGACCTTTCCATCTTCAACTCTCAACCGTTATGCCAAGGCTAGGAATCTCTTTGTTTGTGCAAAACTTATGCCATCATCCCATCAACATAAAATTACAACTGAGCGAGCAATCATTCTGTGGGGGATTATTGTTGGAAAATACATCGACGTTGGTCAACTCCTTAATCAGAACATGCTACGCTACATGCGAGGAAGCACTATGGGAAGTATACCACATGCCTCGATCGTGGCTCATTTGTGTGCTAGAGTAGGAGTTAG
Source organism: Panax quinquefolius (assembly GCA_020205615.1). Classification (NCBI taxonomy): domain Eukaryota; kingdom Viridiplantae; phylum Streptophyta; class Magnoliopsida; order Apiales; family Araliaceae; genus Panax; species Panax quinquefolius. Next base: position 81,832,035 of record CM035158.1, read on the forward strand.
GTGGACGGATGAAAAGTTACAGTACCCAAGTTAGGATATCACTCATGCCACGATAGAAAAATTCGAAGATTGGGCAGGAGGTACCCCGCACCCTAGGGGTAAGGGTTTCATCCTTCGTCCCGCATCATCTACACCTTCATCGCAGCCCTCAAAGACAAATGAAGCAGGCATATCAACTCAAGCCACTGCTGCTACTGATGATCAATAACTCTGAAGGTTGGAGAAGAAGGTCGATGCTATGTACGATAATTTTGCAGCGTTTTCTACGGGTTTGACGAGGTCTCTAGCGGAGACGTTTGTGCAGCATGGTACCATGTTCGAGTGGCCACAATTTGGGACAGCCGTGCCATTTCCACCGCCGGATTCACCACCCGAAGAAGGTGGTGCAGCTGATCAGTAGGGGAGTTCTTTTAAACTCTATACCTTCATTCATTGGGACAATGAATATATTAAGTTTGGGGGTATTGGGTAGTAGGGTAGTTGCATGTAGTTAATTTGCATATGTTTGCCTGTTTAGTTTAACTTTTGCATGTTTATGTGTTAGTTAATAATTGCATAATTTTTTTTTCTGTTTTTAGTAGTTATTGTATGTTTTAGTTATGTGTTTAGTTGCATGTCTCAAATTTCTAATTTTATGGAGTTTAAGTCTAGCCAATGATGAAATTGAATTTTGAAGGATTGTTGAATTTACTGGATAATATGAGCTTAGCTATAATTTCTTACATGATGTATTCCATGCTTGTTGTTTAGATGCTTTTGGTTAGCACATACGTGTTCACATAAGCTTGTTGGTATAAGAGTAATGTGTTTTTATTGCTTAGTAGGAAATGTGGTTTTTAAAAATAGAATTGTGTGGAAAGTGGACTTAGGCTATGAAAACATTAATAATCAAATTTTGGGAACACATGGGTATGCTTATTATATATATAAAAAAAGGAGAAAAATCTATCTTGAAACTTTCCTGAGCTGAATTATTGAATCCTTGGAAGGGACGAGATGGAGCGTAAAACGCACTCACTGTATAAAAAAAATATAGCAATAAACACCGCGGGAAAGTGCAAAAATTGCCCTCATGAGTAAAAATAAAGAAATTTAAACCCATTGTTGAACCTTAGTTTGTATTAATGTGTTGGATTAGTTTTTGTTTCATTAGTATACATGAATCTTGATTTAGACTGTAATTTTCTTTTTTGAGCAGTTTAACATGTGTATTTTGTGCCTTTGTCAAGTTTTTGGTGAACACAACACATACACACACATCATCTTTATAGCAAGTATGGGTTATTTGATTGTATGATATTATGTTTATAGCTTAGTTTGAAATTTTATTCTTGAATCTAGATATTTCGCTGAGGCACATTGGATTAGAATTCCATTTTAGCTGGAAAAACTTGGGACTCATTTACATCATAATTTAGTTTGCATAACATGTAGTTGCATTTCATTGTTTACTGTCATATGCATTGCTTGAGGGCAAGCATTAGTTCAAGTTTGGGGGTATTTGAAAAGTAGGTTTTATGCCTACTTATTAGGTGTCAACTCACTAGAATTATGCTAATCTCAAGTAGTTTTTACTATGTTTTAATTTCATTTTATAGTTATTTTGTAGTACTTGTAATTAGAACTCTTATGGCGTGGAAAAGCAATAAATGGCAAGGATTGGCATTGACATGACAACATGAAGCTAGCAAAGGAATGGCAAGAGGAACATGAGCAGATGGAGAATGAATGCAGTGAGGAAGGGAAGGGATGAAGAATGAATGACAATGAATAAGAAGCCGCAGCAGCAGCAAAACATCAAAGGACAGGATACAGAAGCAGCGCGGCCGCGCTGCTAAACAAGCCTAATCTCGCGTGCCCCCGCCACATGCATACAGAAGCTAAATTGCAATATCGTATGCCGTACGCCCATCAAAGAAGAAATCTTCAGCGCTTTCGCGCCAAGGCTTCTCGCAGACACACATCTATCATGCATACCACGCCGCTTTTACACTAAGATCCCACGCAGTCACGCGAGTCCTCTACAGTCTGTTTTGTTAACTTTTTATAATTTGAATTTAGAGCACTTTAGGCTCAACTGAACAATACTGGTTGTACCAGATGTGTTTTATTGGATTATCTTATTAGTTTTCATAGGAAGTAATTAGGGTTTGGAAGTTTAACTGGGCTAGAGAGGTTTTGATCAATTTTTGATACATTCTATATCCTCTCTTCAATTTGGTTATTCAATAAGCGTTAGTTTCATTTTCTGGAGATTATAGGGCTCAGTTATTGGAGCCCGATAATGAGTCAGCACAACCAAAAGGCAACGACCAACAACACGATAATAATCGTACCGGTGGCAATGGCCATCGGAACAATGATAACCATCATGGGGGAAATTATCATGCCAAGAATGGTAACCACTTCGGTGGTAATCATGGCCAAGATAATAAAAGTGGAAAATTCAAGAAGAGAAGATTTAACGATGATGGAAAGACGTCAGCACCAGCACCTGTTGTTAAGGAAGGAGAACGACCGCCAGTTAGATGTTATAGATGCGGAGATGAGGGACACATAAGACCAAACTGTTCACAACCTTTAAAGGTATGTTTTAGTTGTGAAAAAGACGGTCACATATCTCGATTCTGTCATGTAGCGAAATCAAGTCCAGCTGGGACGGTGGCACCAAAGGCGGATGCGGACAAAACATAGTCGGTGGTTTCAAGAAGAGCTTTTTTCAAGACTTCTCAAAAAAGCGAGTAACCCGAACGAAGTTAGCACGGGTTAGTTAATTATAAATTCTTGCGAAGTCTATACCTTATTAGATACTAGTTCTACCCATTCTTTTATCTCTCTTGCTTGCGCTCAACGTTTAAATTTAACTCTAGAGAAGTTAGACTTTGACTTATCAGTTGAAACTCCGTTAGGAGAAACCTTCATTTCATGTGCTATCCAAGTCTTGGATAAGAGTCACAGTTTTTAAATGATATTTCTATCGTTAATAAATTCCTGACATATTCTTGAAGACTTTTTAGCCTACCCCTAGAGCGTGAAATTGAATTTTGTATTGACCCTAATACAAAATCCATTTCTAAAACCCTCAAATATTTCTTCAACTAAAATGAACGTATCATGTTCCAAGGACATTGGCTCGAGCTGTTGAAGATTACAACTATACCATTCAATATCATCGTGGAAGAGCGAACGTGGTAGGTGACGCGTTGAGTAGAAGATCGTATGCGTTTACGAGTGCGATGTTGTTAACTCAAAAACCCATTTCGTATAACTTACAAATGACGAAGATAGAGTTAAAGACTCTAGAGACCCACGTGAAGATAGCGAATATACGAGTAGAATTGACTTTAATCGATAAAGTTAAAGCCGCTCAAGCTACATACTCAGAGATGATGAATGTGAAGAAGAAGGTTCAAGAAGGCGTTATTCTAGAAGTAAGAATCGATGAAGAGAGGAAATCTAAACCCGAGATCTTATTGGCCCATTTAAAATCCTTGATCGAGTAGGAACTATAGCCTATAGACTCGTTTTACCGCTAAGTATTCGCGTGTTCATAACATTTTTTTACGTATCGATGTTACGTAAATATGTGGACGACCCGAACCACATTATTGAATTAAAACTAGATGAGATAGCAGAAGATTTAATGTATGAGAAGATACGTGTTAAAATCTTGGATAAGAAGGATTGTATTCAACACTCAAAGGTTATACCTCAAGAGTTAGAATCTGAAATGAAGTCAAGGTATCCTCATCATACCAGGTACGTACGTAAATTTCGAGGGCAAAATTTTATAAGGAGGGGAGATTGTGATACCCCAAATTTTATGAATAAAGATATAAATTTCTCAAAATATTTTTTTTTGATTATTATGGTGTGGATTTGATATAATGTTATACTTGTGGATAATATTTACAAATTTTGCAAAGTAAGCAAGTGGTTATATAATATTCGATTGGTCGGGGAATATTCTTTTTGTCAGGGAATATCCGTACGATGTCACAATCATTGGTGGACCCCACAACGGAAGTATTATCGTAGTTAGAAAATGACAGAATTATCTTTTTATAAAAATAATGGCGAAAGTGTTACTGTTAAAAATTGTTGAACTACCCGGTAGTAAAAGTACAGTGATACGCGTGATTGTATAGTAGCACACGGTATTGATTATTGATGCTTACGTAAGAAGTCACTCAGTTATACTAAATTATTGCTACAGTAATTGTTGCATCATATCTCTCATATTATTGATTCGATTATTATCAAAGTATCATCTGTATAATATTTTATATATTATTAAATTAATAATTGAGACGACAAAGTTATTCATATTATTAAATTGCAATATTTACAATGTCTTGAAGTTCTGTCAAGGAGAGGTTTGGTCATCTAATTGCGCGCCAATAAGGAGAAATCCTTATCGGAAAGCCCCCTCTTTCCTGGGAATGACCTGGTTGATTGAAGATGAAATTGTTCGCAAATAAGGAGAAATCCTTATTGTGAGTTATAATATTAATGATGAATAAGTTCGTGTTGATTAAAGATAAAATTGATAGTTCCATTGTGTTGGAATTATTAGTGTTAGTAAAAATTGACATCTATTCCAATGATAATTGATATCTGGGAGTTATATTGATAAATCAGGTAATTAATCGGATAAATGAGCAATTAATTACTACTAATTCACATGTTTATATAACTATTTATTCACATGTGTGTACTATTGAATCACATTCATGTACTATTAGGGGTGTTGGTGCAAGATTGATAATACTTGCATGACTAAATTAAAAACTATTGATTCACATAATTGAACTATTGATTCACATTATTTACTATTAGGGGAGGTGGTGCAAGTTTGATAATACTTGCAGGACTAAATTAAAATTAAAAATTACTGTAAATTTTTGAGCCCCAAAACGTGCAATTATCGAAACTATATTTTTTCTATAAATAGAAGCTCATTCTTCCTTCATTTCTCACTAATTCACTAAAGCTATAGAGCAATTATTATAGAGAGAAATTATAGAGAGAAAGAAGAAGAGAAGTCTGCTACCTCACTATTCCAATATCCAGTTTCTTCTAAGGTAAGGGATATTATTATTATAGTAAGGGGTATTATTTCTTTCGTATTCATGAAGAGAGCTATTATTATTTCATTCTTTATTATTATGTTGGAATAACATGTCTATGCGAAGTACCACATACATGGTGAAATTCTTCTGTTATTCCATTCTTTATTATTCTGTTGGAATATCCTGTCTATGCAGATTACACTAGACCTGGTTCCATTCTTTATTATTCTGTTGGAATAACATGTCTGTGCAGTCTATCGCATGCATGGTGAATTCTGTTGTTATTCCATTCTTTATTATTCTGTTTGAATATTCTGTCTGTGCGGTTTACGCATGACCTGGTTCAATTCTTTATTATTCCATTGGAATATCCTGTCTGTGCGGTTTATGCATGACCTAGTTCCATTCTTTATTATTTTGTTGAGAATAACATATCTGTGCAGTCTATCGCATGCATGGTGAATTCTTCTGTTATTCCATTCTTTATTATTCTGTTGGAATAACCTGTCTATGTGGATTACCGCATGCATGGTGAATGATCCTTTGTATTCATATGAATAGTATTTTCATTCAAAAGGGGTTTCTGCCAGGGGCATTTTCATAATTTTTCTAACCCTCAAAAATTCTGGAAAAATTTGAAATGATAATTTGATGAGTTTTCTAGATTGTGTCTAAAAATGGCGATTTTTGGCTGTAGAGATTAAGAGTTATGGATTTTATGGGAAAAGACTATTTTAAAAGTAAACCCTTATAACTCTTTGTGATTAATTCCAAAATTGGTGAAATTTTTATTGGGAGCACATGTATATAACAGGAGTATACCCTGCAAATTTCAGAATTTTTGGACAAAAGTACAATTTATGATAAATGTCTAAATATTAGGCAGTTTTGGCCTTATAAAAAGTAGTAATTTTTTAAAATTCCGAGAAAAATATATGTTCAATATGGGACTATATTCTGCTAAATCCCAGAAAAAAAAATATTTTTGGGACTGATTTGGTATTTTTCATGAAAATGAACTAGTTATGAGTAAATGAATTAAATATGTTATGTGAAGTAACAAAATTGGAAAATAGGATTTTATGACTTGGGAATCCTATATAGGGTATATGCAGATTTTTAATGAGGGATTTGATCATTGGTGGTGAAATCTTATGAGTATGGCATTTTTGAATGATTAAAATGCATTATTTGGTAAAGTGTAAACAATTGAAATAAATTATTTATAAGTTTAAAAAGTGATTAAAATATTATTATAATATTAATAATATTATATTATGAGTTTATTAAGTAATTGATAATATTTGGATAAATTTAAAGTCTTGAATATTTATCTTTGATTTTGTTTGATTTGATTTCATTTGATTATTTGCTTATATCATTGTCATCATCCTCATGCTTATATTGTGATGAAAGTCATCTTTGGCTTATGTGCATAGATGGACTTGGTATGATTATGACCAGGGATTATTCAGTATAATCATGCCCGTAATGTAACGAATGATGTGGTAAAAGTCCTCATTGGCCGGTAGTGAATTGATGGACAGTTTTTGGTATGATTATGACCAGGGATTATTCGGTATAGTCTTGACCATTGATGATTTAATGAATAACCTTGTCTCGTAGTGCAGGGATGACTCGATGATGTGGTTTATTTATTAAGCTGAGTCTCAGCGATAAAAATTGATGAAAATATTTTAAATCATAGAAGATAGTAGATATCATGCTCTACTTGACTCTTCTAATGGATTGCTTATTCCGCTGCAGTTAAACTTGATGTCTATTGTATTTTCTCAATTTAACATTGTTGAAGGTTATTGATAATTTATTCTGCATTATCTTAGTCATAATATTTCTTACTGGGCTAGTTGAGCTAACCCTTTCTTTCACTGTTCTCTTCAGGAAATGATAATATAGCTGGGACGAGTCGGGGAATGGAGTGACGCACCAGATGATAGCATTAGTAGTTCTCACTATTCTGTTAAATAGTGTGACAATAAATGTAATGAGGACTCCATTGAGTGTGGATATTGTCTAGATGACAATATTCTTATTAAAACTCTTAGATTATGTTTTGTCATATTTTACACGACTGTTGTATAATTAAGTTGTACTTGAATTTTGTGTTATGTATTTGGTGACTCAAGATAGGTGATGTATACCTGTTTTGGGGGCGTCACAATAGTTCATTGAAAAATGGTTATGTCCACTTTTGTACTCTTGACTAGTTTTCCATGATAAGTATATAAGCATTACATAATGGTTACATGTTAGATGAAGTATGAAATGAAGATAGAATCCCATTCTTTCCAAATTTGAATACAGTATTTTAGTATCCTATTTTTATTCATTAATTGAATTTAGAATTAGTTATAATTGTGAGTTTTTCGTTAAAGCATATGAAAATAGTGACATAGTTGATGTATGATAATTAAAATTTAAAACCTTTCTCCATGGATCGATACTTTTCTTACTCTGTACTACTTGTTGACCCGTGTATGCTTGCATGAGTTAGAGTTCTTTTTGTTAAGACTAAAAAGGAGGCAACAGTCACAAGCTCCACTGCCATACATAAAGTACTATCATGATCAGCTATGAATGCACTCGTCGATGCAATGACGTCCTCTATATAATCTGAGAGTGGCATGACCAGCCACAACAGTATCTCTAGTCACCCAGAACTCGTCCCTCGCCAAATAAGACACATCTTTACTAGAAGAGACCCTCAACAATAGTGCCCTAACCTGGTCTCGCTCAAAAGGCAAAAGTTGTACTCACTGCTCTAGTACCTCTCTAAGTAATAAGGAACAGAAGTAGAAATAGAAAAATGCTGGGAGTAGACATGCATGTTAGTTCCCAGAGGCACAATAGTTATCTAGAAGGGGGGGGGGGGGGGGTTGAATAGATATTTTAAATATTTTTTTTCAAAATTACTTATTAGATTTTTTAATAAATTAACCACAACGGAATATAAGATTTGTTTGTTCCCATTTTAAGATAAACCAAGTTAATAGGAGATAAGCACTTATAATAGATATAGCAATTATAGCAAGAATATAAAAGACACAGTGTATTTAAGTTGTTCAGAGCACTCAAAGCTCCTAGTCCACTCTTCTACTCCTTGAGTGGGAAATCCACTAAGGATATCTTTATAAACTTTGAATCACTTAGATTCCTTCAAGACCAGTAGTCTTGGAACTTCTTAGTTTACTTAGAACTCTTCAAGTCCAGCAGACTTGGAATACACTTAATTAGAGTTGAGTTCTTGGGTAGTGCTACTCAGTTGCTGTTAAGCATATGTTCAAAAGAACTGAGTAGCTGAGCAAGCTTTCTTTCTTGATCATAGAGTCAAGCGTTGAGTGTTCTTCAGCTTTTAATTGTGTACTTACTTGTTTGCATCTATGTCTGATGATTTGTATATAAAGGAGCCTTTGAAATATGATTGTTTGAAGGCATCTGTTGAAGCATTAAATGCATCAGACATGTCTGAGCACTAATGGTGACGTCCTGGAAATTTGTTGTTCAGCCGTCTGACTCACTGACATATCAGACAGCTATCTCACCTAACACCTGAAAAAAAACTTTTTAGCAGGCATGCAATCATTTTCCTTAGCTTCTTTAATACACTTCTTCGATATATACTAAGGATGAGCATTGGGATTCTCGAAAGTCTCAACGTCTATAATCCATTCTTCATTTGTATATTTTATTTTTCAACTAACGGATAAGGCCCAATGATTTTGAAGCTGACAGGAGATACACTACGATCTCTCTTAAGCACTAGTAGACTACGATCCTTGACTTGCTTATTTTGTAAACTTTACGCTACCAAGAGCAGACTATGATTCTTGACTTGGCTCGGTAAGCGCTTGGACCAACTTCACGATTCTGAGTGAGGCCCTCCAAAGCAGACTAAGAATCTATAGTAACTTTTGCGATACTCTACGATTCTGCCTTAGCTTCTCCAATCCCTCGGCTGGCTCGACAGACTACGATTCTGTTGATGCCTATCTATTACATCTCAAAGTAGATCAACCTAAGAACTTTGATTTTTTCTTCTATACATCCATTTATAGAATGATAAACATAAAGCACATATCAACCTAACAACTTTGATCTATCACCTAAGTCCTTGTACATATGTTCTTTGAAGGACTTTACATATAAGCATGTTTATTTACTTTCAACATCAAATTTGAATATGCAATTCCCAACAATCTCTACCTATTTGATGTTGACATAACCAAGGAGATTTGTATCATAATCATCAATTTCTAAATGCAGGATGCTAGAAAGTAAATATGACTTAGTATTTCAATGAGCAGCTGAAATCTCTAAAGAATAAGCATGAATTTATTGATGTTGTAAAGCAGATATTACATTGTAGCATAGTTATATCAATAAGAAATAAATTTTAACTTATCTCCATCTCTTCTGCCTTTTGTTTTTTGGAGGAATTGCATGCTCTGCAGCTCTCCTTCTCCTGTTGGCTTCATCTCTACATGCAATATCTTCCATCTCGCTTTGACTTAGCCATTCTCCATGATCATGTCTATTCATAAAGGCAGGGTCTCCAATCGGCATGTTCAAGCCAGTAGTGGTTACCCCTTGTGAGCTAGGAGATGGCCCTTAACTCCTTAGCGATTCTTGTTATCTTGAATTGGTTACGCCTTCTTTGCTTGAAGTCCTAGAGTCTGATAGTAAGGCTGTCTTGTGGGAGGATTCCTTGAAGATTTAGCAAATTATTTTCCTCTTCCTTTGCCTTTCTCTCCTTCTCTTTTATTCTCCCCCTTTATTTTAACATCAAGGGTTCGAATGTCTTCTAACAGATGATTCATGCCTTGGATAAGTTCGTGGAGCTGATTCCTGGATTGAGTAATGTCTTCACGATTTTCTTTTACCAAAGAGTGAGTTTGAGAGTTGTGCTTTTGTAGAATGGCCAAGACAGTGTCTGTTATTTGTATCTGACTCATAGAGTAATCTTTGAATTCTTGAATGGAAGGTCGTAGGCTTGAGAAACTTTCCATAACAAGTTTGTTTTGAGTTTCCTGAGTCTTCTGCAGAAGGATAACTGCTTCCTTGTGCTTCTGGGAAAATTGAAAATGAATTTGATCCCTTTCATTTATGTTGTGGATCATTTTCTTGATGATTTCCCTAAGCTTATTCGTGAGCTCAGAACTCAAATTGCTGGGAAGGGTGTTGGCATCATCAATCAAGTGGTTTAGCCTTATATGAATATCTATAGTCACTTTCTGTGAAGCATTAGATAGCTCAAATTTGGTAGGAATATTTCAGAGAAGCTTAAGTATTTGTTGGGTGCCTGGAGGAGAGGCTCTTGTATTTTGGTATTACAGGTTTAAGAGAGTAAGAGCAAGATCAAAATAATTGTTGGTTGAGGAGGAAGGAATGTCCGAAAGAGGTTTAGGTATGGAGGTTTAAGTTATGGGAGGAGAGGCTGTTGAAGCTGGTGAAGTAGGTGACTCTACGATTTGAGTAGGATCGATATTCGTAGAGTGAGAAATGGTTGAAGACTGTATTAATATGAAGTTAGGTATATTTTGTTCATCAGTTACAGAATGTTGGGATTCTGTAGCTGGAAATTGGTTTAGTGGATGAAGAGTCACTTCCAACCATCTTGGCAATTCATAGAATTAGTGGAAGTTTGATGGAGGACAGTGATTAACTTTGAAAGAGATAGGAATTTATTATACCTCATGCCCATTTTCTGAAGAAGGATGGTTAGTGATCAGCTTCTGAGTATAGATAGTATCTTAGTTGAGACATATGAAGGAGGAAACATTTAGAAATAATATTAAAAGTTTAATGAAAGAGCGAGGTACAGATAAAAGATTTTAATAAATTTAAGATTAAGATAAGAGATTCAACTAACTCTATCCAGAAGCTTCTAGTTATAGGAAAAGGCCACGAGAAGGGTGAAAAATAAAACTGAGATAAATCTAGAATAAGATAATAGATAGAGATGGGGTAATAAGATATAAAGAAAGAATTCGAGGCAAATTAATAAGAGTGAAGGCACCAAAGCCAGAATTTCCGTAGGGACGACGAATTGTTCGGTTGCAAACGGATAGGAACCATTTTGAGATGCTATGGTTGAACCATGGAGGTCACAATTTGGTAAAATATTATGGTTAAGATATCAAGAAAGTTACAAGGTAGTATCAGAACTGAAGCATGAAGAAAATATAATACCAAGGGTGTAAAATATAAGATAATAAGACAAAGAGGGCTAAAGTTAAAGAGGGATAGGGTTAGAATTAATATTAAAGGAGAAATTTAAGTTCAAGTAAGTTAAGATAAGGATAAACAGCTATAGAGTTTTAACCTGCCAAATAGTCGAGGGTAAATGTGAGATCCCGAATTTTATGAAATAAAAGTATTCAAATTTTCTATTGTGGTAAATAGTTAAATTGATAAAAGTTTAAAGTTAAAGGTGATATTTGAAAATTTTTCAAAGTAAGCAAGTTGTTATAAAATATTCGTTGTGTCGGGAAATATTCGTTTGATCGGGGAATATTCTTTTTGTCGAGAAATATTAAATGCGACGACACAATCAAGTGGACCTATGTAAGTATTGTCGTAGTTAGAAAGCGGCCATGTAAATATCTTTTATAAAAATAACGGCGAAAGTTTTACCGTTAAACTGTTGAACTACCCAGTAGTAAAAGTACAGTAATACGCATGGTTGCATAGTAGTACACGATATTGATTATTGATGCTTACGTGAGAAGTCACTCAGTTATACTCAATTATTGCTACAGTAATTGTTGCATCATATCTCTCATATTATTGATTCAATTATTGTCACAGTATCATCTGCATAATATTTTATATTATTAAATCAATAATTGAGATGACAAAGTTATTCATATTATTATTTTCAATATTGACAATGTCTAGAAGTTCTATCAAGGAGAGGTTTGGTCACCTAATTGTGCGCCAATAGGGAGAAATCCTTATCGGAAAGCCCCCTCTTTCCTAGGAATGACCTGGTTGTTAAATATTGTGAATTATAATATTAATGATGAATAAGTTCGTGTTGATTAAAGATGAAATTGATAGTTCCATTGTTGGGATTATTAGTGTTAGTGGAAATCGACATTTATTTTGATAATAATTGATGTCTAGAAGTTATATTGACCAATCGGGTAAGTAATCAGATAAATGAGAAATTAATTGCTATTAATTCACATGCTTATAACTATTTGTTCACATGTGTGTACTATTGATTCACAGGCATGTACTATTAGGGGAGGTGGTGCAAGATTGATAATATTTGCATGACTAAATTAAAAATGGAGGTAAAGATGAAGGTACTATACTGTAATTAGTTTTTTCACATGTATAGAACTATTGATTCACATGATTGTACTATTAATTCACATGATATACTATTATGGGAGGTGGTGCAAGTTTGATAATACTTGCAGGACTAAATTAAAAATGAAATAAAAGATGAAGGTATTATACTGTAATATTTCAAGCCCCAAAATGTGCAATTATCGAAACTATATTTTCCTATAAATAGAAGCTCATTCTTCCTTTATTCTCACCAATTCACTAAGACTCACAAGAGCAATTATAGAGAGAGAAGCTATAGAGAGAGAAGTTATAGAGAGAAGAAGAAGCGAAGTGCGCTACTTCACTATTCCGATATCTGATCTTCTTACGAGGTAAGGGTATTATTTATTTCATATTACGAAGAGATATTATTTTTTTATTAGTATGAATATTATTTTCGATTCAATATTCCTAAGGAATATCATCTTCGTTCAATATTTGTAGGAATATTATTTTTGTTCAACGATCGTATGTGGTGTTATTTATTTCATATTCTAAAGAGATATTATTTTTCATATTCGTATGAATATTATTTTCGTTCAACATTCATAAAGAATATTACCTTTGTTCAATATTCGTAGGAATATTATCTTCGTTAAATATTCGTTAGAATATTATTTTCGTTCAATAGTTTAAAGGGATGTTAATTTTGTTCAATATTCGCTTTAAATAATATTTTTTTCTATACTCTGTAGTATGTAAGTAATATTATTTCGTTTCAGATTTTGAATTCTATACTCATTTTGTTGAAGTTTTGGCTTCTATACTCCATGAAATTAGTAGAATATCCTTGACATTTGAGCTTCATCCAGTATCTTTTCATGGAAATATTATTCTGAGCTTTCTTGATAATTATTGATCTTTTCATGACGGAGTACTATTCACGAGTTACTATTCACGGGTTACAATTCACCTGGTTACTATTCACTCAAATATTATTCACTCGGGTATTCGGGGCACTTTTCATGCCAGATACTATTCACGAGTTACTATTTACGGGTTACTATTCATCCATTTACTATTCACTCGAATATTATTCACTCGGGTATTTAGGGGTACTTTTCATGCCGAGGTAATATTCCCGAAGTACTATTCACAGGATACTATTCACGGAGTACTATTTACCCGAAAAATACATTTCTTTTCTGTACAAATTATTTTTGGTACATGAATATTATTCTTGAATTTTACTCCACAAAGAAGTATTATGTTGACAATTTGAATATTTTTAAACTCTGGATAAATTTAAAGTCTTTAATATTTATCCTTGATTTCGTTTGATTTTATTTAATTTGATTATTTCTTATATCAATGTCACCATCCTCATGCTTATATTGTGATGAAAGTCATCTTTGGCTTACGTGCATAGATGGACTGTTGATTGGTATGATTATGACTTGGGATCATTCGGTATAATCCTGACCCGTAATGTTACAAATGATGTGGTAAAAGTCCTCATTGGCCCGTCGTGCATTGATGGACAGTTGTTGGTATGATTATAACTAGGGATTATGTGACACCCCCAAATCCGATCCCACAGATATGGTGTTCACTGTCCAATTAAATCACAACTAACTACCCATAAACAAAGGATATAATTAAACTCAAAAGCTTAAACAATCAATCTCCCATTAAAGGGTTACATAATCTAAAATAAATCTCAGGTCATCTAACCTTTATTACAATCATCAGCGGAAAATTAAAACGTGATCATAAATAAATCTATTACATAAGCTTCATAAATAAAAGATAAATTAAACGTTGTCGTCTAATCAAGCACTTTGTCCTTGCCCTTGCTTGTAGAAAGCTCTTCAAACTTCTTAACTTCATCTGCATTTTTTTGTGCAAGAGTGAGCAAACAATTGCCCACAAGAAGAATAATATACAATAACGTTTTATGAATGTCAATTAACTGAGCTTTCAATGGTAAAGTATTCTTACCGGAACAATAAACTTTAATTCAACAACTATGAGTTCAAAGGAATAATGAACGTTTAAGTTAACAATAGATAACATCGTCAAAGAATACACTGAGGGTCACAAGACCACGAACTCTATTCTAGGTTTTCAAGTATTTCTACTTTAACCTTTAACAGTCTAAAAGACTATAATCATCATCTATGTCCTAGGTTCACAGGTGTTTCTACTGTAACCTTTAACAGTCTAAACGACTATACGGACCATCATTCCGTACTCCAAGTGATCAGCCCTTTGAACTATGTATTGGGCAAATATTTTAACGCTATTGCGTAGCTCTAAAATAATCCCCTGATATAGGGTTGTTCATCTCAGCTTAGATTATCAGGTTCTGAACCAAAGGAAGTTTGGTTGGGAATTAGCTCAAAGGAAGTCTAGATTTTTGAAACGCTCATTAACCAAGTACTAGTTGAATCAAATAGGAATCAATAACTATTCAAGGGTTTGATTATAATGTCTTCATGAACAAGGTATATCGATGAATCAATAAGAGCTAGAGTATTAACAATTTCTAAGTTGAACAAATGTTATCATCAACAACATGCGTTCAAAGGTGTGTGAGAACATAAACAAGCCAAAGGAAGTTTGGTTTGGGTTGACTTCAAGGGTAATTTAGAGTTTAGAATATTCATCAACTAAGGATTAGTTGAATTGGTAAAGAATCGCTAAGCAACTTAGAGTTCGGTACAATAATGTAAGATAGTACTATGATATTGAAGAACGAAGATCAAACAACAGTTATTAGTAGCTGAATAAACACACTTCTTACAATAAAATTACAGACTTTGAATAACCAAGGTAATCTCGATTGGAATAAAGAAACAAAGATTAACTAACTTGCTCAACAATAAATGAGGGTTAAAGAACTTACATGACAATAAATCGTTAAACAAGAGATTAGAGATAGAGAATTGGCATAAGTATAACATAATAGTGAAAAGTAACCTTGCTGAATAATAAAGTAACAAAGGTTAGGGAACTTGCCTCTTATGTAAACTATAATATTAAAATTCACGTCCACCTACACATTTTAGTGCAATCACAATATCTATTAGACTTGTTAACATCCACTTCGAAAATAACACCCATTTATAGCTAAACTTGTTAATTTAGTACAAGTCTTATGCTACTATATAAATATCAGAAATTTCAAGTGTTAACCTTCACAACACTTATTTACTAATCATTATATACACTAAGTTCTAACATATCGCGTTCATAACTTACTAATCATTTGCAACTTTAAAACTACTAACCATATAACACGATTCTATTTTAACCATGTTATTACATATTGGACACATTAACATATCATAAAGCTAAGCTACAATGGTATCCAAAGTCTGCAGAAGTAGCAGACTTCACTGTCTCAGGACAGGGTATGGCTCAGCTGCACCATACACAAGCCTAGGATCAAAGCAAATTGTCTGTGCGTTTTGGCCTTAACCTTTCAAGCAATGCACGTCGATCTACGTACGATGAGGCGTAAACAAGATGAACGAGAAATTGAGCTTTAGCCCAACTAACACGAATTTCACCCACAAAGCAGTGAAATTAACATATACAATTGATATAAAACTAACACAAACATGTTTCCTCACATATTTAACCACTTATAACAATTTAACAACAACTTACACTAGTTTAATTTCTCAAATTATATATTTTCATATGAAAACTCCATTTTTTGACATCCTCTACAAAAATCAACACTGTGATTACAATTTTACACTGAATCACTTCGTTCAAACTACACTATCTTCGTTTCTTAATGAACTAGCTTAAACAAGCTTCAATTTGCAGTTTAACATACGAATTGATCATCAAAATTGGTACTTTTCATGAACCATATGAAAAAATATTCACTAACATTATTTTCTTCCTTTTAAACGAAATTGGCATAATAATTCTTGACTTAATACTAGTTCTAACACCACAAATAAATATAGATACAATAATTCAGTTCATAACAACCATTCAAGACAAATAGGATTCACAGGACTTAGAAATTTTATGTTGTAAAACATACACATATATATAATATATCAAGGTTAAAGAAAATACCTTCAATTGGCTTGTTAATTCTTGCTAAACACTGAAGTTGCTTGATAATTCTCACAATCTCTCTCTCAATTCTATGCAATTTTCTCACTAAAACTTTTGATTCTCTGAAGTTTTCTTCTTTCTTCCTCTTAGTGTCAATATAGGGTAACTAATACGTAAAAGAAAACTAATATAATCTTAATACGTAAACCTATTATAACATCTGTTACACACTAAACGTATATGTTATAATTATATTTTATTTATTATTTATTTTATTTTATTTATTTAATTTAAATCATTTACAAATTAAAATTAAAAATCCAAAAGCCATAAGGCTTTCTTTGGCAAAAAAAGTCTTTAAAATAAAGACTTAATATATTTAAGCCTTGTTTGGTCAAAATTAAATTAAACAACTTTAATTATTTTAATAAATAATTTAGTTTATAATTTATAATCACATATTATTTATTTGAATTTCCATATCCAACATTACATCAAATAAAATAATTATACACACTATATTTTAAATAAATATTTCACTTAAACAAATATCACATAATTATAATCTCATTATAACTTTACTTAATAATTTAACATACCACTTTAAATTATTAAATTAAAACAACAATATAACATCTTATGTTATATTACAACTCTCTAAATTATAAATTAATTTAATTTAGAATATTATATAATAAATTTAATTCATAAATATTTAATAATAATAATCACATCAATAAAATTTGTATTTCATCAATTTTAACAATAAACACATCAAATAAATATTTATATAATTCAATAAATATTTAATATTACAATTTGAATTTCTGGATTGTTACAGATTATTCGGTATAATCATGACCATTGATGATTACATGAATATCCTTGACCCATAGTGCAGGGATGATTCGATGATGTGGTTTATTTATTAAGCTGAGTCTCAGCGATAAAGTTTATGAAAAACTTTTTAAATCATAGAAGATAGTAGATATCATGCTCTACTTGACTCTTCTAATGGATTGCTTATTCCGTTGCAGTTAAACTTGATGTTTATTGTATTTTATCAATGTAACACTGTTGAAGGCTAATGATAATTTATTCTGCATTATCTTAGTCATAATATTTCTTATTGGGCTAGTTGAGCTCACCCTTTTGCTTTCATTGTTCTCTTCAGGAAATGAGAACGTAGTCGGGACTAGTCAGGGAACGGAGTGATGGTCCAAGATGATTGTTTTAGTTGTCCTCACTACTTAGTGTGATAATAAAAGTAATGAGAATTGAATTTGAGAGTGGATATTGTCTTGAAGGCAATATTCTTGTTTACACTCTCAGCTATGTTTTGTCGTATATTACCCGACAGTTGTATAATTAAGTTTGTATTTGATTTATGTATCATGTATTTGGCGACTCAAGATGGGTGATGTATACCTATTTTGGAGGCATCACAGTTGGTATCAAAGCTTAGGAATATGATCCCTGGCTGAGATGTGAGACCAGAACTAGGAGGGGAGAGACGGGTTAATCCTTTGCTAGTATGACCTACCTAAGCTTATGTGTTATTTAATTGGTCGGTCAGAATATAGGAATAATATGTGGCATGTCAATTAACCTTTGTTTTGAAACTATATTCTAGAATGATATCTGAAATACGGGAGATGAGAAATGGGAAAATCATGATAGAGAGGAAATAATCGGGAAGGTACAATCCAAAAAGAAAGCAAGGTATTCTCATCTCTTTGACATACTAGGTACGTACGTAAATTTTGAGGGAAAATTTTCATAAGGAGGGGAGATTGTGAGATCCCGAATTTTATGAAATAAAAGTATTCAAATTTTCTATTGCGGTAAATACTTAAATTGATAAAAGTTTAAAGTTAAGGGTGATATTTGAAAAATTTTCAAAGTAAGCAAGTTGTTATAAAATATTCGTTGTGTCGGGAAATATTCGTTTGGTCGAGGAATATTCTTTTTATCGAGGAATATTCGTACGAAGACACAATCATTGGTGGACCCCACAACGGAAGTATTGTCGTAGTTAAAAAACGAAAGAAATATCTTTTTATAAAAATAACGGCAAAAGTTTTACCATTAAACTGTTGAACTACCCAGTAGTAAAAGTACAGTAATATGCGTGGTTGTATAGTAGTACACGGTATTGATTATTGATGCTTACATGAGAAGTCACTCAGTTATACTCAATTATTGCTACAGTAATTGTTGCATCATATCTCTCATATTATTGATTCAATTATTGTCACAGTATCATTTGCATAATATTTTATATTATTAAATCAATAATTGAGACTAAAAAGTTATTTATATTATTATTTTCAATATTGACAATGTCTAGAAGTTTTGTCAAGGAGAGATTTGGTCACCTAATTGCATGCAAATAGGGAGAAATCCTTATCGGAAAGCCCCCTTTTTTCTTGAGAATGATCTGGTTGTTAAATATTGTGAGTTATAATATTAATGACGAATAAGTTCGTGTTGATTAAAGATGAAATTGATAGTTCCATTGTGTTGGGATTATTAGTATTAGTGGAAATCGACATTTATTTCGATAATAATTGATGTCTGGAAGTTATATTGACCAATCGGGTAATTAATCGGATAAATGAGCAATTAATTGCTATTAGTAGTACTCACTATTCTGTTAAATAGTGTGACAATAAATGTAATGAGGACTCCATTGAGTGTGGATATTGTCTAGATGACAATATTCTTATTAAAACACTCAATTAATTGCTCATTTATTCGATTAATTACCCGATTTATCAATATAACCCCCAGACATCAATTATCATCGGAATAGATGTCATTTCCATTAACACTAATAATCCCAACACAATGGAACTATCAAATTCATTTTTAATCAACACGTAACTTATTCATCATTAATATTATAACTCACAAAATTTAACAACCTGTGTCGCTCCTGTGAAAGAGGGCTTTCGATAAGGATTTCCTTTGTAATTAGATGACTAAACCTCTCCTCGATGTAACTTAGACATCAAATATTGCAATTTAATAATATAAATAACTTTTGTCGCCTCAATTATTGATTTAATAATATAACATATTATGCAGATGACATCGTGACAATAATTGAATCAATAACGAGAGAGATATGAAAAGCAATTATCGCACTAATAATCGAGTATAATCGAGTGTCTCTTCAACGAAGCATCAATAACCAACATTTGCTACTATTACGCCAGACATTATACTTTTACTACAAGGTAGTTCAACAGCTTTAAGGGATCACCGTTATTTTTATAAAAGATAATTCTATCGCTTTCTTATTTAATAATACTTCGCTAGGGTCCACTAATGATCGGATTGTCCATTGTATTGAATATTCCATGTTAAACCGAATATTCCCCGACCAATCGAATATTTTATAACCACTTGCTTACTTTGCAAAATTTATAAATATTACCCACAACTATAACATTATATTATATCCATACCATAATATTCAAAAATATATTTCAAAAGAAATTAATCTTTATTCATAAAAGTTGGGGTCTTACATATATGGTTGGTATATGTGATTATATATGTGTATTGTTTGTGGTTAAGGATTGAGGATTGATCAGATAAGTTGTAACATTAGCAAACCCTATTGTTATGTTAAGAACTTTGATGTTAAGTTAGTAAACCCTAACAATTGTTAAGAAACCCTAATTCTAGTTCTGGAAACCCTAATTTCAGTTCCGGAAATCTGAAACCCTAATCGGGAATATCAAAACCCTAAATTGGGAGCTCAAATGCTAAGTATAAAACCCCAAGGGTTAATATTTATGGAATATATGTGAAAAGACTAAATTTCCCTTCAAAATGTAAGGTCAATTACCAAAATAACCTTAGTGAGTGCAAAATGACTAAAATGCCCTTTTAATTAACTTTTAAGTAAAAGATATCATCAAATCTTGTGAGTCACCACTTTGGATATTGCCATGGGATAAAAATCTTCCCATATCAGCCAACAAGTGCCACCTTGCAAGACTTGTATACATTGAATCAAAATCAACCTTAAAAGTTATGTAAATAACTCACTTTACTTTTCAAGTTAACCAAGACCTTCTCTCTATAACTTTTCGAAATATGGGAGTGAAAGTGAGTGATAAGTTAAGCTAATATCAAATCTCAGCAAGCCAAGAACAGATCATGAGGACAGAAATCAAAGATTGAAGCAAAAGAGGTATAAACCTTAAATCTATGTAGATCTTTAATATTTATGTTAATGTTGTGTTTTGATGTTTAGAGTGGTGTTAGAGGATGTTATTTAGTGATCTATGATGTTACATCATGGATCCATAACATCTAGATGCAAGAAAATAGAGTTTTAAAAATCAGACTATGAACCCTAGTTTTGAGGTCTGACAGCCATATGTCAGGGCCTCTAGATCTCTGTGTGTTAGATGTTATGTTATGTTAGTGTTATAGATCTGTTCTCTGCCATGAGAAAAGTAGACTGGAAGTGGAATCAAGTCCATACCATGTCTAGATCTCAAGATATGAGTGGTCAAACATGATTGACCATCCATGGGAATTAGAATTTGGACAACCCAGAAATTTCCCAGAAACCCAGAAAGACTGACAGTGACTTTTGAGGCCTTTGATCTTGCAGTGTTTAAGTAGTTAGGCTATGTTAATGTTTGGGTTTTGTAGTCTGACATATGGACTACACAATCATGCCATTAGAACACCCAGATCTTGCACAGAATCAAAATTATAGATGGTCAAAGTAGGGTTGACCAACTACCTTATGAGTTTTCTGCAAAACCCAGAATTTCTCAAGAACAGTTTACCGACAAAGTTTAACTGGCTCAAATCTTGAGTTTCTGATGTAGTTAGACTAATCTAGTGTTGTATTGTTGTTCCTTGACATACATACTACAAGATCGAACCATTTAATCACACAAACAAAGCCCAGGAATCAAAGATTTTAAGCTCCAAAGTAGACACGTGACACTGTTCTTCATTTCTGGGAAACCTAGAAAATGAACAACAACCTCTGACAAGTTTTGATGGGCTTGTATCTTTTTGTTGTGATGTTGTTTAGGTATGAAACTTGTTTGGGGTCGTAGTATTACATCAATAATACAACACTAACACCATTACCAGCCTAGAAAACATAAAGATTATAGATCTAAGTGTGGTCAAACAAGGTACCCTGCACACTGACTTAGCATGTTCTTTAATGCTCAAGAACACCTATAGCGACAGTTTTGTCGCTATAGACCCCTTTAGCGACAGTTTATATATAAATTAATTATTTTGATTTAATAATTAGAATAAAATGAATAATAATTATGAAAAATTCATAATTAATTTGTAAAAATTATTTTAAAGCATAATAATGGATTTTTAATAATTTTGAATATATTTCATTAATATTTTAATATTTTTAATTATTAATGATATTTAATTTATTTAATTATTATATTAAATAAATTACTTAAAATGATATAAATATTTTAAAAATCATTTAAAAATATATTAAAGTGTTAGAAAATATTTTAAGTTATTTTGAATGACTTTTAATATTTTGTGATAAATTTTATTAATAAATTAATATTAATGATAATTAATTTATTTAATAGTTATATTAAATAAATTATGGAAAAATAGTTTTAATGTTTTAAAAATCATATACAAATGATTTAAAGGTTATAAAAATGTTTTAAGTTATAAAACATAACTTTTGATATTTTGTCATGAAATATATTAATATTTTAATATTAATGGCGAGTTATTTAATAATGGTTTTAAATGTTTTAGAATCATTTAAAGATGATATTAAGGTATTAAAAATACTTTGAGATATTATAAATAACTTATAATATTATAACCGTAATTTTGTAATTTAAGTTTTTAATATTTATTTCGATTGAATAAATATTTTTTTCGATGAATTAATTATTAGATTAAATAATTAATTGATGAAGTTGTGATAGATTAATTTAATTATATGTGTTATATTTATTAATTTAATAATGGAGAATTTTTATTATTCAAGTATGTGATTATGTGAGCTTATCAATTAAAAGAAATATTTAATAAGCTATGTTATTTTAATTAATTTAATTATTAATTAGAGATTTAATAATTTGACATTATTAATCAAAGAGAATTTGAATTATGTGACTATGTGTATTAATGAGAAATTATTATATTTTATTTAAAGTAAATTAAATAAGATATTAGATTTATTTTATATGGATGTGACATTATTTAAACTATATGATAATGATTTATTAAATTAAATGATTTTAAACCCCATTCTTGCTAGCCAAACATGGCACTAAGAGAGGTTGGGAAGGAATTACCCATGATAGGTAATCGACCTCCATCACGCGCAAGAGATCAATTTACCTTATGTATTAGTATACGCCTTTTTTCTTTTCCTTATTATTTCTAAGTCGACAAAGTTTAACAGAGAGAGTTTGAGAAAGTTTGAGAGATTGGAGAGAACTCTCGTGATTGAGGTAGAGAGATTTGTCATTTTATTTAATCTACGCATTGGGTAATTCTCTTCAACCCAAATTCTTATTTTACGCCTTTTAAGTTTTCATAAAATGGCTTTCATACTTTTGTGAGTCTCTCAGATTTGGGAAATTCTTTGTTATGAGAATATATGTAATAATTCGAGTCAGATGGTATGTTGTATATATATATATATATATATATATATATATATATATATTGTGTGTTTCCATATCATCAATTTCATAAGATTACAACGTATGATTATGGCTTGTTATTTCAAAAATTTACAGAGTACGTGATATGGCCATATGGCCTTATACGTGATTTTTATATGTCAAATATAATTTATTTTGCAAAATTCACACATTGATATGATTATGCATGTTAAAATGAACAAAATGAAACTTGAATGGTTGGATTTGGCTTTATATAATGAATCCGTAGCATTAAAATCCATGTTTTTGTTCAAGAACTTCAAGAACATCAAGAACAGTCCAATTTGCATGCTTTAATTCTGTGATTATGTGTTTTAATGGGTGAAAATCACTCCATAGATGTTAAGTATTGATTATTTATGAATTATAGCATGTGGGTATGTCTAAATTGTGTAAAAATAAGTTGATTGAAATTTTAGTCGTGTTCGCAATTTTCATGAATCAGTAAATCGAATCGAGTCTCAGTCTGCAACGCCAACTCCTAGTTCTTTTTCTGCCGCACCGCCACAGCGCCACCGCACACCAAGTGTCGTCAAGTGTCCCACCAAGAATAGCTACCAAGCCAACTGCATAAGCCAGCTAAGAGTTAAAGATAAAAGTGGCGCCGCAAATACCACTTAGCAGATTGTCTTAAAAATGTAAATTTTAATGTTCAAGTATAGAAATGAGTTAGTGACCTAGTCTAATGAATATAAAAACTTGTTAGACATATAATGAGATATTAAAATGAGTTTTTACCAAGTCAAGAAGACAATTACATGTTATTTGAATCGTTGATTATGTAATTAACTTGTTGTTCGTGTAGTATTATATTATGTGAAAACAAGTATGGTAATTGACTAAGTATGGTCATGAAGTCGAGATTAGACAAAGAATAACTTATGATGTTTAGTACGTTATTATCGATCGGTATTGTGAACGTAATTGATATGTAGGATTTAATTCAAAGAACGAGTTTGTTTAAGTGTAATCTACGCATTTGAGGCAAGTTTCTAAACCTTATCTTGTTACATCGAGCAAGTTTTCTAACTCTACATTTACGCTGAGCAAGTTTCTTACCCTAAACTTTCGTTGAGCAAGTTTCCTAACCTTACTTGTTATCGTTATATAAATTGATTAATTCCTCTTTCGATATTGAGCAAGTTCTCATTATTATCGATCAAGCTCGTCTTGGATATTAAAGTTTATTAATCTTCAAGCATGATGTTGTTATACAATAATTATTCTATCAGATACCTTTTGAGATGTTATTCAAGTTAAATATTCATTTACTGTTAAACCTTATTAGACTAGCGAAACCTTATTGATTCGACAAGTCCATAGTTGATGAGCATTCTAAATTTTAAAATTCCTTGATGAATTATCCAAACCAAACTTCCTTTGGTGCGGACTTGAATGTCAAATTGAGATGAACAACCCTGTATAGGGGATTATTTACGCTTTAGCGTTAAGATATTGTGCACAGTATGGTACTAAGGGTTGATCCCCCTAAGTACGAGAAGAAGAGTCCATAGTCTTATGACTGTTAAAGGTTTCAAGTAAAAACACTTGACAACCTAGGACATAGTTCAAGGTCTTATGACCTCGTAATTTCTTTTTGATTCTTGTTATCCATTCTTGATTCAAAAGTCGAGCTTTATATCGGGTTATTATTTCTCTCGCATGTTATTATTCATTGCTATTGTATATATGTGGGCAATCGTGCTCACTCTTCGTAATAATAACATTGCGCTTAAGAAAGAAAGAGCGCATTTAACCTTCCACTAGTAAGGGCAAGGGCAAGCTTAGCAAGTAATGAAGACTGTTTTATTATTGTGGTTATGTGATGTAATTAGAATTGATGTTACTAAGACTTATTTGTTTATGTTTTTCGCACAGATGTTTTAAGGTTAGAGTAACCTGGGATTTATTATTATTCAGTTGATGTAACCCCATAAGGGGAGAGATTTTATTATTATTTCTATATATTGTATGGTTTGCAATTTATTTACGGGTAGATAGATAGATGATGTTTGTACAGTGAACACCAAATCCTGTGGAAATGGAAGTACCGGATTTGGGGGTGTCACAGGTTGGTATCAAAGCTGTAAGGTTATGAACCTTAGGTGGGGGAACAACCTTAGGTAGTAGCCTTGTAGGAGATCGAGAACATAGTAGTGGTAAACTCTTATCGAGTTCTAAGAAATGAATTTCTAAATTCATCAAGATAATAAAAGACTTTATGTGCTTATGTGTTAATCTATGTGTTCGCTAGCACGGATTAGTAACTAAAACTTAAAATTTTGTTGTCAAGGATGTCGGATGTTGGAGGAGCTAGTGAGCTTGGGAGGAGGAACCCCGATTACCTATAGAGGAGGAGCCCCGAGACATTCATGTCGTCGTGGAACAACTTGTGTACAGAGAGAGCCATCTCCGCTGATCATTGTTGTTGGTCGAGCATGAGCTTGAGATGATCAGATCAGAGGAGGATCCCGAGGAAGAAGAAGAAGAAGAGGAAGAAGAGGAGTTCCCACCCAACTCCATTGATGCAGAGATGTATGATGCACTCTATGATCGTAATGTAGAGTTGCAGGATATCGTTTCGGGATCCGATCGAAGCAGGCGGTTAGTCGCCAGATTACTATTGAAAGCGAGAGGGATAGAGAGATTGTGACTTCACACACGCTTAGGAAACGTGGAGTGGGATCTCGTTCACGAGAAGGGTCAAACCGAGGATAAGTCCGCGTAAATAGAGAAGTTAAAGAAGGATCTCAAGGAGAGCTCAGAGAGGCTTGCCATAGCAAGAGGAGGGTCGGGTACGAGAGTCACGTCATCACGCCGATCGTGAAGTAAGATGATCGCTGTAAGAAAGCTAAACTTGAGGAGACGACTTTACACTACAAAATGCAATGGATGCTGTCCAAGATCGAGTCAGGAAGTATCCAATCCAATTTGTGGATCTACCATCATATATGCTAGATCGCAGAACGATGTGCCGCATCATGGAGGAGGAACGTAGTAAGGCCATCCAGCGCCTTAACAGACAGTGATAATATTAGTTTAAATATGTGAAACTATTTGACAGTTAATGATGTAAATTCCGATATGTTTATAAATAAAGGAATATTGTGATGTTTTAAATCCTGTAGATTCTTTATCTCGGGATAGTTGATGTAAATAGCAATGATGCTATCTTATGATGTAAAGACTTTTGAATTAAATGAAATGTCAAAGTTTATTTGAAGTAATGTGTTAAGTGAGTTATGATTAAATGTTTAGTTAAGTCTTAAATGTTTTAGAGATTGAGTAAAGATCTAATAAGCGTATATTCTTAACAAAAATATGCCGCCTAAGAAACAAAATCGCCAAGAAGCCCGAAGAAGGGTCAACAAACAATAACAACGACGCCAATGCTAACTCCGCTCAAAGAATTGGTAAACCTTTAGCCGAGCACTTAATAATCAACCCCAAGCTCCACCAAATACTTGTTTAAGGACTTCAAGGCGGTGGGACCGCCAGAGTTTAAGGGTTCCATAAACCCAATCGAAGCTCAGACCTGGGTAATGGAGATGGAGAAGGTGTTCGATGTTGCTAGGGTAAGGGAAGATCAGAAGACTGCTTATGCAACGTTTATGCTGAAGTCCGAAGCCAGCTATTGGTGGCAGGCAAACAAAGTGAGAGGAGGTGAAGGTGTAATATCCTGGGAGAGATTCAAAGAGATGTTTTTCGAGATGTATTTCCCGGCTAGTTCACAAAATCAGATGGAGGTTCAGTTTCTAGAGTTAAAACAAGGGAATATGTCAGTAGCTGATTATGCGACAAGGTTTAATGAGTTGGCTAGGTTCGCCACGTACCAAGTACATACCGATGAGAGGAAGGCGAGACGATTTGAGCAGGGACTGAAGCCCTGGTTGTATAGCAAAGTGTCAATGTTCCAATTGAACACTTTTGCTGGAGTGTTAGAGAAGGCCATACTCGCTGAGGGTGGAAGCGATGCAGTAACGAAGTATAATCAGGAGCAGAAGAAGAAGAAGAAGAGTGAGAAGGAAGGTAATAACAAGACTGGTGGGAGTAGCACTGGGGGTAATCACAATCGTAAGAGGAAGTGGTCCGATAATTCATTTACGGAAGTCAACAGGGGGGATGTAAGAAGAAGATTGAACCTGCCCAACTCGGAAAAAACTCATATGGGAGCTTGCTTAAAAGGGAAACGAGTGTGCTACAATCAGGTCGAAGGCCACATAGCACCAAACCGTCCGAACCCAAAGAAGGGTGCCTGTTTCACATGTGGCTCAAAGGACCATCTTGCAAGAGATTGTCCTAAGAAGGATCGGAGGGACGAAGTTCAGAGGAAATAGAGGAAATATCGGTGGAAGCACTCGACAACAATCGCAAAGACCAACCGCAACCAACCGATCGATCGCCGTAACATTCAATACGACAAAGGTAAGACGCAGCATGCAGCCTCGCGATGTGGTGTCGTATCATTCCGATCAATAAAGTTAATGCTTATGTGTTATTTGATTCGGGTGCTACTTGTTCATTTATATCCAATGACTTTGCTAAGAACTTAGAATTGCTTAAGGACGAAGTTAGAATACCCCATGAACATAGAAATTATGTAAATAGAGAAATTATCCTCAAGTAAGTATGTGCACAAGAACTATAGAGTAGATATTAAGGGTAATATCATGAACGAGATCTTATCCCTATTCGACTTGGAGAATTTGATGTTATTTTGGGTATGGATTGGTTATCTAATTTTGGGGTGGTAATCGATCGCCAGAAAGAAGCGATAACCTTATGACTCCGTCAAAGGTTGTGTTTTATGGTAGCAAGTCGCCTAGACAAGCGAAGTTGTCTAACGATGATGCAAGCCAGAGATTGTTAAGACAAGGCTGTGTAGGATATCTAGCTTACATAGTCGATAGTCGTAAAGAGAATCCAAAAATTGATGAGATTCCAAAGGAGAGATTTCGCAGACGATTTTGGATGATTTACGGGACTTCCTCCAGATAGAGCAGTTGAATTCAAGTATCGATTTGGCTCCGTGAACGGCCCCAATATCGAAGGCACCGCATCGAATGGCACACGTAGAGAGATGAAAGAACCGATGGTCCAACTACAAGAATTATCGACAAAAAGTATATTCAACCAAGCGTATCACCTGGGGGCGCTTTTTGATTTTATTTGTGAAAAAGAAGGATGGGACGACGCGCCTCTGCATCGACTATATAGAGAACCGAATAAGGTCACGATTAAGAATAGGTATCCATTACCGCGAATCGACGACTTGTTCGATCGCTTAAAGGAGCAAAATATTTTTCAAAGATAGATTTGAGAAGTGGTTATCATCAACTCAAGGTGAGACCAGAGGATGTACCAAGACAAGCATTTAGAACACGATATGGTCACTACTGAATTTTTGGTAATGTCATTTGGTCTAACTAATGCTCCCGCAAAGATTTATGGGCTTAATGAATGGAGTGTTCAAGCCGCTTTTGGACAAATTCAGTAGTAGTATTTATAGATGACATTTTGGTATATTCAAAAACCAAGGAAGAACACGAAGAGCATTTGAGGTTGACATTAGAGACATTGAGAAGAGAGAAGTTGTATGCTAAGTTTTCAAAATGTGAATTCGGATTGAAAGAGTACAATTTCTTGGACATGTGATCGATAGAGACGGAATTTGGTGGATCCTCCAAAGTCAAAGTTGTGATTAATCGGGATCACCAAAGACGCCGTCGAAGTAAGAAGTTTTCTTGGATGGGGTTATTATAGAAGATTTATTCAGATTTTTCCAAGATCGCAACTCACCGATTTAATTTGACTAGGAAATCGGTGAAATTTGTTTGGACGGAGAAGTGTGAGGAAAGCTTTCAAGAATTAAAGAGGAGGTTGAGTTCAAAGACTGTGTTATCTCTTCCTAGATGACACAGAAATTTTGTGGTTTATAGTGATGCATCGATAAAGGACTTGGTCGTGTGCTTATGCAGAATGGCAGAGTCATCACAGATGCGTCGCGACAACTGAAAGATTATGAGAAGGGGTATCCCACCCCTGACTTGGAGTTAGCTGCAGTAGTTTTTGCTTTGAAAATTTGGAGGCACTATCTCTATTGGGAGAAGTGTGAAATATATATAGATCATAAGAGTCTGAAATATATTTTTACACAAAAAGACTTGAACATGCGTCAAAGAAGGTGGTTGGAGTTAATTAAGGACTACGATTGTGAGATTTTATACCATCCGGATAAGGCAAATGTGGTGGCCGACGGCCTAAGTAGAAAAGGTCGGGAGAAATTGATGTTGTTGACCGCTCAGGAGGAGCTAATTTTAGCAATGGAGAAGCTAGAATTGGAAGTGAAGTATCCTATGGAGATTGACGAGAAGTCGCTCCAGATGCAAGTCGGTACAACTCATCGGATAAAGTTAAGGAGGCTCAACTTCGTGACTAAGAATGTGAGAAAGTGAAGAAGAAGATATCTCAAGGACCGAACCTAGATTCAAAATAGACAAGTGAGGGACTACTAAGATTTGAGAGCGTAATTTGGGTACCGCCAGCATTCAGAGATTAAGGAAGAAATTTTGAGCGAGGCTCACAACTCAAGATATTCGATTCACCTCGGTAGCACCAAGATGTACCAAGATCTTCGACAACACTTTTTGGTGGCCAAATTTAAAACGAGAGGTTGCAGAACGTGTGTGCCAAATGCCCGATATGTCGAAAGTAAAAGCAGTAACATCGAGACCGAGTGGATTGCTACAACCTTTAGAGATTCCAAATGGAAATGGGAACATATTACGATGGATTTCGTGGTTGGCCTACCGACGACTCGTAAAAGGCTACGACGCAAAGATGGGTTATTGTTGACCGATCGACAAAATCGCACACTTCCTTCCGATCAAAATCGATTCAACCTAGATCGGTTGGCAAGGTTATATGTGAAAGAGATTATTTCAAGGCACGAGTTCCGGTGTCAATTGTTTCGATAGAGATCCGCATTTTACGTCGAACTTTTGGAAACGTCTATAGAATGAATGCATGGGTACAAAGCCATGAATGAGCACACAACATATCACCCTCGCATGTGATGGATGAGTGAAAGAACAATTCGTACATTTGAAGATATGTTAAGAGCTTGTATAATGGATTTTAAAGGAAATTGGGATGACCATTTACCGCTTGTAGAGAGTTACATAACAACAAAGCTACCACGCTAGTATTGGAATGCCACCTTATGAAGCGTTATACTAGAGAAAGTGCGTAACTCCACTATATTGGGATGAAGTCAAAAGACAATTACTAGGACCGTAATTGGTACAACAAAAAAAGCAGAGATAGTCAAAGTGATTCGAGCGAGATTGATAAAGCAAAGACCCAAGACAGATGTAAGAAATATACCGATCCACACCGTAAAAATGTTGAGTTCGAAACCAGTAGTTATGTGTTCTTAAAGGTCTCTCCTGGAAGGAAAGATCGATTCGGAAAGAAAGGGAAATTGAGCCCAAGATTCATGGACCCTTTGAAGTTTTGAGAAGGGTCTGAGAAGTTGCTTATGAGGTAGCTTTTACCTCCATCTCTAGAGAATGTCCACAATGTTTTCCATATCTCACCCCCACGACCCTACAAACCCGATTACAAGCACGTGATTCAATATGAACCCCTACATTTTGACAAAGACTTATCTTACGTAAGAAATTCCTGCTCAAATTGTTTAATCAAAAAAGAACAAGTTCGAGAAATAAAGTAATACCTTCGTTAAGGTAATTTGGAGGAACCACAACGCTGAAAAAGCTTCGTGGGAACTCGAAGAGAATATGATAAAGAATTATCCTCATTTATTTACTTAGATTGTTATACGCGATTCGGGGACAAAATCTTTGTAGGGGGGGGGAGAATGTAACGGACGATTTGTTTGAAAGTTATGATTCGGGGATGTAATCCTTTTAAGAGGGGAAAGATGTGACAACCGTAATTTTGTAATTTAATTTTAATATTTATTTGATTGAATAAATATTTTTTGATGAATTAATTATTAGATTAAATAATTAATTGATGAAGTTGTGATAGATTAATTTAATTATATGTGTTACATTTATTAATTTAATGTGGAGAATTTTATTATTCAAGTATGTGATTATGTGAGCTTATTCAATTAAAAGAAATATTTAATAAGCCTATGTTATTTTAATTAATTTAATTATTAATTAGAGATTTAATAATTTGACATTATTAATCAAAGAGAATTTGAATTATGTGACTATGTGTATTAATGAGAAATTATTATATTTTATTTAAAGTAAATTAAATAAGATATTAGATTTATTTTATATGGATGTGACATTATTTAAACTATATGATAATGATTTATTAAATTAAATGATTTTAAACCCCATTCTTGCTAGCCAAACATGGCACTAAGAGAGGTTGGGAGCAGTTACCCATGATAGGTAATTGACCTCCATCATGCGCATCAGTTTACCTTATGTATTAGTATACGCCTTCTTTTCTTTTCCTTATTATTTCTAAGTCTGACAAAGTTTAACAAAGAGAGAGTTTGAGAAAGTTTGAGAGAGATTGGGAGAAACTCTGTGATTGAAGTAGAGAGATTTGTCATTTTATTTAATCTACGCTTTGGGTAATTCTCTTCAACCCAAATTTTATTTTACGCCTTTTAAGTTTTCATAAAATGGCTTTCATACTTTCGAGAGTCTCAGTATTTGGGAAATTTTGTTGTTATGAGAATATATGTAATAATTGAAGTCAGTATGGTATGTTATATTTATATATATATATGTGTATTTCCATATCATCAATTTCATAAGATTTAAAACGTATGATTATGGCTTATTATTTCAAAAATTTACAGAGTACGTGATATGGCCATATGGCCTTATACGTGATTTTTTTTAT
Organism: Panax quinquefolius; assembly: GCA_020205615.1. NCBI lineage: Eukaryota > Viridiplantae > Streptophyta > Magnoliopsida > Apiales > Araliaceae > Panax > Panax quinquefolius. The sequence continues at coordinate 81,864,100 of CM035158.1, forward strand.
ATGTCAAATATAATTTATTTTACAAAATTCACACATTGATATGATTATGCATGTTAAAATGAACAAATGAAACTTGAATGGTTGGATTTGTCTTTACAACGAATCCGTAGCATTAAAATCCATGTTTTTGTTCAAGAACTTCAAGAACATCAAGAACAAATTACCCAATTTGCATGCTTTAATTCTATGATTATGTGTTTTAATGGGTGAAAATCACTCCATAGATGTTAAGTATTGATTATTTATGAATTCTAGCATGTGGGTATGTCTAAATTAAATTGTAAAAATAAGTTGATTGAAATTTTAGTCGTGTTCTCGCAATTTTCGCTGAATTACGTAAATCGAATCGAGTCTCAGCCATGCACGCCAACTCCTAGTTCTTTTCCTAGTCAGCACCAAGTGTACGTAAGTAATAAGTGTCCCAAAAATAAAAGCCGTCACAAATCGCCAAGACCAAGACAAAGATAAAAGTGGAAGCAAAACAATACCACTTAGTGATTGTCCGTAAAATGCAAATTTTAATGTTCAAGTATAGAAATGAGTTAATGACCTAGTCTAATGAACATAAAAACTTGTTAGATATATAATGAGATATTAAAATGAGTTTTTACCAAGTCAAGAAGACAATTACATGTTATTTGAATCGTTGATTATGTAATTAACTTATTGTTCGTGGTAGTATTATATTATGTGAAAACAAGTACGGTAATTGACTAAGTATGGTCATGAAGTCAAGATTAGACAAAGAATAACTTATGATGTTTAGTACGTTATTATTGACTGGTATTGTGAACGTAATTGATATGTAGGATTTAATTCAAAGAACGAGTTTGTTTAAGTGTAATCTACGCACGAGGCAAGTTTCTAAACCTTATCTTGTTACATTGAGCAAGTTTTCTAACTCTACATTTACGTTGAGCAAGTTTCTTACCCTAAACTTTCGTTGAGCAAGTTTCCTAACCTTACTTGTTATCATTATATAAATTGATTAATTCCTCTTCGATATTCGAGCAAGTTCTCATTATTATCGATCAAGCTCTGTCTTGATATTAAAGTTTATTAATCTTCAAGCATGATGTTGTTATACAATAATTATTCTATCAGATACCTTTTGAGATGTTATTCAAGTTAAATATTCATTTACTGTTAAACATTATTAGACTAGCGAACCCTTATTGATTCGACTAGTCCATAGTTGATGAGCATTCTAAATTTCAGAATCCCTTGATGAATTATCCAAACCAAACTTCCTTTGGTGCGGACTTGAATGTCAAACTGAGATGAACAACCTCAGATATGGGATTATTTACGCTTTAGCGTTAAGATATTGTGCATAAAGATGGTACTAAGGGCTGATCCCCCTAAGTATTTAGAAGAAGAAGAGTCCATAGTCTTACGATCAATTAAAGGTTTCAAGTAAAAACACTTGACAACCTAGGATATAGTTCAAGGTCTTATGACCTCGTAATTTCTTTTGATTCTTGTTATCCATTCTTGATTCAAAAGTCGAGCTTTATATCGGTTATTATTTCTCTCGCATGTTATTATTCATTGTTATATTGTTATACTTGTGGGCAATCGTGCTCACTCTTGTCCGTAATAATAACATTGCGCTTAAGAACGAAAAAGAGCGCATTTAACCTTCCACTAGTAAGGGCAAGGGCAAGCTTAGCAAGTAATGAAGACTGTTTTATTATGTGGTTATGTGATGTAATTAGAATTGATGTTACTAAGACTTATTTGTTTATGTTTTCAAGACAGATGTTTTAAGGTTAGAGTAACTCTGGGATTTATTATTATTCAGTTGATGTAACCCATAGATTTTATTATATAAGGGAGAGATTTTTATTTATTATTTCTATCTATCAGTATGGTTTCATTATTTTATTTATGCAAGTAGATAGATAGATGATGTTGTTGTTAAAATGAACACCAAACTCGTGGAAATGGAAGTGTGTGTGATTTGTGGGGTGTATGGAGCTAGAAAGTGACCTGGAATGGTGAGATTTGAAATTGAATATGGCAAGAAGTTTAGAGCCTATTGTGAAGAAAATAAGAGACTTAGTATTAGGGAGAGAGCAGTAATGAAGAAAATAAAGAGATAAACTAAAGATAAGTTTGTAGGAGATGAATTAAGGAAATTCCTCAGCAAAAGTTAGAGAAAAGTAAAAATAGATTGCCTACATAATTTGGTGATATTAAGTTAATATTTTAAAAAGTAACGAAGTTAAGGATATTCATGAGTGACAAGATGATTGTTCCATTTAAGATAGTACTTAAACCAGAATCGGTTGTAGAAATGGTGAATAATCCAGAGGATATAATAGAGGAAGTGTCAGCGGAAGTAGTTTACAACAAAACATTTGAAGCTATAAAAGGCAAACCTGTGGTAGATTTAGAGAGTGCTCATGAAGAGTACCAAAGTTGGAGTTAAGTGAAGAGGGAGACTAAAGTTCAGATGAGGCTTATATAGAGCCAGAAGGAGGGACAACAGAAGAAGAAGTTAGAGTAACAATAAAAGAGAAACAAATGTATAGGTTTTAAATAGTAGCTGGAGAAATTATGTATATCCGCAAGAGGACTGATCAATAGTATTAAAGCTAATTTAAGAGAAGGGAATGAATAGCATGAGAGGTTAGGGAAACAGATGGCAGTAGAGGAACTGTAGTTTGTAATACTATAGTGTTCCTAATGTAGGAATTCGTTGGGGGAAAAACTAGTGAAAATATATAAATCATTAGTTGGTCAGATATTTTTCTTTGAGAATATAGAATATATATATTATTAGTTGAATATATAACTATCTATACTTGAAATACACATTGTTATTTGCCAAATTAAATTGATTATTATGCTAATATTTAGTTAATTGTTATTTTTAGATAAATGGCAACACAAGGGAGAACACCAACAGAGATCGACGGGAACCAGATAGAGACAAATCCAACTCAACAGTTGGTAAACGTGTTACTATAAGCTTCACAATGGAGGTCAGGGAATCCACCAGAAGTTGAACCCAATACTTTAAGGATTACCTTAGACTTTTAATTAGCGGGACCATCAGAATTGAAGGGGACCGATGAATCAGGGAATGAAGCATTAAGACAGTGTCAAAAGAAGAAAGATTGTAAAAGCAAAAGGGATGTCACTTCTCCAAATAACTCTAAGAAAGAGGGAAATAGTAGCGCTAGTCAAAGGAGTGAAGGTTGTCGTATTTGTGGGAAGAAGAACGGAGGGGTATGTATTTTTAGGTGGACTCAATGTTTTACTTGTGGAAACATTGGGCATTATTCAAATAGTTGCCCACAGCAGAAGCATAGTAGGAATAATAAGATAAATGGGATTAAGTGTTTCAATTGCGAGGTGGAGGGACACATTGCAAAATTTTGTCAAAAAAAACCAGAAAACATAACCTAAGGGGAAACCAAGGCCTTAAATCCAAACCAGCTGGTGAAGGGAGCTGAAACGTATAAAATGAAAGTTTGATTTTAAAATATTTGTAATAGTAAGAATGTTAGGATAATATCTTGAAAAGTTTATGTGAATACATACATATGTACAGAAGAAGTTACAACTTTTGTATAACTTATGTAATAATAGTAGATTTCATCTTTTTAATTACATGATTAAGGGATATGTACATTATATAGTAATAGTGGTAAGATGAATTGAAATGTAATCTATAAAACTTGTTAATATATAATAAATATATTCTAAATTGGGAATGTAATTGAAATTTTTTTAAAGAAAAGGGAATAATTATGCACTAAATATGTTTATTTATGGTAGAACATAGGTTAACAATAAGCCTAAAGTATTTTGGAAGATACAATAAAAGATTTGAGTGAAGTTTTATTCCATAATAATAAAAGATGATGATTAGTGATTGTATTCTTTTGGTCAAGAAAATTGGTGAAGGATAGAAGTCTGTTAGGAAAGGAAGTAAAGATGATTGAAGATATTTTATATCCAAAGTATGAAATTAGCAGTGGATTGGACAATCATGGTAGAAGAAATTGTTTAAATAAAACATTAGGATCAATGATAAGAGGTGAACAAAGTTAGAGATAAATTTGATAAGTAAAGAAATGATCTAAAGATGTCATTATTTCTAGTCGTGGTAAAGTAATTCAAGTTAAGAAATGAATTAGTTGTATCTAGAAATACGTTGAAAGAAAAGTTAAAATGGAATAATTAAATTCCATAAGTATAGATAGTATCTTAGTTGAGACATATGAAGGAGGAAACATTTAGAAATAATATTAAAAGTTTAATGAAAGAAAGAGGTACTGATAAAAGATTTTAATAAATTTAAGATTGAGATAAGAGTTTCAACTAACTCTATCCAGAAGCTACTAGTTATAGGAAAAGGCCACTAGAAGGGTGAAAAATAAAACTGAGAGAAATCTTGAATAAAATAATAGATAGAGATGGGGTAATAAGATATAAAGAAAGAATTTGAGGCAAATTAATAAGAGGGAAGGCACCAAAGCCAGAATTTTCGTAGGGACGCCGAGTTGGTCGATTGCAAACTGATAAGTACCATTGTGAGATGCTATGGTTGAACCATGGAGGTCACAATTTGGTAAAATATTATGGTTAAAATACCAAGAAAGTTACAAGGTAGTATCATAACTGAAGTATGAAGAAAATATAATACCAAGGGTATAAAATATAAGATAATAAGACAAAGAGGGCTAAAGTTAAAGAGGGATAGGGTTAGAATTAATATTAAAGGAGAAATTTGAGTTCAAGTAAGTTAAGATAAGGATAAACAGCTATAGAGAGTTTTAACCTGCCAAATAGTCGAGGGTAAACGACAAGTAAGGAAATGAATAGGTAAATGTTCTATGTGTTTAACGATTAAATTTAAACACAAAAGTTAAGTGTGTTGATAATTTTTTATAAATTTTTGAATAAAGAATGGACCAAGATTCGTGATATAAAATCTTATAAGGAGGGGAGAATATAATAATTCAAAATTTTTATGATTCTTAATTTTGCATTAAATACGGGACTATGTTCCCTAAAGAAAATTATGAGCCATGATAAGTTAAATAAAGCTTAGGCTGAGCCCAGAATTTGATTTTATTCTTGAATGGAATTAAGATTAAAATAAAGGTCTAACGATAGACATAAAAGTAAGTATACAATGATTATGATTCCGTGGACGAAATCTTTATAAGGAGGGGAGAATGTAAGGACCCGAGAATTTAGGCAATTATTAAAATATTGATTGATTGAATAAAGGTTTAATAATAAGACTGGAAATTGTGTATGGATTTGAAATTTTGTAAAGGGATTGTAAGGATTTAAAATTTTTGTGATAAGACTTATATGGTTGGTGTATGTAATTATATATGTGTACTGTTTGTGGTTAAGGATTGAGGATTGATCAGATAAGTTGTAACATTAGAAAACCCTAAAGTTATGTTAAGAACTTTGATGTTAAGCTAGTAAACCCTAACGATTCTTAAGAAACCCTAATTCTAGTTCTGGAAACCCTAATTTCAGTTCCGGGAATCTAAAACCCTAATTGGGAATATCAAAACCCTAAATTGGGAGCTCAAATGCTAAGTATAAAACCCCAAGGGTTAATATTTATGGAATATATGTGAAAAGACTAAATTGCCCTTCAAACTATAGGGAAAATGTAAGACCCCGAATTTTATGAAATAAAAGTATTCAATTTTTCTATTCAGTAAATGGTTAAATTGATAAAAGTTAAAGTTAAGGGTGATATATGAATTTTTTTTCAAAATACACAAGTGGTTATAAAATATTCATTGTTGTCGGAGAATATTCGTTTGGTCGTGGAATATTCTTTTCGTCGGGAATATTAAATGACGACGCCACGCAGATCATTTGTGGGCCCCATAATGTAATAAGCGCCGGATGGAGAAAAGCGACAAATTTGAGTTTTTATAAATAATCTTGGCGTGTAATCGTTACATTAACAATGTTGGAATACCGGTTGGTAAAGTAAAGTAATACGCTGTTGTACAAGAGTTACATACCAGTATTACGATAGATTTTTTCAATTATTGATTCTTACGTGAGAAGGCACTACTCAATAATTGTTACTGAGAATTCTTATTCAATATTTTATTTTATTGATTCAATAATTCTTTGTGTTGATATTTTATTATTGTTGTTCAATAATTATCACGCGCATGATTTTCCATTATCGGATCAATAATTCATATTATTTGAATAATACTATTAGATAGCATTATTGGCAATGTCTAGAAAGTTACGTCGAGGAGAGGTTTGGTCACCTAATTGCGCGCCAAGAGAAGGAGAAATTCTTATTGAAAGCCCCTCTTTCCAGGAACTACCTGGTTGTATAAATGTGATTCGTAATATTGTTTGTGAATAATTAATTATTGATTCATATGATAAGAAAATATTTATTTGATGTGGATATAAATGATGGATTTATTTATGTGGTTATAAGTGAAGGAATTAATGATGAGGTGTTTTATCAAGATTTGTCGAAATGGAGAACAAAATATGGGATTTTCGAGAAAAATTAGTTTATTACTTGATTTTGTAAAATCCATAACTCTTTTGTGTATAATGAGTTAAGAGATGAGCCATATATCAAAAGAAAGCCCTAGAAGTAAGCTAATCTGTAGAAATTTGAATCACCCAAAAATTCTTTGTAGATATTTCGTGGTGAAATTTTGAATGAAATCTGGTCCGAAGGACTAATAGTCCGAAAAATCGTTGTTCTTCACTATATTGCGTGAGTTATAAATTTTGATCCGACCGTTGGATCGTTGTAATTTTTGGATATGTTATACATATATAAGTTGAGTATATGTCCACAAATTTTGAACCGTTAAAATGAACGTATGATTTGTTATGAATTTTAAGAGGTAAATCGATTCTAAATTAGGTTTTGGTGGAAAATTCTAGAATTGAGTGGGCCCCACTCTTGGTTGTTGGGGAAGATGGCTGATTTTTGGTGGGTGGAATAGTAGCGAGTAAAGCCATCGTAGCAAAAAAGTCAAGTCCGCTTGGTACGGCTAACATTTTCCTATAAATAGAGGGCTAAGTTAGAATTGAAAATCACACCAGAAACATAAGTTTTCTCTCTTTTTCTCTCTAGATTATTGAGTGTATTTTGTGAGTATTTAGATACTTGGTGAGTTGATATTCATCAGTGCAAGTTTCCTTCAGCGTCATATCCGATATCCAGTCAGAAGTGCTGCTCTTTTGAGGTAAGGGATAGTAAGGGATGTTATTTTCTTCTCAGATGATATTATTTCTTCAATATCATTATGCTGAAATGTTGATCTGAAGTTTTTATCAAATTTGGAACTTTTTCATGTCGGGGTTACTATTCATGAGTTACTATTCATGGGTTACTATTCACGAGTTACTATTCACGAGTTACTATTCATGAGTTACTATTCACGAGTTACTATTCACGAGTACTATTCATGAAGCGTGAAGATGTTTTTTTGTGGAATTTCTATCTTTTGGTGTCGGAGTTACTATTCACGATATCAAGACTATTCACGATATCAACACTATTCACGAAATCTAAGACTATTCATAGAAAAATGAAAATTTTTCTTTTCGACTAAAATATCTATTCTGGATACTAGCTTTGATTGCATCCATGTTTTGATCATTCTTGAATTTTACACCACTATGATTATTTTGAGGTTTTTTTGGATGTATAGATTGAGAGTTATGAATTTTATGAGAAAAGACTATTTTAAAAGTAATCGCTTATAACTCCTTGCGGTTAACTCCAAAATTGATGAAATTTTTATTGAGAGTACATCTATATAATATCGATGTACTGTACTGTGAATTTCAAATTTTTGGATAAAAGTACAATTTATGATAAATGTTTAAATATTAAATTGGTTTTGGCCATATGAAAAATAGTAAATGAATTTTTAAAATTTCGAGAAAATATATGTTCAATATGGGACTATTTTATGCTAAATCCGTAAAAGAAATATTTTGGAACCGATTTGGTATTTTCATGAAAATGTTCTAGTTATGAGTAAATGAATTAAATATGTTATGTGAAGTAAGAAAATTAGAAAATATGATTTTATGGTTTGAGAATCATATATGAGGTATATGCAGATTTTTGATGAGGGTTTGGTTATTGGTGATGAAATTTTATGAGTTTGGCATTTTATGATGATTAAATGCATTAATTAGTAAAGTGTAAACAATTTAATTAAATTGTTTATAAGTTTAAGAAATGATTAAAATATTATTATAATATTAATAATATTAGATTATGAGATTTCTAAGTGATTTATAACATTTGGATTAAGGTGTTATAAATATGGATATGATTTGTTGATGAATATCTTTAGCTTTGTAGTGCAAAAGATGAATTATTGATGAATATCTTTGGCTCAGTAATGCAAAGATGACTTGTTGATGAATATCTTTGCTTTGTAGTGCAAAGATGAATTATTGATGAATATCTTTGGCTTGTAATGCAAAGATGACTTGTTGATGAATATCTTTAGCTCAGTAGTGCAAAAAAGATGAATTATTGATGAATATCTTTGGCTCGTGAATGCAAAGATGACTTGTTGATGAATATCTTTGCTACAGTAGTGCAAAAGATGAATTATTGATGAATATCTTTGGCTTGTAATGCAAAGATGACTTGTTGATGAATATCTTTAGCTTTGTAGTAAAAGATGAATTATTGATGAATATCTTTGGCTTCAGAATGCAAAGATGACTTGTTGATGAATATCTTTGACCAGTAGTGCAAAGATGAATTATTGATGAATATCTTTGGCTCGTAATGCAAAAGATGACTTGTTGATGAATATCTTTTGCTTTGTAAAAAAAAGATGAATTATTGATGAATATCTTTGGCTCGTAATGCAAAGATGACTTGTTGATGAATATCTTTAGCCTGTAGTGCAAAAATGAATTATTGATGAATATCTTTGGCTTGTAATGCAAAGATGACTTGTTGATGAATATCTTTAGCTTGTAGTGCAAAGATGAATTATTGATGAATATCTTTGGCTCGTAATGCAAAGATGACTGTTGTTGAATATCTTTGCTTTGTAGTGTAAAGATGAACTGTTGATGAATATCTTTGACGCGTGGTGCAAAGATGAATTTATTAGTATGATTATGAGAATGTGAGGCGTGATTTGGTATAACCATGATATTTGATGTTTCGTGTAAAGACAGTGATGAAAATTATCTTCGTCCGGATGAGAAGAGGAATTTAGAATCACAATTATGATTATGAGTTATTCATATAATTGTGGAAAGGAAACTGTTGATTGATGTTACAGGGATAAAATATTGTTGGTGGACTTTTAACGTGGAGAAGACAATAGACTTTATAGTCTATTTGACTCTTCTAATGGATTTTCATTCACGCAACTATGGTTGAAAAGTTTTATCATCTACCATATGTTCTAAATCTCGATTTATTCCGATGAAGACTATTGATAATTTATTTATCTTTAGTCATAATATTCTTTTTATCGAGCTAGTTGTGCTCACCCTTTTGTTTCACAATTCCTTTCAGGTAATAAAAGTGTAGCTGGGTCGAGCGGGGGATAGCAAGGGAATAGAGTGGTGGTCTATAGATGTTGAGGGTGAGGTGAATTTAACTTGGAAGGGTGTTTTGTCACTATCATACAAGATGTCTAATGACATACAACCTCGTGTTATCATAAGACATGGTTGTGCTCATCCACTTGCTGAGTATATTTACAAGCACTACCTATATAATCTTGGTGTTTGTTTGGAGTATAATACCCAATTAGAGACAGTGGAGATAATGATATGTCAAGAGAAGACTCACCATTGGGAAGAATATGATAGTAATCTTCTCGTTTTTCTTTGGGGTTTATTGGGTCAACCAAGGATAATTACTGGCCATATGATATCTACCATAACCTAAAAGCATGGCCTCCCATGTATGAAGGTTTCTTGAGCACTTCCCAAAGATTCTAATTTCTAAAACAGTTTTTATTTGTACCTTTATGTAAGGTGTCATGGTGACGTGTTATCCAAGTTGGTGTCGAGTTACGCTTAGTATATATTGGTATCCAAACTCACAAATATGTGTGTTGTTGTATTTTGCACGACAATTGTTGTAATAAAGTCAGTAGTTATTTCGTACCATGTATTTAACGATTTCGAATAGGTTGGATGGAATGGACCTATTTTGGGGTTGTTACATTTGGTATCGAGCTTAGGGATATGATCTCTCAAGCGGAGATCGGGGAATAGAACTAGGAGGAGAGATGAGTAAATCCTTCGCTAAAGTGTGTCCTACCTAAGCTTATTTGTTGGTCAGTCATAATATCGAGATATTATGTGATATGTTAATTTGCTCAATTAACCTTTGTTTTGAAGCTGTATTCTAGAATGATATCTGAAATACAGGAGATGAGCAATGGAGAAATCATGATGACAGGGGAGATAGAATTTGAAATGAAAACAAGGTATTCTCAACTCTTTGAAATACCAGGTACGTAAATTTCGGGGACGAAATTTCATAAGGAGGGGAGATTGTAAGACCCCGAATTTTATGAAATAAAAGTATTCAATTTTTCTATTCAGTAAATGGTTAAATTGATAAAAGTTAAAGTTAAGGGTGATATATGAATTTTTTTTCAAAATACACAAGTGGTTATAAAATATTCATTGTTGTCGGAGAATATTCGTTTGGTCGTGGAATATTCTTTCGCGTCAGGGAATATTCGCATTTGACGGCCATAGATCATTTTATGGGCCCCATAACGTAATAAGCGCCGGATGGAGAAAACGACAAATTTGAGTTTTTATAAATAACGGCGTAATCGTTACAATTAACAATCGTTGGAATACCCTATTGGTAAAGTAAAGTAACACGCGTTGTTGCACACAAGAGCATTAGTGTATCAAGACAGAGATTTTTCAATTATTGATTCTTACGTGAGAAGGCACTACTCAATAATTGTTACACAGAATTCGCTCAATATTTTATTTTATTGATTCAATAATTAACGTGTTGATATTTTATTATTGTTGTTCAATAATTATCATCGCACAAAGATTTTCCATTATCGGATCAATAATTCATATTATTTGAATAATACTATTAGATAGCATTATTGGCAATGTCTAGAAAGTTACATCAAGGAGAGGTTTGGTCACCTAATTGCAGGCTACCAAGAAGGAGAAATTCTTATTGGAAAGCCCCTCTTTCTGAGGAACTACTGGTTGTTATAAATGTGATTACGTAATATTGTTTGTGAATAATTAATTATTGATTCATATGATAAGAAAATATTTATTTGATGTGGATATAAATGATGGATTTATTTATGTGGTTATAAGTGAAGGAATTAATGATGAGGTGTTTTATCAAGATTTGTGAAATGGAGAACAAAATATGGGATTTTCGAAAAATTAGTTTATTACTTGATTTTGTAAAATCCATAACTCTTTGTGTATAATGAGTTAAGAGATGAGCCATATATCAAAAAGAAAGCCCTAGAAGTAAGCTAATCAGAGAAATTTGAATCACCCAAAAATTCTTTGTAGATATTTCGTGGTGAAATTTTGAATGAAATCGTCCGAAGGACTAATAGTCCAAAAATCGGTGTTCTTCAACTATATTGCGTGAGTTATAAATTTTGATCCGACCGTTGGATCGTTGTAATTTTGGATATATGTTATACATATATAAGTTGAGTATATGTCCACAAATTTTGAACCGTTAAAATGAACGTATGATTTGTTATGAATTTTAAGAGGTAATCGATTCTGAAATTAGGTTTTGGTGGAAAATTCTAGAATTGAGTGGGCCCCACTCTTGGTTGTTGGGGAAGATGGCTGATTTTTGGTGGGTGGAATAGTAGCGGGTAAAGCCATCTGTAGCGTGTCAAGTCTCGCTTCTAGTAGGCTAACATTTTCCTATAAATAGAGGGCTAAGTTAGAATTGAAAATCACACCGTAAACATAAGTTTTTCTCTTTTTCTCTCTAGATTATTGAGTGTATTTTGTGAGTATTTAGATACTTGGTGAGTTGATATTCATCGAGTGCAAGTTTCCTTCAAATAACATATCCCATATCCAATCGTAAGTCTTCTTTCTTTTGAGGTAAGGGATAGTAAGGGATGTTATTTTCTTCTCGGATGATATTATTTCTTCAATATCATTATCTTTGAAATGTTGATCGAAGTTTTATCAAATTTGGAACTTTTTCATGTCGGGGTTACTATTCATGAGTTACTATTCATGGGTTACTATTCACGACGAGTTACTATTCACGAAGTTACTATTCATGAGTTACTATTCA